>VZRQ01000902.1:50302-81864 GCA_013397975.1 Machaerirhynchus nigripectus
TTACAGTAAAATGCCTGAGAAATTCTACTACAAGAATGAAACCATTGAAAGACTGCAAAACTCAGGGCGACAAGGCTCCTGGGAGACCTTACTGAAGCCTGTCAGTGCTTAAAAGGCACCTACAAGAAAGGTGGAGAGTGGCTTTTCATTAGGGCTTGCAGGAACAGGAGAAAAGGCAACACTTTTAAAGAGAAATAGGGTATGTTTAGGTTGTAGATAAGAAAGAATTTTTTTTGCAATGTTTGGTGCTGAGGCCCTGGCACACGTTGCCCAGAGAAGCTGTGGCTGCCCCTGGATCCCTGGAAGTGTCCAAGGCCAGGCTGGACTGGGCTTGGATCTACCTGGGACAGTGGAAGGTGTCCCTGCCCACGGCACGGGCGGGATGGAATAGGCTTTAAGATTTCTTCCAACATAAACCTTTCTATGGTTCTATGAAATACCATAAAATTAGCAGAAATAATAAATTTCAAAAAAAGCAATAAACTGCAAATCAGATAAGTGCTTCAATTTTAAAAATCATTCTTTTCATTAAAAGAAAAAAGTGCCGCAATAATCAAAAACCAACATATTCCATTTAAAGAACAACTTAAAAAGATACAAAAAATACTTTAAATATCTGTATGAAAAGATCAAATTATCATCTATAATAGAGTAGTTTTTAAACTCACATTCTTAGAGCATTCTTTTTAATGTTTCTTCTTTATAGTCTCTTTAAGCTATTGAATTAGTTTAAGTTTTCCAACAGCATTAAATAGATATCTTCACATCTTTGAAAAAGAACTATGAGATTTTCAAAGCAGTTTGAGTAGCAGATATGTATTTAGCAGCCAAAACGAATGGGAAATGTCTAAATTCCCTGGGCTATTTTCAATGCATCAACATACCTATCTTACTGGGCTTGAAACTGTCTGTGTAATTTAATTTTGTAAGGTCTGAGGGGTATAAACTTTTACATCTGCAGTTGTGGGTGGTGCCATCTTCCTACTGATGTTTTTAATGCTTTATCTAAGTGCCATGGAATTAAGACTGCCCTAACATCCCTAATTCTGATAAAATTCTCATTCTTTAATGCTACAGATACACCTGTGTTCCATTTTTACATGCTTCAGCAGTGAGGTTCCTTACAGGTAAAAATAAACGTTTATTTTTGCTGACATGAGATTTTGACTTGTTTCCCTGTATTTCCTATCTCACTACTTCAAAGCAGGGAAAATAAAAATGTTTTATTGAAGCCCTTTCATGAATTCAGCAGCATAGCACCAAAAGTTGCTGATGGCTCCTGGGTGAGGAACGCACAGGTGATTTTACCCCCTGTTCATAGAGTCAGAACCCCCGGAATTGTTCAAGGCCAGGTTGGATGGGGCTTGGAGCAACTTGTTCTTGTGGAAGGAGTCCCTGCCCATGGCAGGGAGTGGAGCTGGGTGGGCTTTAATGTGCCTTCCAACCCCCCAAATTCTCTGATTCTGTGGTGTTTATTCTGCATGCTATAATGAGGGGGGACAATGGTCTGGAAATGAAATGCCTGCTCGCGTCACTGAAACACCCTGCAGTGCCTGTCTTTGTTCAGGTGTTCACTTAGTGAACCCCAAAATACAGATTTTGGAATTCTTTTGTGCTGCACTGATAGTGTACAAGGCATGAATGACTCGTAGAGCAGTGAGGAAGTCATATTTTAAATAACTTTCCCACATGTTCACAGTGTCTAACAATTGCTTTGCCTTTTGAAATCTCATACACACAGTGATCAAATATACATTTTATGGGTTAATTCACATCTGCACCTGCATTTCCTGCTAAGAATTTAAGCCAAAGAGAAAAGCAGAATAATTACTCACACTTTTAAACTTAGCCAAAATGATAAAGAATCTTTATTCCGCAAGTACCATGTGGAAGTTAAAAAAAAAACCAAAACATGGCACAGAAATCCATATACTGCAAAACCTGAGCTCAGTCCGGTGAAAAATCAGCATTTCCTCAAGCTATCACATATTTTTTTTTATTCCTGGTCTAGTGGAAAATGTCTCTGCCCATGTTGGGTAGGTGGACTTGGATGATCTTTAATGTCTGCTCCAATTCAGGCCTTTCTATGATTCCACAATGATTTTATGATTGTATTTATTCTAAAGAACTGAAAACTGTGAAAAAGGCATAAACAGGTTCCTTCCAGCTTCTGATGCATGTTTTCAAAATAAGCTTTTCCCAGAGCAGAATGAAATAAAAAGTTAAGTTTTGTTCAAGAAGAGTTTAAAATTTACATGCTACAAATACTGTAATTTTAAAAAAGAAAAGCTCCCACAAGAATCCATTTCAGACAGTACTTTTTTGGTGTTTTTTTTCAGCTTTGGTGCTGTTTTCAGAATCTGTTACTTTCTAATGAATATAGAAGGTTTTTTCTTTTCTTTTTTTTTTTCTTTTTTTTTTTATGTCATCTTCAGTGTTTTGTTCACAGGTGAGCAATTTAAGAATTCCACAGGCTCAGTAATTCCAACTTAGAATGATGTTTGCTTTATTTCTTTCTTAACTCAGCTGGTTTTGACACCTTTTGTTAGTTATATGCCAACTTAAAACATTGGAACTACCATTCATATTCATCTGCTTGATGAACTGTGTAGTTATTTCACAGATCTTCCTTTAAATAATACTGACTGTCACTTAAGTGCTCCATCTTACCACATTTTGTGCGTTTCTTTCCTTGGCAGTAAGACTGAAAGAATATAAATAAAATAATTTTTTTTTTAGCGGTGGAGAGTCCTCCCAAATTGCTATTATCACTTCCAGTTAATGAGCACTTCTTCTACTGGCAGGAGAAGGTGATTGTAATGGGATGAATTACCTGTGCATCTTCTGTGAATCTCAGCAGGGGAGAGCACAAAGCACAGCAGGGACTCTGGTTCAAGGTCTGAAGGGGGACAAATCCTATCCTTTGCTTTTTGGCATTTCTAATTCCATGAGAAACTCCTTTCAGGAACCCTGAGTCTTTTGTTGTTTGTTTGAGGTGACAGAACACAAGAGGTTTCTTGCTTGGACTCCATTATCATGGATGTAAAACAAATTGGATAAATACTAAATGCAATATTCTAATTCATCTCTGTACCTTGAGGAAGGGATAATTAAAAAAAAAATCAAATTGTGGCATCTTCCAGAAGAGGAACAAGGAGATTTCCCTGTAGATATTATAGATAATGCATCCACCATAACACCGACACATACTATTCCAAAACATTTGGTATTTTCAATATCCTTCACATCAAGTGAACTTGATTAGCAAAATTTTCTAGTGCTTTCTCTGCGCTGAAGTTTCTACAGTTTGGTTCCCAGTGTTTCTGTTCTGGCTTGTCGTGTTACCCAAGGAATCTTTGAAGCAGTCAGGGGTTCAGCACGACGTGGCCTCACACGACTGAGGAACCAACTTCACAGTTTCTGAATTGTGGCAGTTTGTGCTCATAAACATGTTACAGCTGTTTTCAAACTGAATGAATGGGGTTTGTATCCCCAAAGAATTTCAGCTTTCTCAGCTGATGAATTTTATTTTGATAATTTTCCCTTTTTTTTTAATGAATAAGTAGATGTCCTTCAAATAACCAGAAATTGCAAAATATTGCATAAGGTGTGTAAAATGTCATACCAGAATACCAAGAAAGGCTCCTTTGCACATTTAAGTCTTATTTTCAGAATATAAGTGGTGCACTGCTTTTGCATCAGCTCCATAAATGGATTTAACTCTAGTGGAAGAAAATTTAGTCAAGAAAACTCAACATAAAGGGTTTTGCAACTGCTTCAGTCATCTACACTTCAGCTGGGTTAATTCCTTTATTTGCATGGTTAATTGATCATACTATAAAAAATATCCCTAATTAGACATTTACGAAGCATTGATGATAAAAATCTATTTAATTTTCCATTCAAAAAACTTTCCTTCTCTGTTCACCTGCAAAACAAATCTAGAAAGTGGGTGCTTGGCATAGCAAAGTGACACACATCATCTGCTCCAACACCCTGCAGGACACAAAGTACCCTGAACTTCTGGATGAGAAAGTTCTGAGCTCTGAAACTTATCAAAAAGGGCTCTTGTTACACACGTTATGTGTGAACACATTGAAACAGGACTCCAAGGCAGAGTTTCACGACAAAATAAAAAATAACGAGGTAGGAAATAACTACAAGGTAACCTGCTTTGTGTGATGGAACTTTTCCTTAGTTCATCCCCGGACTTTCATCCAGGGATGAAACTTTTTCTCTATTTTGCTGAAATTTCCCTTCTCACCCCAGGTCTCTGCTTTAAGAAAAAGGCCTGTGTTCCTCTCTGACACCACTCAGAAAAAATAATCAAGGGAGTTTTTGTTCCCCCAGCCCCCAGCGAGGCTCCTGTGTGATGCCTCTGCAGCAATTCCATGAACTCCAGCTTCTAAGGCTGCAGGGGTTTTAAGGGAACAGAAGAAAGGAGCAGCACACTGCAGGTCCATGTGAGACACAGCACTAATGAGCAGAAGACCTCACAGATTATCTCCTTACTGTAAAAAATCTCAGGGAACTAGGGCAAAGTAATGCACAAGTTAAAAGGGGAAAGGCATTCTGGACTCCCTTTTTTGGCCCCGGGGGTTGAAAAACTGGCGGAGATGGTTGAAATGCTGGTCTCTTGAACCCTCAGGGATATATTGCGACCTCAAATCCATATAAAATCCCACTGGAGCAGTACAAGAAGGCTTAATTTGTTTGAAATTGTTGATTGGGTGTCAGAAAGAGACTAAGGTCCTTTCCAAATCAAACCTTTCCATGATTCTATGCTTTCTTCTGAGGCATAATTATTTTGCCAGCTTAAGCACTGCCCTGAGGTGACCAAAGGCGTTTTGCTGTTACCTCGGTTGGGCATGAATCCAGATGCTGCAGTGAACAGCATTTCTGTTCCTACATCTGTCGGGATTGCGGGACGGACGATTTAAAGATGTCACAGAGAGTTCATTGCTCGATCAGTCTCATTTTTTATTCTTTTAAAATGATGGAGCAAGAGGGATGCTGTGACCAGCATCCCAGTTAAAGAGGTAGCAGCAGTTACAATAGCAGCATCAGTGATGGCAGCTGCAACAGGTGCAGAAGCCAGAGCCGAAGCAGGCAAAGCAGGCTAAGCAAGTAGGCAGGCAGGCAAGCAGGCAGGCTAAGCAGGCAGGCTAGCTACCTATTGTTACAAGACCATATATATTTTTCTAAGCCAATAAGCAAACGCCACAAAGGCTGGTTAGCACATTTCTACCAATCATAACCGTCATGATTTCTCCGCAATGCGTACTTTTTTGACCAATCATCAAGTTGCTGTTAAGGCCTACTGTACAAACTAATATTGTTACATTTTATCTTTTTAATAAACTTTACCACAATATTTATTGCTAACCTCTAAATACTTAACTTTTCTACTTATCAATACTTAACTATGCATAAAACGTATTTCTACTTATCATAATATATGTTTCTTCTCACTAAAATATATTTCTATTTGTAAAAAGCATATTTCTTCTAAAAAGCGTAATTCCTTCAAAACTACAAAGCTGCTTTCTTTGCAATAAATTGTGAAGGCTTATTGTTTTAACTCAGGAAGCCTCCTCCAAGGTCTCAGGTCAAAACAAGTATCCATTTCTATCTGGTCAAGCGCGAAGCTCTGCATGTTCTCTGTCAGCATTTGTAAATCATCTGTAGCTCCGTTATCTGTAACTTCATTTCCCACATACATCAACGTCGCTGCCTAGAGGCAGCCTCAGTTCAGATGCCCAGGGACGTGTCCATGGGGTGCTGTGATGTCTGCACAGCCTGTTTGGTGACACCAGTGCTGGTGTCCTGGCTCAGAAAGGACTGAGCTGAGTGGAAATGTTGCTGATAATTCACTCGGATCAGACATCTTGCTGTTAAGGTGGAAAACCTACATCTTCTGTCACCAGCACGCTCACAGAGTCGGAGCATCACAGGATGGTTTGGAAGGGTTGGAAGGGACTTTAAAGCTCACCTCATTCCACCCCCTGCTACTCATCCCAGTGGAGACATGCTCTGTGGAGGCAAAGTCTCGGGGTCAAAGGGACTCGCTCCTGTTCTTGGAGTTTCTCAAACGTAGTAAGTGAAGAATCAAGAAGTGAAGAACCAAGTGAAGAACCCTCCTCACCAAGATTTCAGAGCTGCATCTGTTTCTGACCTGTCACCAAAGAATTACCTCACCTTTTAAAGCAACTTCTCATCATTAACACCTGAAAGTTTAGCTAAAATTTAGGTTTTGACATGAAAGAGCATTGGGAGGGAGACAGAAGAACAGCTGTCCAAAGAGTGGTGATTAGAGAGGACAGAGATATCCAGCACCATGCAGGCAGAACTGGAAATCCTCTGAGAGTTGCTGTTGTTAATTTAACTACTTTTTAATTATTTCTGTGTAATGTAGGAAAAGATTCCTCACACTGACCCTGGCTTTTCTTGCATTGCTTCATGTTTTCAAGGCTTTAGTGTGACAACATACGATTTTGTGCAATAATTTACTTCTAAGAATCCTCAGAACTGTAAACCGGCTTCAGTTTCATGCTGAAAAAATAAAATCTCCTTCAGATGAGCTGAACATATTTCACATTTGGTGTGTTCATCACATCCACATGCTGTGATGAATGGCCAAAGCTTAAAAAAAAAAAAAAATAAAGGAGGAACTTTATAGGTTGAAAATATTTAGCCTACATTTCCAGTATGAAAAAGAGTGCTACTGACCATGAATGGCCTTTCTGATACACATTCTATGATCTCAATATTTATCCAGAAGATATTGAAAAATCTTTCCTTCTTCAAACTTAGTTAAGCAAATTCAAGAACAAATAAATCCACGTGAATGTGAACTTCCACATTTTCTCTAATAACCCAGTAAAACCTAAGCCGAAGGGGATTCTAATAAGACTTAATTAAAGTAATTCTGTACAAATACTTTACTGAGAGGATTTTTTTTTTAATTGGAGAGTTTGCAGTAATTTATTGCTGAGAATAGAATGAAATGCTTTTTCTAGGAAAGCTCCTATTAATTTTAATAGTCTCATATGTTTGCCATTATTGTATCAATACTTTTTCCTCCAGATTCTTGGTTTTTTTTCTCCTTGGTGCTGAACAAATGAAAAGAAAGATCAGATTTTCTTGAATCACAAAAGACATTCGCAGCATGCAAATAAATCCCAAGTTAAATGTTCGCTACCCAGGTTGCAAAGTCAAAAGTTGGGCTGCCAAATTAAAACATTTCTGCCCTTTACCTGGCAGAATCTCAAGTCCTATTTACCTTTTGCTTTTGGATCTTCACCATTAAATGCTTTTGCCTGTCCCCTGTTGTTGGAGTGAGAGCTCCTCTGGACCCAGGCCCAGAGGAAAACCAAGGCACAGGGATTGAATGAAAACCTTTGGATAAGCTGAGATACATGAAATCACACCAAAGTGAAATAGAAATATAGATTTTTAACTCTTAGTAGAAATAGATTCTAAGTGCCTTAAACATTGACAAGCTGCAGCAAAGAGACCTTAAACACAGTTTGTACTGCAGCAGTTTTACCTTTTCACAGAATTTCCTTACTCTAGACAAAACATAGATGGAACTGTGCTGTTCACATTTTTTAGGGTATTCACATAAACAATAAGAGCTGATAAAAACTATGTACCCAAATCTGTGTAATACCTATGTAAGACTTGTGTAAGATTCATGATCATCAGAATTAGACCAGGATAGGTTAAGAAAAGAAAAACTAGAATCGTGTGTTAATTTTATTGGTCAATTAACAAATATAATCCACACTTCTGTAAGTTTTAAAAAAAGATGTTCTCTGCTTGCTGTCTGCCTGCTGCTGTTGCTGCTTGACCTTATCATGTNGAAGAAGAGGAAGAAGAAATCTGTTCAGCCTCCTGCTGCTGCTGCTGCTGCTGTTGCTGCTTGTCCTTCTTGTGCATCCCCTTCAAACTCCACCTTCAGAAAAGTATGGAACTATGAAATAAAGGACTTTAACAAGGCAGCAGCCTCCTCTGCTCTTTCACCCTCGGCCGAAAAGGGAGGGTGTCCCGTCAAAAGCTCAGTACCCTGTCAACCAACTACTGGGCCATCTTCTCCTTCCTGTTTGTTTGCCTTTCCTTTGGACGTCTCTTTTCCTTCTGTTTCACCATTTATTGCAAACTCTGCATCCACATCAGCCAACTTCTTCAACCATTTGTCCTTGTTAAAAGTGAAAAAAGGTGCGTTGCAGAGGAGGTAATTTTTCTGTTTAATCCTGTTAAGAGTGAAACCTAAACTATGACAAATTTTATACAGATGTTAAGAGGCACAGAGGCATCACAAGTGCTACTCCACCACCAAATTTTAACCACACTTGCCAAAGCCATTAAGAATGAGCTCAACAGAAATTTAAATAATGGAAAACAGTTTACTTTTCAGTAGCCTTTGTTTTGGTAATATTGGGAAAGGAATTTGGGAGTGGAAGCTCATTTTAAAAATCACACCAAGATAGCTTTAGTAAAAAAAAAATTAAATAGGATCAAGACACAAGCAATTGAAAAAAGGGTAGAAGAAGTTTCTGAAACACGTGAAAATAGGTCTGCTCCAGTAACAACAGTGCAAGGCCCCCACCAGCAATTTTCATTTCCAGTTCTTGAAATGTTCTTAGGAACCAGGAAAGAGAAATCTCTTTCTTCCTAGCACTGGCTGGGAACTCAGGGAGCCAAGCAAGGCTTGTTTCCTTAGGTATGAAATTAATCTTGCCTCTACATGGATTTTTACTGACCTGACAGAATAATTAACGACAGCTGGAAAGCAGAAGTCTTGTAAATCAAAGGGGCTTTTTTTTTGTTTGTTTGACATTTATTTAAAAGAATGTAGGAAATTCTGGGGCCAAATCAAAGACGTGGTACGTCTCATCTTCATTTAGGAATACTGAGTCCTAAATTTAGGCACAGAGCAGCTTGCTTACATTGATAGAACTGACTTGCTGGACACCTGCTGCTGTCTGGGAGAAACCAGCCAAACAGCAAAATGATCCACTGAAGAGGGACCCACTCACTTAAACCCTTGCTGGAAGAAGACATCAAGAATATGGAAAACTTCTGCAAGCGAAGCGGGTGATTATCCTTCCACAGAGTTGAATTTATTGCCTTTTGAGACAGTGAGGGATTTTAAAATTTGATATATGAGTTTTGTGCTGTGACACTGGACACTCCAGCAGAATACTTGTCTAAAAAATGCCCTGAACAGCTTGACACTGCAGGTTGCCTCAGTGCCACGTATTGATTGAACAAGGTCTCTCTGACTGGAATTTCAAGTGTTTCATCAGAGAAAGCACCAGCAAGCGAGCTCAATTGACCCACCTGTGCATTAATGATAATAAAGTGCAATTACACAAAGCCACTGTGATCAGATTGCTGGTACATCCCCTAAAATCTCACTCATTTACAAGAATCAGACTTCCAGTACAGACAAGAAAGGTTTTGGAGATATTTTACACCTTAACCTACACAGCAACCCTGTCACCAAAATGTAAGTCTGTTTAAAAAGAAGATGCTGCCATGGACTTGCTAAAAACCAGTGGAGAACACTCACACACGATGCTACTAAAATAAGGCTTAAAATGTAGCCTCCTACTAAGGCCTCACACTTTTGTTTCTTTTTTCATCAGAGTACATCTTTCTTGGGGACAATACAACATCATCGTATTGGACTAATTGGAAAGTAGACTGGGAAGACAGAATGTGCCAAAACCATGAAGGAAGGTGTAGAGAGACCAACACCCTTCAGTCTTAGGGTTGTACAATGCTCCTTACCCCATCTTACAGTGTGCCCCATACTCCTTCTGCAGGGACATTCCACCACTTTTCCCGTGCCCTGTTTAATGTGCTGCTATAAAACGTCAGCAGTAAGGACGTTAGGATTTTAGCTACAAGGATGTGCTGTGAGACACATTTTTTTAAAAATAAACTCTTATTGAGGCAGGCTATTTTGTAAAAATTATTTCAGGGTATACACGAAATATTTGTGTTTCATACAAAATGCACACAGAGTCTCAAAACTGCTAAACAGCATTTTAAAATCATATTTAGTGTAATCCCATCTATGAATTTTTGTACTGCACGGACTATGTTTCCCTGCTTTGATCAGGAGCAAAAAACTTTTCCTGCATATATTAATTTTTCAAACAACTTCATAAGGAAGAAGAAACTATATAAAATAAACCTATCTTTAGGTTTTTTTAGAAATGTGAAACAGAGGTTTTGGGTTTAGTTTTTTGGGGGCTTTTGTTTTGGTTTTTGTTTGTTTTAAAGAGTTATTTTTCAGTCTTGAAAACAATTGACCTCACTCTTCCAATCGATAATTTTTCATTTCCAGATGTTTCTGCACTTGTGAGTTCTGGCAATAGCATCTAAGAGTCCAAGGATAATTCGTTTTTGTCTCTGTAAATATTTTTAGCCATAGGAAACTGAAAAATTATTACCTATGTTCATCTCAATGTTAGAAAATCATGTGTGGCAATTCAAGGAATTTTGCCCTTTGTAGATACTGATGAAGAAGTTGAGAATAGAGCAATGACTTCAAAATAAAAGTTTTTAAATATAACTTTCAATGCTTAAATGATGAGTGAGCAAGTTATTTGCTTTCCAATTTCTCTTAAAGAGTTTTTGGAATTATGACAATATTAATTGAGTGAACAAAGTGGAAAGGACTGCTTCTAGCATTTTTTGAGCCTTAGACCATGTGAAACCATAAAATTCTGTTAGATAGGCACAGTTTTTTTCTACATAGGTGATGGAATATATTCCTATTATACCTGAAATGGGAAACTACATACATTGCTGAGGTCTTACTAAAAATGTCCTAATTTTTATTGGATTGTGGTGTAAAACACAAATTAGGAACAACACTAGTTTAACACACACTTTGGAACTATTTTCATAAAGAAGCAGACTCAGAAATGCTATATGGACATATCTGAGAAATAATGTGGAAGAATCACAGTGGTAATAAAAATAATTTTACCAAGAGTGGGCTAAATTCCTGCTAATGCCACAGCATTAGAGTCTGCTGGGCAGTTTAATGAGAGTTGACCTGAGTCACTGAGACCCTCGTGGAGGCCTTAAACCCATCTGCTCCTGAAACTTCCCAGAAGGATGGAAATCCTGATAATCTATATGTGAAGTACTGTGAAACTGTCACATAATTGTTCATACTGACTGCAAATAGCTTGCTTTTATTTAAAGAGGCAGAGAGGCAACATTTGGGGAAAATGATCAATGAATTTTTAATTACTTATCTGTATCCTGGTAATTAGACTGTTTTAAAATGTTAGCAAAAAGCATAATATAGAATCAAAATAAGGACAAAATAGGCAGTTCTGTTAAACAAATTAATCCCTGCTTTTTACCTTTGAAATAAAAATAGATTGCATTGACTTATGTCAGTGAGTCACTGTTGTGTATAAATCTCAGAAAAGAAATTAACTGGTGAACCCAAAGAAGAAGAAGCTCATAAAAAAGAAGATAAAGTGATTCCAGAACATTCAAGTTCTTAATAAACTGTGAGAGAAGTGAAATTTATACTAAGGTTATGTCCGTTTTATATGACCTGTAGTGTTGCATATGGCTGTTAAAAATTTGTAAGAATTAGTCATTTGAAAGCGTTCTGAATACAAAGCCTCAGTGGTCCAGCAGTGTGCAGCCCAGAGGGCTGATGTGACCCTGGGCTGCAGAGGGAGGAGTGTTGCCAGGAGAAAGGGTCCTTCTGCTCTACTCAGCACAGCTGAGGTCACTCCTGGAGTTGTGGGTCCAGTTCAGGGTGATGCCTTAGGTTTTAACTTTTATATTTTTCAAATCCTGCGCTGCCCAGTGTGTAGCTCTGGAGTTTCTTGTGGCCTGGTAGCTGCTGTTCTCTCATGCTGGTTGGACACAACAAAGCTCTCTAGGTTTGCTCTCCAAGGACACCTAGATTGTCCCAGGCCCCAAAGTATGTAAACTAAGGCCTCTGAAAAGAAGGGCAAACTTGGGGAAATGACATCATTAACTGAAGTTTTAATTGGAGAATTAACCCTGATATGCAAATGAACCAAACTTATAAAAGGGTGAAGAACCTGTGACCCAGGGTCCATCTTGGGTGGAGCCTTTTGACTGCCCAGGGTGTACTTTGAAGGCCCTTCAGATAAATACCTACTTTTATTCCCTTATTCTTGTCTAGTTCTGTTTTTAGGTGGCCACCCCAGGCATCAGTTGTTTTGGCACCTCGGATGGGACAGGGAGGCGTCTGGAAATCCTCTGGGACTGAGAAAGGTCCAGGTCAGCTCCCCACCCTTGCCAGCATCCCCGGGGGAGCAGTTGCCACAGTCCAGGAGGTGGCAGAGTCCAAGAGCCCAAAAATTCTCCAGATTCAGCACAGAGGCACGTGAGTAAGTGAATAAAAGTGGTGTTTTGTTACTAGCACCTGTGCTGGGTGTTAAGAGATCTCTTGTAGGTTTTTTTGGGACTCTAGAGAGTCCAAGGGGGTTTTAGTTTCTAGTTTGTTTCTCTCCCCCTTCGTTAGCTTGTCAGCTTGTGAGGGGTTCCCAGTACAGGAGACACATGGACATTCTGGAGAGAGTTCCATGAGAGGCTCCAGAGGTGGCAGAGGGACTGGAGCATGGCTGGAGCACGGCTCCTATGAAAAAAAACCAACAACCATGAAGGTGTTTAAAGCTCTGGAACAGATTGCTGAAGCAGGTTGGGAAACATCCATCCATTCCCAAGGCTGGGAAACATCCATCCTTGGAGATACTCAGAGCACAGCTGGACAATGCTGAGGGTGACCAAAAAGCCTAACAAGAAGAAGATGTTGTCAAGTGTCCCTTGTGAGATGTAAGGCATTTTGACAAAAGGCATCATCAAATGCCATTCTTGGAGATACTTAAACCCTGAGCAGAACAAGTTCTGGACAATGGAATCCAGCTGACCCTACTCTGAGCAGGGTGTAGGCAATCTCCAGACACCCCTTCCAACCTCAATTACTCTGTGATTCTGTTATTAGGCTGATGGTATGAAGGGTGATTTTGCTCTTGTTCTATCATTTTACTCTATTCCTGTCCAGGCTGACTTGAAGGTGGTTTTAGAAGATATCTTAGGCAGAAAAACGCCCCCAGAGATTCATTTCAGAATTACCCAAATTACTGTCTTAAAATTTTCATTGAGATTTGCCTTTTAGTGATTTTCATCACATATCATACATTATAAATAATTGGAAAGAATTAAGGAAAGCTGCGTGCTTCCAGTATATAATACTATAGTTGGCAGTGTTGGGTCAAGCAATTAGTAATATATAACCCTGGCTAGGTATAAAAAGATGCATTAAACTAATAGCAAAAGTAAAACGTTTCATTTAAAATGGTTCATTTAGTGAACAATTTACTCAAATATTACAGTGGTTGTAATCTGTGTGAGGACATTGAATCATCAGTTGATAGGGTCAAATTTAACTGAGATTTTCTTTAGTTGACAGAGTCAGATTTCAGCTTAAATGACTTGAATATCATCGTATCAAATGGTAGAAATCTAAAGCTGGTGCTGTGAGCCAGAACTGAAAGGAGATTTGGAGAAAAGAATACAGTTAGTCTTTGGATGTGCAATTTATCAATATGAGCTGTCTCCAAAAATTTTAAACATGTCAAGACAACTACTTATATTGGTAGCTGCAGACACAACTGAAAATTTCCCAGGAGATTCACAGAAATAGAGCCCAACAGCTTCTTAAATCTCTCCACAGCATCACTCTGTGTTAGATTCTGTTAACTGTGCACTTTTGGAAGCTTCTCAGTTTAAATGCTAAATTTATGTCTTCTGAATTTTTTCTGCCTTTAAATATCAATTCTACTTTTTTTCACTGTGTATATATTCTGAATATTTCCGTCAAGAAAAATGGTCCTATTCAGGAAGGGCCATTAACCAAACCCCTTGATTTTGGGATACGTTGCTGGCATTGAATTCCATTGACTTCTGATAGGTCTTTATCATTAGAGTCAATACAAATCAGTTTTAAGATACAATACTCTGCACAAGGGTGGAAAACCACTTAAAACTCCTTAGGCAGCCTGCAAATAATCACACTACAGAGTGCATAAGCTCCCTGTTATACAGGTCTGCAAAGTTCACTGTTTTGAAACAGAATTTTAATTTCGAGGAGAGCATCTTCCTGATGTTAAATAAAAGTGAATATCCAACCGACTTTTTTTGCATTGCAGTCTTGGTTTAGCTTAATTTTGACTTCTAGCCAAGCCATACGGTGCAAATTGAAGCAACACTGAGAAGTGTTGTGCCTCCTATGGCACAGCTTGCCATTGCATTTTTATTATTGTGCATAATAATTTAGTTTTAAAGCACCAAACAGACAAAAAAGACAAAGTTTTGTATGTTTTGTAGCTCATAATTGAACAAGAGGGCCCAGGAATATAAAGAACAGCCCACAACTAATGTTTAAGAAGAAAAACATTTATATCTTTCTGTGGCCACAAGTATCAAAACAAGATTTAGTGCTAGGTGGTTCTCCGAGGAATCACAGCTATGGTGAATTCTCGTCAAGGTACACTGGACAAGAATGGCAAGCTTCTTTTTAATTTAATGTTAATTTTTGGTCAATAAGAATTCCCTCAGCCGAGCCTTTGAGGACAGAAGGCCACAATGAGTGTGGATTTGAGACCCCCATATGGAACAGGCAGTGACAACCCCCGAGCCAGCAGCAGATCCTTGCCCTCCATCAGAGTGACACCCTTGGTTTCCTGCCTGTTCCCAGGAATGCACAGGGAATGCTCCATCTCCTGACTTGAACAGGAAATTCTAGCCTAAAGTGTTTTAAGAGTAGAAGCCACTTCAAACCACGAGGCATCACCCCAAAGCGTTTAACATTTCACAGTAAAAAATAAAAAAAAAAAAACAAAAAAAAAAGAAAAGTACAAAGCAACTGACTATATCCTTGTGACCTTTGAAACGTTTTCCTGATGTATAATGGCACAGTCAAGCCTGACAGTCTGGGTTAGGACCATTAAAACTATGAAATCTATTCAATACAAATTGATCTGCAGACAGCAGATGCACCGCATTAAGAGGAAGGTGAATTTCTCTTTAGTACGTCAAGATAATTTCAAGTTTGTGTGGTATTTTCAAAATGTCCTGCAGCTCTGAGGCCGTAACATTCCAGAAGAAAGGCTTTTTTCCTGAAAAAGGACTGTGCTTCTATTAGTTCCGCCATAAAACCTCATGCAAAAGTTTACACATGCAAACCTATATGAATCCAAACACCAACCAACTTTGGGAATGACAAAATGTACTTTGAAGTTCTATTCATTAGAATGGCAAGCAGAAGGTAGATTTACAAGGAAAATATATTCAAATAATAACTAAGGCTTCAAAGACACAGCAGGAAAGGTAATTGTTCAAGTATCTTATCTGGTCTCTGCCTTTTTCTTTTTTTTTTTTTTAAGAGTAGAATTCAAAAGAGAAATAATAATGTTAAAGTACATTTTCTGAGGGCAAAAGTAAAACATCTTTTGTACAGACAACTTTACATAACGATGGCCATGATACAGATAGGAGCAAAAGGCTCTGTTTGATGTCGTCAAATATTGGCTAAAACATGCAGCGAGAACAGAAACAAAATGTCAGCAAAAAAGGCAGACAGAACTTTAAATGAAAATATATTTCTGAAATACGTTCATCCCTTTGTGCAGTGATCTAAATGAGTGTTGCATTTTCGTTAGTTGATAGAACCCTTAGGCCACGTGAAAAGTCCCAGATATCCAGCAAGGGACTTCAGAGCAGCTCTTCTGGCTGTACCATTAATGCCACACACAATTTATGTTTATGCCGTGTAATTAAACTTTCTTATTTTCAAAATTTTCCACACTTAAAAATCAAGTTGACGTGTTCACATACTTACAGTTTCATCCTTACAGTAAGCTCAGTGAAGCAGGTTTTCAAGGAGCCAGGTGGTTTGGGTCTGCAATCTCCAGCACTCTCTTAGGCTGTCGTTTACAAGCCAATTCTTTCAGCCTGGGATCTTATCACCTTGCTGCTTACTCTTCTGGACAGAGCCGAGCACGCTCTGCAAGGGTTATTGCATTATCTCCTCATCACGAACTCATTCAGCTCTGTTGCTGTGACATCTCACCGTGACACAGGAAAGGTCTGTACTTTCTACCCCTTGGAAATCCATCAAATGCAGGCTCACTTTTCATATTTCGTATTAGTCAAATGTGACAGTCCTTTTCACCACCACTGCTCTCAGAGGGCTATTTACTTGAGAATACTGCTAAGGTGTTAAATCCTCCTTATGAGTTTCGAGACAAATATATATATTTATGGAGGAAAAATCCAATCATGCGGTAGTTCTCTATAAATGGCTGTAAGGACTGAATGATAGAAGCTTGTGCTTTCTGTGAGGTTGATCTTGTGGCAGAAAAGGAGAGGTAAAACCTAGTTAAAGGCCAGTAAGAACTGAATTCCTTTAGAGCTCCATGTAGAGAAGCAATTTAAAAATTATAATAATAAAAAAGAATACCCGTGCCTTTTAAAAAGACCATAAACATCTACAATAATGTCCTGTAACTCTAATTCCATCTTGGTTTGTACCCCTTCATCTTTCAAATTAAATCTTCCATGTCTTATTTCCAGCATGATTTTTGTCAGAGCTGGGCTTCTGCCTCACTGAATTTCTGGGTACAGCAGCCAAAGTGATTCTGGATATGTAACCTCACACATGTTGAAGCCTGAGACATTTTGAAAAGAAAACCAAACTGCCTTTCAGTGTAAGTTTGGATTGGAATATTTGTATTTGTTTGTTTGCCTGTCTTCAGTGTCCCAGGAAAACCTGTGGCCTGGTGGTGAAATTGTGCTGAGCAATTCATTTGTATGAGCTTAAGCTGTTTTCCTGCAAGTCAGCGTTGACAAATTTGGGCTAATTGCTGTTGCAGGAAGTTTTCTTTCATCTCTTTATCATCCTCTGTCAAATGCATAGAACAAAGTCACTGAAGATTTCTGGCCATTTATAATTAATTATACTATTAATAACCCCACTAATATAGGAATAACAATTTCAGGACAGTTGAACCCACTTGCAGGAACAATGCCTTGGCTTGGAGCCTCTGATTTCTAGGCAGCTTTCCACAACCAATATCTTCATGTAAAAATAAGTAAAGTGACATTCCATCATAAAAAATTGCCATGTACTAGGGGTTTTACATGGATCTGATGCAGCTACGGAATAGCTGGGGAATGAAAAGCAAATCTTGCAGAATCTGGCTAAAATCTGAGTAAGAAGCAAACCTAACCCATCAATTTCTTTCCAGTGTAGCTTTTCCAAAGCAGCCCCAAGGGAAATACGGAGTGGTCTTGCCAAGCAAGGCCAAGGTGGCACAACAATTTGACCAAGAGGGCACCAAGGAGGCAGAGCTGCTGCACATTAAGTTTTTAACAAACTCGGCGTGTTTTAGGCAAACTACACTGGAATGGGCAATCCCTGGGTGCTTTCTGGCTGTTGTATTTCTCCTTCTACAATTTAAAATACTCTTAAAATGTCCTCTTATTAGAAGAAATCTGAAAGTAGTTGCCTCAGATAAGGATTGATCAAAGGCAAGCAACCTCTGTATAGATAAGACATATCAGTGCTTTAAAATGTTGGAATAAATAAGATTTGAGGTATCTGGGATGCTGAATAGTAACAAAGAGTGAAGGAGGTACAAGATTTAGGTTAGATATGACATGCATAAAATCTTAATGATTCGTGAGGGGTGGGTCTCTCTCTTACAAGCTTAGATGAATACTATCTTGAATATAGTATGTAAAAAAATACCTAGAATAATTCACTCCTGCAGCCTACGAATTTTTGACACAGAAGGAAAAATAAAAAAAGTAGAGGGATTACTGAAAGATGTGTTTCTGGCATTTAAAATAGTTTTTGAATTCTACTACGAGGAAGAAAGAGTATAATTTTTCTTTTTCTTGTATGTGTGTAAGTGTAAATTAGATAACTAGGTAGTCTGACCTCTCATATATGACTTTAAAAAGCTAAGCTATCAAGTGCGTAAGAAATAAACGGATTTAGTGGCACCAACTTTGAGAAGTCAGGCAAAATTTTTGAGGGGAAAGTTTTGCATTTCGAATGAAATTGAATAGAGACATTTGTCGTAGGATGGTATTTTTACTCCAGGGCTTTGCATGCAGCCATTTTACCCTGAATTGTTGTACTTATGTGTCTACAGACACATGCCATAGATATCTATCACTGCTAACGAATCATTTAGTTTCAAATTTTGAGGTGAAGAGTGCGTTCAGATCTGTCAGGGTATGAGTGGCTGTGGCCATGCTTTCGTAGATGTCCCCGTGACAGGCTGCACTCAGGAACAGCAACAGGAGCCAGTGCACTCCTGCAAACCCCAGTCAGCGTGGCTTTGCTCTCGGGGCATTTATAAGACCTTTAAAAATATTGTTCAACCAGCAACACACAGGAGTCTGTCAGTCCCGTGCTTGTGCATGTCCCGGTGATTCGTGGCACCTCAAATTCCATGTTCAGTTTCGGGACCTCATGACAAAGAAGACACTGAGGGGCTGGAGCGTGTCCAGGGACAGGAACAGAGCTGGGAAAGGGGCTGGAGCCCCAGGAGAGGCTGAGGGAGCTGGGGAAGGGGCTCAGCCTGGAGAAAAGGAGGCTCAGGGGGGACCCTGTGGCTCTGCACAAGTCCCTGACAGGAGGGGGCAGCCGGGGGGGTCGGGCTCTGCTCCCAGGGAACAGGGACAGGAGGAGAGGAAACAGCCTCAGGCTGGGCCAGGGGAGATTTAGATTGTATATTGGGAAAATTTTTACAGAAAGGGTTGCAAAACCTTGAAACAGATGGCCCAGGGCAGTGGTGGAGACACCATCCCTGGAAAAATTCAAAAAAGGTGTGGATATGGCACGTGAGGACATGGTTTAGTGCTGACCATGGTGGTGGTGCTGGGTTCATAGTTGGTCTTGATAATCTTAAAGACCTTTTCCAACCTTAACGATTCCATGATTCTATAAAAGTCCAGCTGAAGGGCTTCTCTTCAAAAGTGGTCTGGTGGAAGGTCTAAAGCTTGTTGGAAATTAATGTAATTACTGAGGGAACTCCAGGAAGAATCGGTCAATCAGTGATGCACTGACTTGCACATGCTTCCATAGAAGTGTCCTGGACTCAGCTGGGATAGAGTTAATTTCTTCTCAGGAGCTGTTCCAGTGTTGTGTTGGATTCACAATGAGAATGGTGTTGACAACACCGTTTTTGCTAAGCTGTGTTTGTCCTACATCAAGGACTTTTTCTTCCTTGTCTCGTGCTCTGCCACTGAGGAGGCTCACAAAGGAAACTGGGAGGGGACACAGCTGAGACAGGTGACCCAAACTGGCCAGAGGGATATTCCACGCCATGGAACGTCATGTCCAGTCTATAAACCAGGGGAGTTGTCTGGAAGGGCTGGTCTGGGCTCAGGAAGGGGGGTCTGGCATCAGTCAGCAGGTGGGGAGCAATGGTATTGTGCATCACTTGTTTCTCACTTTATTGTTATTGTTATTATTATTATTATTATTATTATTATTATTATTTAACATTATCACTGTATTTGACTTTACTTTCAATTGTTAAACTGTTCGTACCTCAGCATACATGTTTTCCTTTGATTCTCCTCCCCATTCCACCAGGGCAAGGAGGGAGAGAAGGAGCGTTGAGTGAGTGGCCGTGTTAATTTCCAGCTGGGTTTAAAACCACGACGAGAAGACAGACTACTTAAAAATCTAGAAACCTTGCAAATCACTGTCAGAAAGAACTTGTAATGAAACACTCTTACTTTCCACAGAATTTGTTGATTTAATAAAAGCCCATAAGGTGTTGTCAGATTTCTCTGACAAGCAGTTTCAAGGAGATGGTTTAGACATTTCTGATGTAAATCGCATTTTTTAAGACGTAAGCACAGTGGTGCTGGGGAGGGATGCAGCCAAAATATAACTTTCAGTGCTCAGTGTTAGCTTTGTCAGAAACAGCACGGCAAAGAACCTGTTCCTATGAACATTCCCTGCCTTGCTCTCAATCTTGTGTTGCTCCATGAGCTGTTCAGGTGCCTTTAGGACCTACAAGAATTTCCATTGTCCGTTTTCAAAAGAAACCTACTCTTCCACATACGTCCAAATCAGTTTCACTGCGAATAAAGTTTAATCTTGGAGTTTATAAAAGTATAATTTTGAAAGAGAGTAGATGTCAAGGTTTATTTCAAAACCACAGAAAGTACTTTTTCTTAAAGTGAAGTGTCGTTTTTTCTAAATTCATCACCATAGGAACAAATAAGACAAAGAGCCTCTCTACTCAGAAAACTTTACACCATGTTCTTTCAGATAAAGATACCTGGAACCAGAGACATCCTTGACCTGGTGGTAGATGCTGCTGCCTTTTGCCAGCAGGAAAAGCGATCCAAATATAATTATTTCTGCCCACTTAATAATTTCATCGCATCTATGCACGGATCCTCGTTGTCATCATAAATACCTGCCAGAATGTGCACTGTGGGGTACAATGTATAGAAATAATAATAATTAAAAAAAACCCTAAAAAGGGTGTTTAAAAATGCATATTTCCCAGTACTCTTGGAGGATTGATTCATACCACATGCCTTCATGACCTCCCTCGTGGACTCCCTATAGCATGATTGATTGGCAGTGGCACTGTCTGATTAGGGAACACCAAAACGATGCAATGTGAGTTGCACAGCTTTTTAAAAAAAAAAAACTCTTGGATGAGTTTTTTTCACAGAAACTTGTTTTTAGTAGTGGCCTAACAGGTGCCACATTACCCTTCCTGTTCCTCGACAGACCTAAGGAAGGATGAAAGGGCAGCAATTCTCACAATTTCAGTATGCAAAAGGTGAACAATTCTTGCTCCCGTCGCCCAAGGTAGACAACTTCCCATAAATGCCATTTTGAGGAATTTGGGATTAAAGGGAAGGAATTTACCTGAATTAAGATGTTTGTGAATGAAAAATAAGCTAAAAACCAGAGACTTAATCCCATTCACTAAGAGCAGGTACCTCAAGGGCAATATTCACCTGCATACACATTGTAGAACTGGCGCTGCTTGACAAGCCAAACAAAATTGTAATTTAAACCAGATTTCTGAGGGAGGGCACAATTAAGTTGAGAACCACAGTAGCACCTAGCTGGAGTATTTCTAACTCAGGGGCTGACATCTATAGCTAGGACACAATTTCCTTTCTGTGTCTCTTTTGTTGTGGTTATGAGTGCCAAAAGGATTTCTGAGGATTTTCATAAACAGCACATCTCTATACAAGACCTGTAGCTGCAGTTTTTCTCTTTATCCTTTCAACTGACAGGTTGAAAACTGAGGATCTTAATAATATGAATTTCTTTACTGTGTTTCTTTCAAATACAAGAGATACACTACTATTTCATTGCCTGTGATTTAGACTGCAATAAAAGCAAAATAAAGGAACACAAAATCGATTATTTTACGTGAGAAAACAGGGCTTCCTACAGAGGAATTTGTGATGTCTCACACACCACCAGTTCTGCGTGGCCACCACTCCCTTCTCACCCCACTCTGCTCAGGGGCCAGATGTCAGTGTGGTAACTGGAAGAGCAGGAGAGAGAATTTTCAAATCGCTCACTGAGGTTTGCTTTCACTAACTCTGGGCAACCCAAAGCTGGGCTGAAAATGTTGTCCCTTCTAGACAAAGAGTGAGAAACACTGGCTTTACATAAAATTTCAGATGGATCTGCTAACTTCCAGAGCATAAACCAAACAGGAACGTGGCAAGATAGGAGAGAAGCATGGAAAAAACGTCCTTGAGCTGAGCCATGAGAGCTGGCTGACTTTCTGCCCTCCTGGAGGCAGATACGCCAAATCTAAAAAGAATAGAATGCTTTCAGCTGGCAGTGACCTTCAAAGATCACCGAGTCCAGCTTCCCCACCTCTCCCCACCATGGACAGGGACGTCTGTCACACAGAATCAAAGGATGGTGCCAGCTGAAAAGGACCATACAGAGACCACCAAGAGTGTGGTCAAACACTGGAACAGACTTCCGAAAGAGGAGGTTGTTACCCCAAACCTGCAGTTTTTAAGAGACTTTTGGGCAGTGCCCTTAATAATTTGCTTTAACTTTTGGTCATTCCTCCAGGTGATCATTACAGGGCTGTCAGGAAGGCTGAACACCCTTTAAACAGAGAACATGACTCTACCAAAGAGGATAGAACTGCTTAGTAGGACAATATGCCTCTGACAAATGTGAGATTCAGTTTTCAGTTTTCTAAAAAGCCCTTCCTGCATCATGCAGACATTTGAATTTTGAAGGTGAGTCCTTATCCCCATTTATGTAGCTCTTCCTAAAACTGAAAATTTCAACAGCTGTAGCTGATTGCTTTTAAAAAGATTCACAAGTTTTGAGCTTCGTTCCACAGCAGCAGACAAATTATAGTCTCCTTGTACACATTTTTAAAAGGAAAAATGCATAGTTTAAATAATTATGCCATTTATTTTTTTTCTGTTTTTCTGCTATCCATTTGAAAAAAAACCAACATTTATTCTCCAGTAATGGAACAGGACCCATTGTTTCCATTTGTTTTTGACTGCATAATGAGATCACATTACCACAAACTGATAACACAAACACAGCTCTTTTACTGATGATTAATCCAAGCGTGTCCTTCCGCGGACTTGTCATTAGAAGACTTTTAATCTACCTAAAATCTCATCGATTTTTTTTTCATTAATTGCTAATGCAAGCTCCCTTGCATTTGAAGATGCACACATCCTCTTTAATGGATGAATAAGCAGCAGGAAGCTCCGGGGCCAAGCGGCCTGAGATGGAGGGGTTCCAGTGCAGCGCAGGCCAGCGAGATGCTGCCGCTGATGCCAACCCCAGGAGCTCTCCCGAACCAAAAGAAGGTGCCGATCTCAGTCCAGAGGCTGTGCTTTCAAACAGAGAGCAGAAAGAGAAGGGATGTCAGCAGTCTAAACTCAGTCTTTACTCAGGGTGGTCACAGCAGGCAGATATCTCCCTGCATGTGGCAATCACTCATGTCCTGATCATTTCCTCTTTTGTGTGCACTTAAACCGAATTAAAGTCTGCACCTCACTCAAGTCATGGCCTTATTTACATGATCAATTTTCTCTGTGATCTCTTTTTCCATTCTTTCTAATATTTTAGAGGTACAGGACAGCATATTAAAAAGAATATATAATTGTCACACCAAGGCAATATCCAGGAAGAATATTATTCCATCCATTACTTCAATAAAACAAAAATTATTAAATCATAAATTGTAATTCTTTATACATTAAATTATATTATAATAAATATTATAATTATGATCAATCATATTAAAATCTGAATTTTTAACCCCTTGTCATTATTTCAAGTTGTATTCCCTGTGCTGGTTTAGAGCTGCAGGACAGAAAAACTTTGACTTCAGAAGGAAAAGATAATTGCAAAAATATATCCCAAGAATTTGNCCCAAAAATTGGCATTGACAGGAGGTAGAAATTTTCATTTTTACCAAGTAAAGAAGTCTGCTGGCTCTTTTTTTACTGCTCTGCCATATGTCCTTCACACACAGTATGCATCTAACCACCATGCATGAACATGGTCCTTACATCTCCTGGTATTTTCAGGGGTTTTTTTAGTATTATGTATATTTAGAGTTTTTCTTTATATATTTTATATGTAAAAATATGAGATATATGCATGTAGCTATTGTCTTTATATAGTATATTTATATTTTGTTAATATGTTGATATTTAGTTTCATTATATATTTATAAAATTTATGTATTTATAATTCTTATATATTTAAAGATGTGTATTTATATACTTTGTGTATTTGGTATGTTGTATTTTCTGCAGAATGAAAAGAAATCTGGCTTTGGGGATTAGAAAAGTTCCCCTGCCTACTCTGCCCTGGGGATTTCTGCAGTTTCAAATGTATTCCACACTGATAGAAAATGAGAGAGAACATAACTGAGGTTCACTCTTCACTTGGGTGTTGCCTGAAGTAGTGGGCGAGTTCACTGTTTCCTGGGTTGATTTGGTCACCATCCTTTTATTGTAAACACCACAAATCTGTCAGCACTGGCTTCACCTGCAGGAGAAACACGTAGTGAATTTACACTCTAGTTTGTGAAAAACTGATTCCAAGAACGAGAAAGAGTAATTATGTTCTCTAGATGTTGAATTAAAGAAACTGAACCCCTCATTTTCCAAATACTCGGTATATTCCTTTCCATGGATCCGATGTCATTCCATGCACAAATTATTCCAACATTTTTTAAGGTATGACGTTATCGTTCACGTAAATCAAAACTCTTTTCCATCAATGACCATTCAGCCAATTTCTCTTTTGCCTAAACAAAACTTACCAAACTGGAAGTGCAATCCTCTTCTGCAACTAAAATTGAGCCTAATCCTCTCTCCTTGCTGGAGCGTTTAGAGGACACACTGATTTCACAGAACTGGAGCTCAGGTTAAATCCTCAATTTTATTGTCCTCCCTATTCCCCCAAATCCTTAATTAAAACCTACTGAAGTTATTAACAAAAAAAGAGGCAGGAAAAACATCTGGTTGCAACAGGCTTTTGAACAAATGGTGAGTTCACCATGAAAATCATAGTTTAAAAAAAGATTTTATTAAGTCTACAACAATATCAAAAGTGCATGCCAATAAAAGCTTAGCCAAAAGGTAGAGCTCATTAAAAGGGATCTGGTGGAAAACAAGACCAAAAATCAATGGAAACTAAGAGTAGAAGTAAGAGAGTTGGTTATTTTGTCTGTCCTTCTATGATTTTCCCCAGAGACTGCTGAGAGCAGGAGGAATTATCACAGTTGTTAAACTTCAGTGATCTGTTCCCAAGGCTTAGTTCTCCTCTCTCAGAAACCCTATAAAATTCTGAATCTTAGGTCTTTATTAAACCATAGCACAAAGCCTGAAAAGAAATAAAAGCCAAGATCCAAGATCCTTTATTTTTTTTTTCCTTTCAGTGGTATTTTATTTTCTTTGCTTCTTGATTTGTTAATTGATTCCCTGTGAAACTTTATGAGCTGTGCAATTTCTTCCTAAAGACTCGAGCCAACAGAAGCTTGGATTGGATTTCTCCTCCTTCGAGCACTTTCTGCCTGATTATTCTTACTTCAGCTGGCCTGTTTTTCCCACTGAGTGAAGTGTGAGGCAGGGCTGTTGACTGGGGAAGCAATGATACCAAAATTACAGGTTACTCTCTCTTTTAAATTCTATTTTCTGCCCCAGGGCGAGCTGTATCACTTACCTGTTATTAAACTGTGTGCACTGACTATATGGACAGCTGCAAACAGCAGTGAGAGGCACAACAGGCAGGATGTGTTCATGAAACTTTGATTTTTTAGTCTTTAAAGTTTTCCCACTCTGCGCCTGGGAGTTAGCACCTGGAGAACATGCAAGCCTGCCTCCTCCTTGTAACTGAATGCTGATTAAGAAATGATTTCAAAGACCAGCCACCTTTGAGAACCCAGAAATTACTCAGAAGGCTTGAACTCGTTATTGGGGATGAAAGGAAGTACATCCTGCATGTATAAACGAACCTGAGGAATCACAAACTGATTCTCTGTTTGCATAAACTTAAATAGCTTTGGATTCAGAAGCACCAACTCAGTTTGCACTCGCTGGGATTCAATCCCTACATTTATTGCTTGAAAGTGATTTAAGTTAGAAGGGTGCTATTAAGTGTAGGGGAACAAATCAGCGAGGCAATGAATTCTTTCTGTCAAATAATGACTGATTTCAGCTCCCACCGTAGGAAATATTTTTTTTCGTCTGTAATTCTCATCATGCAACAACAGCTGTGCTTTAATTTTCACAGGATGCTGACAGAAAATCAAGTAATCATTTAAGACTTGTACACATTGGAATGTAAATACTCTGCTGTTTTGTTCCTCTTCTTATTTATGCAATTAGAGGATCGGGCTGAGTAACAAGTTTTGAGAGAGAATTACATACATTCTTTTTCTGTATAAACCTTCTGTCCTAAACAGATGTTTTGGCAACCATTTTATCAGACCCTTAAATCATAAGAACTATGGAAATCCATTCTGAGGTACGCCCTTTACTCCCTCATGTGTCCATCCTTGTATCCTGGTATATATAATACCAAACTGGTATGGATTATTTGGATCAAAATAAGAATATAAAGCAGCTATTTAATAACCAACATTTTCTTTAATCCTTAATGGTGGAAGACCCAACCTAAACTGCAGTTACAGAAAACTGGAGAATTAAACACAGAACTTTTAGACAAAACACAGGGCTGAACCATAAGAAACTTGAACTAGTGAATAGACGTAAAGTATGTCCTCAGAAGACAACAACCTTTACCTATTAATTTAGAAAATTAGTATTTTAGGGGAGTGGTTTGGCGTTTTGTTTGTTTGGATTTTATCGGTCTGGACATGCGTGCTGTCAGATGATGTCTTGCAAGTCCTGATATCAGAATTTAAATTGTTATTTCAACAATCAGAGTAGTGAAACAGTGATGTAATACTTGTGTGTTTTGAACAAGCTGTTTCAAAAAGACTGTGATCTCCTTAATATTAGAGTCATGGAATCCCAGAATGGTCTGGGCTGGAAGGGACCTCAAAGCCCATCCAGTGCCACCCCCTGCCATGGGCAGGGACACCTTCCACTATCCCAGGCTGCTCCAAGCCCCATCCAACCTGGCCTTGGACACTTCCAGGGATCCAGGGGCAGCCACAGCTTCTCTGGGCACCCTGTGCCAGGGCTTCACTATATGAAACAGGAAAAGTTGCTTTCAGCTCTTTGCTAAGTTAGACTTCCCTCAGAACTCAGGAACGTCAGGCGCATCACGAATTACAACTGTTAATTTTACTGTGGAGTGTTTCCTACAGCAAGAGTTCCCGAGGACATCTGTGCCTTAAGAAGTTTGGAGAAATTAATAATATTAGATCAGCACCTCTAAATCACTTGCAGTCTAAGGACTGAAGTGTAGCCTACGGCAAAGTCATGGACCATTAATATGTTGTCAGAGATGTTTAATTATTCATTAGTCATGAAATCACCAATTGTTCTATCAAAACACTAAGTTTTTCATGTAAATGCTGAAATTTCATTTCCTTGTTGTCAGGTGTATTTGGAAATGTAATGAGTTTTTAATATTTATGTCTGAAAATATTCTCAAGAAAAAGAAAATATAATGCATTGTTAAAACCTGCTAAAGCAGCAGTGTTTTCATTTTCCTGGTAGTTCCTAGAGTGATGATCTCAACATTTTTTTCTGCAGAATAGTCTTCACAGTCCACTATAGCAGAAACAGAAATACCACTACCATTATGTTTTATCCTAGTTACCACAGAAAATCGTGTTTATTTGCTTTGCTCACATCTCCTGTTGTATTCAGTATGCTCATTTAGAATGTGATCAGTCTCCTGTCAGGTCTTTTTTTATTTTGTCCCCAAAAATGTCCCCAAACTGATGATCTTTCCAACTTTTCTGGAGTTATTGTTGTTGTTTTCTCCTACAGAGTAGCACTGATCTAGCTGACATTTTTCTATTGTCTCCTACAGTTTAACGGATCCAGTCTTTTTTCTCATGTTCTGCTTTTCATGAATTCAGGTTTATTTTTCTTTATTGTGTACTATAGCTTGTTTCCTAAACTCCCCTCAGAGTTACACTATCTTCCATGACATATTTATTGTGTTCTTCCACTCTCCACCTGCTTTGTCATAATTTTAATCCTAAAATTTGTACTTACTGCTGTACAGGAGAAACTCCATGGTTGTTATGTATTCTTTTGGGCATAGACATGAAACAAGCATGAAACGAACACATGTTATTTAAAAAACCAAATCAACCAACCAGCCAAAGAAACTTATGGAAGAACGGCCCCGATTCTTTCAAATTATTAATTTAGTTTTTAAAATCTCATGTCTTTTTGAAACCAAACTAACACAGATTCTGTGAGAGATGTTTAGCCGTGAATTATATCTATGGATCATGTGCCAGTGTAATTGCAAGTGAATAAGCTGAAATGCAGGAAAATCACACTCTTAGATTTTCTCCTGTTTTGCTCATGCTTCCCCTCAGTGTTCTTTTACTCTGTTTCCCCCAGAATCGGGATCAAACCTGCTCTCTTGTCACAGAAAAATGACTTTGATTCAAAACTTCAAATGTCCCAGTTCCAAAGGGAATATTGAATGCAAGCCATCAAGGATGAGGCCACTGGCTCCTGTTGGATGTTCTGGAAGCCCCTTTAGGCTCCCAGATTCATTACACGTGCACAGAAGTCCATTAAGACTTGGATTCCCTACAGGTTATCCCTCTTACCTACCAATTACCCATGGAGAAGGTGAGTAATTCAGGAATTCAGGCAGAGTTCCCCCAATAAATCAGAAACCCCAGCCTCACAATGACGATAACAAATCGTGATTGAAAACTGTGGCTCTCACAATTTTCATCATTTTCAGTTTCTTTATTTTAATGGGTTCGACTCGCCTAATTAAAAAGGCATGAGAAAAATTCCAGAAATCTCCCTACCCTGGCTAACAGTCTCGGACAGGGAATTATTAGTGGGAATTATTGATATGATAGTTTCTTACTGCAGTTAGGACAGAAAGTGGAGCATGGTGACATCTCGTACATATGATGTGTTCTACAAACACAGAGTTAAAACCCCCCAAGATCTAGAAACTACCAAAACCCAACCAAAACAGAAATTTGGGGGAATGATTGGAAAACCTAGGAATAAATATCTGGTGCTATAACATACATGCAAAAGAGCTCTATTGGACATAGGCAGGGAGAAAAAAAAGATTTCTGAGTAGGCTTTAGGTCTCAGAATTGCTGTCTAGGTCTTTATTGCCAAGTGTCCATCTGACACCAAGCACCAGTTATCTCTCTACATCAAAGAAGAAGTTACATTTGAAAAAAATCAGAGCAGGTAATCTTCTCCAGTTTCGGCAGATTTATTTTTTTACACTGTAAATGTGAGTTAATATGAGTAGGAGCTAGAGACTGCCACTCCCACTGATCTCCACAGCACAGTTTAATACAAATACAGCTCTCTGGTAAATGGATATTAATGTCTTTTTCCTTCCAAGGCAGCGTTGAAGCCTCCTGGAAAACATCAAGTCATATGTTACACGTCCATTAACAGAGTTTGGCTTTTCCCAATTGCTGTGTTCCAGATGTTTATTTGAGCTTCTTCCCCTTGCTGCTCTAACCTATTGTGTACCATCTTAAATTTTTCCTACAGAAATCCAGCTATTTTTTTAATACATATAATTCATTAGAGTGTCCCAAAGGACTTGGAGCTTTTCCAGGTCTTTGTTTTGCTCCTACACTTTTGGCAAAAGAAATAAAAAGGGGAAAATTTATGCTGGAAGAATGCCAAGAGTAGCCCATTCAATCAAAATCATGTCTTGGTGCAGAGACTATTAGTCAGTCATATTCACATTCTATCTAAATAATTAACTTGTAACACAGAAATTCCAAGTTATTGTGATGTCCTTGAATTGTTCATGGGGTTTGCTGTTCACATTGGCTGGAATGAGTTTGCTTCTCACATTGATTGTAATAAAAGCTATTTTTTAAAATATTGCTTATACTGCACCAAAACCTAGAGCAGCCTACACAGTGCATTATCTGGAGATTAAAAAAAAAAATCAGTTGCACTGATTTTACTTGCAAGTACCACTCTTAATAATTCTGTGTGCAGTGCAGTAATGAAAATTGGTATGAACTCACTCTTTCCAACACACAAATGGGAAAGACCATAACATCAACCAATAAAAAGTACTCAGGAAATAAAAAAAAGGAAATTAACAAATGTTTTGATGTCTTGACATCTTCTGAAATCACCTTCCCAAAATGGAGATAGAGCAGATGTATTTTTTGTTCTGTGAGGGTGGGCGAGCAGAGGATCCCTTTGGCCAGAAAGGCTGTGGAATCTCCATCCTTGGAGATGAGAACCCAGCTGTGTGACCTGCTCCATCTGAACCTGCTTTGAGACTCTCCAGAGGTCATTTCCAGCCTTTACCATTCTGTGATTCTTCTTGTCAGGGACGTCATAGAAGTTTTCAGAATGTCTTTTTCTCAAACTCCATGAGGGCAAAAGATACCATATTTTAAAACATCTGTCTAATAGGGGAACAAAATGGTTTTCTATCACAAAAAAATAACCCATAAACTATTCTCGAGGACCTACAAACCTTCACTGTGAAAGGCAAAAACAGCAGAATGAATCTAACCTAAATGCCTGTGCTGGACACCAAAATGCTGCACGGATCAGCGTGGACTGGATGAGAGCAATTGCTCTCTCTGACTGTCCTTGCAGCTGCTTCGTTTTTGCTCTATATAAATTTCTAGTAGTGTAATTAGTAACAGACATATCTGAAAAGGAAACTTGAAAAGCTGCAGTGACCAGCAAGAGCAAGTTTTGAACTGTTCATAATCCTCCAGGCTCTGGGTTTGTTACATAAATTGCCTAAAGTACCAACTGAACGAGTTATTTTCACTACCAATATACTCTACTTATTGCTTTGGTTTTTCTACCTGTGCCCTTCCAGTCATGCATTAGCATGATGACAAAATTCCTGTTTCCAGGCTGCAGCATCTTGTGTGTCCTTGCTTTTGTTAATTACAAAAGCAAATACACCTCACTAACTTGCTCAAATGCACCACACAGAGAGTTATCTCAGCTATTTGAAAAATAAAAGAAAGTTAATTAGTATTGCTCTTTCTGACATTAGTCCTTCAAACAGCTGTGGAGGAGTCTGAGTGACCTTCTCGTGGTGCTGTGACCTTGCAGGAGACAAATGTGCACATAACAATCTTTACAACTGTAGTCCTCAGAGCTACAAGAAAAGAGAACAAAAGAATACAGATGGAAGGATGCATACACTGCATTGCTTGGAGATTAGTGAGGCAGAATCCAGACGAAAATAAAGAAATGTATTAGCATTCTGAATAATTTTAGGAAGCAATCAACGACAGTAAATAAAACATAATGGTTATAAAAAATAATGGTTGGAAGAAACAGTCAAAAGTAAGGTTTGACTGGGTGAGCCACCTAACAGGCAGACCAGGAGACTTAGTGGTGTAAAATGTGATACGGCAAAACAAATTTGGGGAAAACATTCTGAAAACCTAGTGGTGTAAAATGTGATACGGCAAAACAAATTTGGGGAAAACATTCTGAAAACCTCCCAGAAAGAGCTGCCATGGGCCTGGCTGCTACGTGAAGGCGCTGGGAGCCTTGTCTTCACTGCACACTGCAGGGAGTCAGGGAAGTCATGGAACAAATCAAGTGCTTGCACCTACTTTGGGCAGTAGTCAGAACAACCCTTCTCATCAGGGGCTCGTCCCCCTCCAGGTGTCCGTGGTGATGTCTGAGTGGGGCCGTGTCATCCAGGGTTCCAGCCCACACCCAACAGTGATGAGTCAGATGCGAGTCGGGTGTGTTTGTGCTGTGTTATGATTCGTCATTGTTGAGTATTTAGTATTGTGGTTTTACTGTTTTTTTTTTTTTTT
>VZRQ01000903.1:19237-63276 GCA_013397975.1 Machaerirhynchus nigripectus
TTTGGTAAACCTAAGGGGAGGAGCTCTGGCCACACCTCAATTCTGTGGAATAACTGTATGTATAACAGAAGAATGACCCAGGAAGGAACTGACTGCTACCATTTCAGAAGGTTTTCAAGGGTCTACAACTGAGCAGACCAAGATCACAGAAGCAGCTGCAGCTTCAAGCCTTTGTCACAAGCCAAATGAGACATTATTTTAAATGGCCATTGTATTAAGAACTAAGGCAAAACTCTAAGGAGATACAGCACTCCTTGAGAATTCCTATGTGACTGAAACACCCAGTGATCAACTAAGAGTGATGTTTGTGAGGCCTATGCCTACTGCTCTTGCCTTGTAACTGAGGACATTCTGAAAAAAAGAATTCATGCCTGTTATTTCTAACCCAGGTTTGTTTTGTTTTGTTTTGTTTTTTTTTTAGTATCATCTCACTCCAAAGGGCATTTAAATGCTATTTTTCACCCAAAAAATGCTTTACAAAGATATGTTAGCATTACCAACTCTGTTTTGGACCTTTGGGAATTTAGGACAAACAAATGTTCGAGCTAGATTGGCCAGAGTCACAACAGAGCAGAAGGTGGCCATGGATCATGAGCCTTTCCCTTTCCCTCCTCCAGTTTTAAGCATAGTTCTACGCTGAACTTAAAGAGATTGGCTTTAGGCTCCCTTTCTCCCACATTCCTGTTAAAACTCTGGCAGAATCAGAGTATCATTAGGAGTCTTTGGCAGATTTGTCTTTGGTAGGATGCCTAGTCAGGGATTAGCAATAACAGGTTGATTACAGTCAGTTGGGGAAAGGGTCAACCAATAGTCCAAAAGAAACTGAGTCATGAGGAGCTCAAACCTTCACTTCTACTGTGCATCCTGTTCTGGAACTGCAGCATAGCTCTCCTTTCTTTTAATTACCTTTTCCGTATTGACGCTGGAAAACTCCAAAGTGGCAAACAATGCACATGGAACAAAATTGGTGTTATATTACATATGTACACCATAGGATATAAATCAGTATTTACTGTGTACTACATTTGACTACATAACCAGTACTAGTGTAGTTATTTTTTCCCATTATTTTCACTACAAAAAGCACAATGGCAAGCTGAAGACTGATTTTAAAAGTGTACTAACATCTCTGATTACAAGAAAAGCAAACTAGCAAATAATTAATAGTCAGCTAACTTTTTATAATTACCTTACTGCTGTCTAAGTATTGCTAAGTATGGGTAAAATTCCAATTTAGATAATTTCTTTTGGCTCTTTATAGTTTTGTTTACACAGTGACTTCATAGTGCCTTGTTTCAGGCTCTTAACTAAGGGATTTGAAATAGTTTGTTAAAGATAAGTAGGAAGAACCCCAACAAAAAAAAAAAGGTGTCCTTTTTTATTTTGCATTTTCAAGCTCTAGGTAATTCCAGTTGTGAATTACTAAACTACAGCTATAATTCCTCCAAGCAACAACTACAGACAACTACATATAAAGGTTCCTTTATATAAAATTTGCATAGAAATTTTGAATCCTTCCTCTATAAATAGGTATAGTCATTAGAGATACACGTTTGCACTAAATTTCACAGATTTTTTTTCTTTTTTCCTCTGTAGCAAAATTTACACAGAGAAGAATTTCAACAGTAAATTTTTTGTACATATTTTCTTTGCAAAACAAAAATCAGAGCTTGTTTATCAATGGTTCACTATCAAAATGGAAGGATTTCTAGACTAAAGTTTTATATGGATCAAACAGCTGTAAAAATAAACTTTTTCCCAAGCTGACTGAAGAGGCCATTTATTTATTACACTTACAAACTTCTAGAAAGTGATGAGAGGCATCAAGAAATTTCAAGAACACGACTAACTAAAATTGTCTTGAAATTTACACAAATGGCCTAAACACAGTAAGATAAAACTCAACACGAACAAATGCAAGATATTTTAATAAGGCTGGAGTAATCTGCATTAAAGGTGAGGAACATAAAAGTAAGAAGCAATACCAAAGGAAAAGTTGTGAGGGGTAATTTTAGATGACAGGTCAAGGATGACAGCAGTCAAGGATGTCATGCCACTGAAAGGAAAAGAAGAGAACAAGCCCACCACACTGGGCTATGTAGCTATGCCTGCTCTGTCAGCCAGTGAAGCAACCTTCAAAAAGACAAAATAAGAGTTTTCACCTCCCTAGATAGTTGGTGTAGTATAGATTAATATCCATTGAGGATAGGACAGAAAATCATTACATACTTAACCTGCATGAAGAAAAATTATGTATAATGATAAGAAAAATGCTCCAAAGAAGCTGAAGACAGGGAAGTGTTGGAATATATTGCCTATGGATAAAACATTGCAGTTTTTATATGAGATCAAATATATTGTAAAATCAGCTTGGCAAATATCTGTTAAAAATGGCACACATACAACTGATTTTGCTTCAGGTCACAGAATCACAGAATGGTTGAGGCTGGATGGGACCTCTGGAGGTCGTCTGGTCGAACCTTCCTGCTCAAGCAGAGCCACCTAGAGCCAGTTGTCCAGGATGGAGACTCTACAGCCTGTCTGAGCAACCTGTGAGGGGAAGACCAGTCAGGCCCTGAAGTTCCTTCTAGACTTAAGTTTCCTGAATGAAATGAAAAATGAAAAAATATTATTTATCTTTGACTTTAAAACTTGCTAATTTATCTTCATTTTTATATTTAAATCCTTATTTTACCATTTCAGTTTCATAATACAGCCTTGTTTGTTTAGGGGTTGAAACAAAGTGTTTCTAAAATAAAATAGAATAAATAGATCTTATACCCAGGAATTATGCAAACAAATAACTTCTTGGCAGTATTCCCCTTGAGAAAACATTGTAACTGTGCAATTCTGATTTTGCATTGCACACTCAAATCACGCTATTTCTTCCTAGTTTAATTTTCAGCCTCATGCACAATGTACATCAGTCACATTCGGTCAGCCTTGTGATGAAGATAAGGCAGATGTGATGAAAATGAGCTTTGATATCAAATGCCTCACCAGGTATTTAGTATTTCCAGTGAATGGAATAGAATAAATCTTTTGCACACACTTATTACTACTTGCTCACACAAAGCTGTGAAAAACTAATATTTAAAATTTATAAGGGTTACACAAAGTAAATATATTCTGAAAACCTTATTTTTCAAATGAGTTTCAGGGATTTTTTCTAATCCAAATGTTTGAGTTAAAAAAGTTAAAATCAATAGTCAAATTTGAAAACCATCCCAAAGGGAAAATGACAGACATATCTTTCAAGGAAACATACAGTTTCTTCCTCCCATTTAACAATCCAGAATCATATGTGCTTAGTACTGACCTTGCAATTCATATGTAAGTACATGGCAGATCACAGGTAATTAGCATCTCTGTAAGCTTCTCTATCCTACCACAGTTTTGCTTTAAGATACACTGCTACATCCTAGAATACCTTTCCTAAATAAACTCCAGAAGGTAAATACTTAAGACAATAGCAAATGAAGGGTGAACGAATGTAAGAACATCAAAGGTTCTTTGAGGGAGCTGAACCACAAGAGAAGCTTTGAACCCGGGTTAAAATGTCACAGGGTGTTACCTGAGCACTGCATTTATCAATTTAATTCCTTCAGAATCAACAAATAAACTTTGTGACAGAGATAAAGAAAATTTAAACCCATGTTTCTTAAAGCTGTCTTTGAAGTTACCTTATACCTTAATGTATAACTACCATTTTAGACATACATTTTAGAACAGTTAAAAAAAATTCTCAGCAAAGTAGTGAAAAGATGCAATCATATTCTGTCACAGACACAGCACCTCCCAAAAAGCCTAATTATCATCAAATGGTAAAATAACAGTAAAAGTGTTTTTCATGTTATTGAGAATTTTGGGAAATAGGTACCCTTTTTCTACTCAAGTAGTACATGCCTCTTTCTGAGATGAACAACCACAAACATTAAATACAGACCACTAACAAAGTAAATAATGTTACAGAAACTCGATTGATGAGCATTTCACAGCAGTAAAAAATATGCCCAGATCTATCAGCCAACCTTCTAAAACAGAAGTCTAAAACTGTGCTTGTGAATCTGAGTATTAGTAGCCAAAGCTTCATTTGCACCCGTATCTGTACTTAAAACAAAAAGATTTCTCTCACTGGTACCATTTCTTTGTACAGTAATGCATAACTGAGAAGTGCTTCTAAAAGTCTCCCTCACAAAATCACTCCATTTACTGAAGTATCAAAACAATATTTTTTAAATTTGCTAAGTCTTGGTGAAATCTTATCCCACGAAAAGTACTGCCTCAGACCCTCCCTGTTCACACAGTGGAAGGATGGGCAGACAGCCCGAGTTATTGTTTTCTTTTTCTCTTTTTTTTGATCCCCTCCACTTTGGCATTGTCTGAACTGCAGCAGACAAAAATACCAGCTTCTGATGTACAATGAAGAGGCTGAGGAAAGGGAAGGTCGGCTTTCTCATGCTTCCCATAATTAGAGGAATCAAAGAAAAGAAAATGGCCTGTGATGATTTAACTGTAAATTAGAAAAAGTCATATTTTTCAGAAGATGGATGCATAGGAAAAAGTATGATGGAAGAATATATTGGCATTCAGGATGTTGTTGGCTATTTAGAAAGGATATCAACTTGATTTACTGTATGGAAATTTCTAGGCAGAATTTTTAGTTGTCTTAAAAAGAAAGTGATTTTTTTGGTTTTTTTTTTTACCCAGAGCACACCAAGAATGCTGCCGAGAATTTGTGAGTACAGTAATTAAAAAAAAATTCTGGTAATAGTCACAGTTTTAACAACTCACTGCTATACTTAGGCAGGTACATTCACAGATACATTCACAGCATCAATCATTGCTTTTTCCACTTGCTAGAGAGACCAGTGCCACAGATCACATAAAAACATGGCTTTGGCTGAATCCTATGACTTTTTGTTTGAATTTTATTTCAGCCTATTATCCTCAGATATTTGGAATCAAGTCAGTGATGAGTTTAACTGCAAAGAATATCTGAAATACACAACAGCTATTGTTGAAACAGATGGAATTGACATTGAAACAGTACATTCATGGAATTTTGTTTATTTTATACCAGTATGGGAATAAGAAAACAGACACTGCATCTTTGAAGGAGTGACAGGAGCTAAGTGTCCTAGATGATGAAATGTAGAAGATTAATTTCTAGTAATAGTTCTTAAAAAACATGGCTAATTTCTCTCAAGATGTAGGAGTACCATGCTGGCCTGGAGTAGGGTACAGATAGTTTCATTTTATAGGTTGTTATGCTCAAACACCCCTTCCCTGGAGAATCTGTCTATGACCAAGCACAACATGAAATATTTGGTAAGAGATTTATAAAAAATAAGTGTGAAAATAGAGTAGTAAAAAAATCCACAGGATTTATTTTCTAATAGATATTAATACAGGAGAAGTTCATAGAAAATTCTGTTTAAGGAATAGAACTCACACCATTATGCAAACAGAATATCTTTTCTGCTAGTATCATGGAACCCAACAAGCCAAGACTCTCTGCAGAAGTCTTTCAGTCGTGCTTCAATAAATGTCCTACTCTAACACACACAGCTGCAAAAAACAGCTTTTAAATTGGACCCCCATGATCAAATGCTGCCTTCTTGAACTCCGAGGAGCTTTATTGTTTGGTATGATTTTCTGATAAAGAACTTGTTCTAAGGCTGTTTAGGAGAGAGATTACCAAATTTTAATCAAAAGAGTTTATGAACAATGTATGTACATTCTTGCCTCAGGAATACCTGGCAACAATGCTGTTTAGCAATTCCAACCAGACTATCTGCGTAAAAGATAAGCAGATTTAGCCAAACATGCCTTTATCCAGGACTGCAACGCATACACAGAATCCTGAAAAACTTCCAACTTCAGAAATTTGCTGTTTGTTTTGGAGCACCTGTATCAGTAACATCAAAACATACCACAAAGGTACTAACTGCTCTTCTGCCTGACAAAATTAAAAAGGAATGTTTTGCTTTTAAATCTGAGAAGGAATAAAATAAAAGGATATTAAAATGAACTATTCACAGGACACGTTAACAAGAGGAATCTAACAGTTAACTTACAGAGCCTTTAATTTTTGCCATGACAACAATTCTAGGATGTTTTCATGTCTGGAAAATTAAAAAACTGTCTCTGCACTTTTGAAGGGAAAATTCTTTCAAGATCATTCCATGTCTTCTCATATATCCTAACCCTGTCATATCAAAATCTTAATTTGAGTTCAAGGTGTTGTTAACACCTTTATGTACTAAATAAAACAAGGTAGCTTTTAAAATGGAGTCATGTCTACTAAGCAGGAAAAAAAAGGATGCCAAAAGGTACATGTGCTTAGCTGACAGTTTCACAGCTGGGAATGTGATGATACCCTGCCCCAGCACAAAGTTGAAAATTGCACCCCAGAGAGCAGAGGTGGGAGCTAAATACCAGATTTAGAACAATTATCTTCCTTCCAGGTAAGAGACAGTCTTCCACTAGGTCTGTCTCTTTGAGTGTCTGTTCCACTTTCTATTAGTCACTCTTTGCCTGTTGCTTTGCCACGACACCTTAGCCACGTCCATGTGCATTACTGAGCATTTTTCCTCAATTGTGTCTTTATTGTGTGTTAGAAATAAGATATTTCTTATTTTGTTTAAATATACGCCCATTCTAGTCAAAGGGGATGTATTTAATAATATGATCCTTCTAACCACTAACATGAGTATTCTGATTTTGCTTTTGTTTTATTCCCTGTTATACAACAGAGTTTTGGTAAATTACTAATCACATTTCTTTCCCATCAGACTGGTTTGTTTCTTTTTTTTCATTATTCTTCACCTCAGATTGCCTAGGTTTGCAGAAGTTGGCTGACTATGATGATATGTGAAGGAAAGCTTGAAAAGAGAAATCCAAAGTTATGCAATATTTAGGATTAACTCCACTTTCTACATTCAATATTCTTTCATAAAGCAAGGTCCTGAAAGCAGAGTTCTCCAAGTTCCATACACAAAAGAGACACACTCTCCGTGAAACTATTACATGTAATTCTGCTTTCTGCTAACAAGCAAAAGAGGATGTAGTTGGGATGCTTAAATGGAAATAGATTGATTGCTATACCTCATATAATAAAAATTGAGTGCTTCAGAAACGCAGCACTAATGAAAAGTAAATAGCTAACAAAGAGTAGGAAACAAAGGATAGCTGCCACTGGAACCAGCCAAATGCTACCAACATACTAAATAAAACTTGGAAATCTTTTATTGACTAGCAAGCTCAGCATGTTGGAATAATAAGGAAGTTCAGAATTTCCTCTCTCATTTGGAGTGTCTTTGCAGAAATATCAGCTGGTAACTACATCAGACTGTGCTATGTATAGCCTTGTTGATTTACTGAGGTCTTTAGAAAGCACACACCCAGTGTTTTTCTTCACATGAATAACCCCTATAGACAAACTGCCCAACATATCCAAAGTTGGGAGAATGAGGGAGAACATTACTTTTTAAAGTTTAGCTCACAAAAAAGGATAATTGTTTAATTTCAGCACTGTAAAATTGAGGTGATCTAACAGAGTTAATTTCTAATTATGTAGGTTATTCTTTAGAGTTCCAAAAGACAGCTTCTTGCAACACAAAGAGTAGTTATGAAGAAAAGTTGGAGCACATTTCTTCATTCCAATCCCTCCAAGTAATGTAATTTATCTGCTTTTATTTTTTCAAAATGTATTTTGAGTTTTTCAATAATGTTAATTAATTTTTGAACCATTATTTTTGATAATGCTAAATGAAAGCAACTAGTATTAAGAAAGCAAATGGAAACATTAAGTAAATAATTGAGTGTTGCTCCTCAAATATTCAAAATTATTTTAATGTTTCAATTATTTGCATTACAGCAGCACTTTCAGAGACAGGGGGTAATGCCTTTGTTTTCCAAAACACATCAAGCAAAACAACAAAAAAACCCAAAACAAAAAACCAACTGTTATTACTCCTTTTAAAATGATAAAGGGTACAGTTAGAGGTTGTATGATTCATTTAATGTCATATTGGAAAATCTGTGGCAGAGTTCCAATTAAAACTCGGTCAGATGAAGAAAGAAATGCAGTCAGGTGATATTCACACCAGCAACCTTGTTAAAATAGAAGTGTGGTGGTTGCTCTGCATCACAATAAGTTATCTCCCCCACCCAGCTAGCTTTGCTCTTTGTCTCTTCATGTGCACGAATTCTGCCCAACTGTAAATGGGAGAAGGTGAGCAAAAGAGGAGAAAAAAATACCACACTGAGTTCTGAATGAGCAAACATACAGTTCTGGTAAATTAGTGTTTTTAATGGAACAGAATTCATATAGAAATTCAAGTCTAATTTCTTTAGAAAATGACTAAAAATGTTGAATGCAAAACTGCAGTTTGGACTGGATCCTGCAGGATGTCTACCAGCCATGGAGAAATGTTCAGCATTCGTATTCCTTCTCAGCATTTCTGCAAACCTGCATATTTTTTTGGAAGTTGCAGAGAGCTTCAAGGAAAGAAGTCACAGATCTACAGATAAGAGACTGATTTCTAAAAGCTGTTAGCACTAAGTACTCATCTAGCAAGAAACGCTATGTGTATGATGAAGGGTTTACTTTCCCAGAAGTGCTTGTGGGACTTAAGATTGCACAAAAGGGCTGTGAAATGTGTTTCCCTCAGTTCTGGCTCTTTGGTTCCTGGAGCCTCAGGTCACATTCAACTCATAGTTCCTATCAAGCTTTTCCCAAAGGACCTCTGGGCTCCTGCAGTAGCCAAGCTTCCCTGGAACAGGAAACTCTATTTACACCGATGTCTTAAAGCCTGGTGCTCATCCATAAAAGGGAAAAATAATACTTTTAGGAACTGCATTTTTCTTAACCTTTAACAGGCCACAAGTTAGCCTGAAATGCACACGATATAAAAGGGAATTTTCACAAAATCAAGTAAAACTATTTCTGAATAAGTAAAAACCCTCATACCCCTGAAGTGCCTGCAACATTTTGACAGCGTGCAATGTTTTGACAGGAATGTCATAGAGAAAAACTTTCAGTGTGTCATATGGTAGAAAGGCTATCTATAAGCATTAAAATAATAAAATGTTAATATCTTTTATCTGCATCACTGTAGAGGCAGGTCAATTTTTGGGGGGCATTTTATAGTGAGTGGGAAGAGTTCTGTTCCAACCATCCATTCTTAGGGAAGAACCAAAGCCTTCCCTGGGAGAGAGCTTTGAAAATCATTAAAAATAACCCTCATGATATCAATGGGACTCCTGAGCAAAAAGGTCCTGTAAGGTCTGCTTCTTATGGGACAAATTAACAGGCTACTGGGAAGGTAAAGCAGAATTATCTCCTTTTCCCTTCTTATATTACATATTTCTATTTGTCACTCCCCTTTGCAGTCTGTTATTTCACAAAGAACATACATGATTTCCATATGTCAAGCAGCTTTTTGATTTTTTTAACTGCCATTTTTCATACAGGAGAGTAATCAATTAAAAGATCAAGGTGAGGATTTTTATTTTAAAAAACCCCTAAAGACTCCCTGTGACTTCATCTAAAGACACTTTCTAATTTAAAAATAAATTCATGCACATATGTGTTTTGATTTGCATTTTTTTATTACTTCAGTGCCGAGGTCAAGCGTTCCTGCATTTCTACATCTTATAATCACATCCTCTGACTTTCCTTCCCCATAACATCTTTTGTTTACTGCTTTCTTTTTTGTCATATCTAAAGTGAGTGAGACTGCCAGCTCTGTAAGTTTCTGTAAAATGATTAGTACTTTACAAACCACAGAAAATAACAGCATCTGTCCTATGCAGGATAGATGTGCTGAAGGCTGCTTTGAGATAGTGAGCAAAATCCTTCTGAAAAGCTGTTGAGTTGTTTGCATGAATGTTATAAAAAATAAACATCAGTTCAGTGCTGTAGACATCTGAGTCTCCATATAAAAGGCTAAGCTTTGTATTCAGACTAAGATTTTTCTTCTGAGAATGCACTGGTATTTTCAGTAGATGTTCTTTAATCAACACTACTCTTCTTCTAAAATAATTCTTTCAAGCTGTATATCTATACAATAAAATAAGATACTTTTGGTTTTGAATTCTTACTCATATTTTTACAGAAATCTACTTTCCAAATATAAACAAAGAGACTGAAATTCCATTGTCAAACTTCTTTTAGCTCCAGAGAAGAAATTGAGGTGCAGAAGATGTAATCTGTTTAAAAGTGAAATTGCCTTTTTAAATCTAGCTGCAAACAACAACATGAAAGACAAAGGTGTTGTTACAATAGCGTATTTTTGGTGATGACATTATTTTGCTCGAGGTCAGCTATTACAATTTCTGCTTTAAAGGTGAAAGTTGAAACATGCAATCACCTTGCTTACTAAGAATAGCAAACAGTATCTGCATGGCCTTTTCCAAATCGTATTTTCATGCAAGGTCTTTAGTACATTTGCTATGACTCTTGGATGGACAAACCTGTTTGATTTGATTTCAAATGCTGGACAATCCTTGACCTCAGACTAGAAGTCAGGAGACATGACAGTTATTTTCTAGGAGACTAAAGAAAGCAGAAGGACACAGGGGTTTTCCATAACTTGCTTTCACTAATCACAAGGACTTGACAATGTAACATCTCTAATCTGTCATCTAGGAAATGAGTAAGGTCCTAAAAATAATTGGGAGTATCCCAAGGTGAATAAGTGTAGATCTATGAAAAAAGTGATATATTATCTCTGTATGATGTTACTGGTTTATCTTGGCATTTGTCCATCTCTGTCTCGATCTTGTGCTGAATTTTCTTATCTGCCTAACACTCATCATCACCTAAATTCTACAAGCTCTTCAAAGCAGCTGGTTGGATTTTTCATTACTTCCTATTACTACAGTCTTATTTAAAGCTGAAATGTAAGAAGAGATAAACTTACTATTAATAGCGAAAGTTTTATTAAAATACTATTCTTCCTCTAGGTTTTAAGTATCCATAACATTGTGCATGAAATAAGAGAAATTTCCCATTACTATGTAAATGTTATTTTTCCATCTAGGTCTTTAAAAAAATATTACTGCATTAATTCTACCAGATATTTCTCTTGCACTCATTCTTTTATGCTTGTGACTAATTGATTGATTTTGAAAAATAAAGTCTGGGATAACAATTGCATAGTAAATATTATCTAAACACAGGCTTTTGGGTTGCAGTTACAACATACACAGCGAACCTGAAAATATATCTGTGGCATTACTAATCTAAAGTTGCAGCTGAATAGATTTATAAATGTTTGTTAATTTAAAACTCTTAAGGCACCTTACAGACTCAATTTGAACGTAAACGTTGGTAGTTTATTCACACTAATGCTACAGAAGACAAACACTTATTGACGCTGACTAAAAAATGCTGCCTTATAAAAAACTCCACTGAAGTTGAACAAGATCTGCCACATTCCATAAAGGTGGAAAGCGGTAATTCTTAAAAAATAAAATGTCCCTCTGATATGACACGTATCCCCCTTTTTAGATACTTTCCCACAGAAGTGAAATAAAATATTTTAAGTGCTCTGTTTTGCATGTACAACAGAGGCCTAGAAGCCTCAGCTCTGAACTCCCTTTCCTCATCTGCTCCCCATTTCAGGTTCTGAAAATATCTGGGAGACTGAAGACATAATCATAAAATGTTAAGGGGTTGGAAGGGACCTTAAAAATCATCTAGTCCCACCCCTCCTGCCATGGGCAGGGACACCTCCCTGTAGACCAGGTTGCTCAGGGCCTTATCCAACCTGGCCTTGAACACTTCCAGGGCTGGGGCATCCATAACGCTCCTGCAAAACCTCTTCCAGTCTCTCACCACCCTCACAACAAAATAATTCTTCTGTACATCTAACCTTAATTTATCCTCTTTCAGTTTGTAGCCCACACTCCTTGTCCTGTCAGAACTGTTCCTGATGAAGAGTCCCTCTTTGGCCCCTTGGATACTGGAAGGCTACTGTGAGGTCTTCACAAAACCTTCTCTTCTCCAGGGTGAACAGCCCCAACTTTTCATAGCGTAACTGGATTATCTAGACTTACCTCTGTATTTATTTGGACCAAATCTCTATGTTCATCATCCAACTAAAGCACAGATTTTCAGTGCAGATCAGGTAGGGCTTCTCCGCGTTTGACTGATGTATTAATCCTTGTACAGCACAGTCCCAAATACATATTTTCCTATCCAAATACATATTTTTCTATCCAAAAGCTCATCTAGTTCTTACCTTTTTACCTTCTGCAATTGTTTTTACATTCTTTCAGTCACAAAACAAAGAATATCTAAACCTTTTAAAATGGCAGTTGATAAAATATATTGAAAACTATATCAACAGATAGTAGCTTGAGCCTCTACAGGTTTGTAGACCTAGACAGAAAAAGCTGGCTTTAATAATTCACATCTATGCTTAACAATTACAACTGGAAGGTCATTTTTCAAATTACATAATACATTCAGACAAAGTAAAAGAGATTAATTTTCAGTTAGTACTTGGCTAAATATCATGTTTGTCATTCTGCTAGACCAGCTTGGAGTCATATTTAGGAAATACCAAGAATCAGGGAATCATAAAAAGGTTTTGGCTGGAAGGGACCTTAAAGCTCATCTAGTTCCAACCTCCCTGCCACAGGCAGGGACACCTTTTATTAGACCAGGTTGGTCAAAACTCTGCAACCTATACTGGAACACTTCCAGGAGATGTGGCATCCACTTCTGCTCCCAGACCTTTAAATATCCTAAATTATACAACCATACAGTAATTATATAACCTTAGCATGAATAATTCCCCTCATGCTGTATTTCAGCTGGGTAACCCCAGCTACACTTGCTTTGTTATCCGCACAGCATCAGGCACATGAGAAAGTTCTCTGTTCCTTCATTAGAGGACCTCAATTCTGTCCGTTGTATGGGCACAGGACAATTGTACCCAAATGTATGACATTTAACTGAATTTCTCAAATGCCTCACATTTCAGTATTTCCACCAAGAAACCCAAACTCTTTTAAAGCAAACCTTTTCGGAAGTTTTTATGTAGCTTTTAAGCAGCTTTTTACCATTCTTTCAAATAATTTCAGTAATTATTCATTTCAATTTAGTGTTTCATGAAGCAGTGGATGAAAACAAAACTGCTGTCCCCAAAAACTTATAATCTAAGTATCCACCTAAGAATAATTTTGTAACACACGTATTTACATACACAGTCCAAGAAGAAAAGCATAAAATAAACATACGTTTACGGAAGAGTTGATCGGAAATGACTAAGTATTATAGTCAAATGCTATGTTGGTTTATTTTTAATCTTACCATGTGCTGTATTTAGATGATCACTTACAAAACTGACAAACAAATCTCTTCACGGTAACTGAACATCATGAGCCTTTCGCAAGTAGTGTATTTTAAGGAGGGACTTTTAAGAGGAAAGGGTGGAGGTATGAAATGGATTTGTTTAAAGCTGGTGGCCAAACTCACGTATAACAAGACACTACCAAGTTCAGATTTTCACTAGAGATAAATTTGGAGTAGGGATTTGAAAGTAGTTTCAAGAATTCCGTTGTCAGACATTGAGAATTGTTTTATTGGAGCATTTTCAGAAGTCTGAGTTCAGTCATTTCCTCTTCCCTTTATTCCCTCATTCTTTCTCATATTAATTTACAGTGATGTGTTTATAGTAATAACTTAGTCAGACAGTGGTTAAGTGCAGGAATCATCTCAAAGTGATCTCAACAGTCACATGAAGATTGCCTTTCACACTTGTCCTTGACCTGGATTTGGGAAGTAGCATGAAAACAGGAGACCTCACAAACATCGAAGCATCCCTAAAATTGACAAACTAAATTGTTCGTAATCATGGGATCTCAAAAGAACTGCATAATTTTTTTTTTTTAATATTTTTTTAAAAATTCCTGTAATTTCTTACTAAAATCTTTCAACTCCTAACTGACCAAAACCAGTAATGTCTGATGTCTTCCCTTCCTGACTTGACTTTAGAAATTAGTAATTCTCAGGTCTGTAAAGGTTTTGAAAAACATGCAAATCCCGTATTTCAAGGGAGGGTCTCAAACTTAAGCAGTGTTACACAAACTCTTCCTTTAAAACCAGAAGTTATGATTCTAATGACCAATGATTTCAACACATCTGCGGAAATCTTTGTGAAAATTTATAGCACAATTCTGTATGCAGTTGTACCAAGGACAACATGCAGGTGGGATATACAAAGTCTGACCACTTTTATAAGAGCTGTTGAAGTACGTGTTGTGCAGATATAAGTAAAAATTCAAAAATATTGCTACCTTTTCCTCACTGTAGGAATCTATTCTATTGCTTCTTCCAACAGCCCAGAAGTCAGGGCCAGTAGAAGACTGTAAGGAAAAGTCATGAAGCGCTAAAAAAGGTAAAGATCCTGTGTTTCAGCAGAATGAGACTAAGAGAGTCTTATATCTGTCTGTAGTCCTCCCAAATCTTCAATAGCTCCTGAAACCCACTTTCTCAGGCATGTCTTTATTCTCATTCTCTGAAATATGATCCCTTGCCCTTCCCACCCAAAATTATGATGTTCCGTGTCCAGAGTTTCAGTTTTCATTGATGAGTCCATATGCTTTTCTCCCCCTTCCTTTTCCTCACATCTATTTTTGCAGTACTGCAAAAACCAAGCTTGCATAAACCTCAGATCAGTTCTAGCATATCATTTGGAGCTGTTGGATCTAATGGATCTGGTTGTGCTTTATTCCTAGCTAAATATTTAAACCAATAGCTAACTATGCACTGAAATGCATTAGAAAATATTTTATGTAAATATTATACAGTGATAAAGGTAGTCACAACATGTATCTGCATGACAATCAAAATGTAACTCTAGCTTGTGTTGACAGACAAGAGTCAGTTTAAAACAGCATAAGCCAGGTATCAATACAGCCCAATAACACAAATTTCAACATCAGCTGCTAGGACTAACTAAGATTCTGGGTAAGCAGTGGCTGAATCCTGTGTTATCAGTTCCCAAACTGGCAACATGAAAATAAGTTTCAGTCCATTTAAATGAAAAAACATGCCATCTTCAGAAGGAACCAAAGGCATATACAGACAGAAGAAAGAGATGTAGTCATAAATACAATTCATAAATTGAGATGCACTCTGCAGTTGGATTAAAAGAAAAGTAGTTGTTCTTAATTAAAATTCATGTTTCTGTAATCTGATCAATGTATGTTAATTATTCAGGCAAGGACCACTTCCCCTTTATGTCACACAAGTATTTTTCTATAGATCTTGTTAATATGGGTTTGATGTCCGTCATGTATGTATTTATTCTTACAGAAAGTCATTCAGATGATCACGCAGTAAAACAAAGATCCCAAGAACTACAGTTAGGGTTTATGCATAGAAAAGTTGGGTACATTGACAGAAATACAAGAGGGAAGAATTTCGCAGACCAGTGAATACGCTCTCTTTAAGTCATCATATAAGAAAAGAAGCATTATAAGTCTTCATACTGCAAAAAAAATCAAAACAAAATTATGCCAAACTTCGTGAACAAGGGAAAGAAGCATACAAATGCTGTGTGCTATCTGGTGAGTCAGAAGCAGCCATAGATGTGACTTTATGAACCGTTTTCCAGCGGATTTTCAGATTATATTTTAGACACTTTTCAGAAAACAAATAAAAATAGGCGGAATTTTGGTATGGACAAATTCTTTACTGACAATGTTCATTTATATCCAATATTCAGGTAGTTATGAACACTTCCAATTTTTGTAATGAAACCTGAAGAAAAATTAACATTCATATTGGCACTTGAGAATGGGGGACTAAGTGGTCTGAAGGAGATAGTGCAGAAACTACACTTCCACCAGAAGTAATGTGTGAAAGAAGTTCCTGACAAAATTTTTGTGTGAAAATGGTGGGGTTTTTTTTCTCCTTTTACTAGTAAAGTTAACTTAAACCAAGCTGAAGGGTCTGATCTTATTGACATACATGTGATTCTAAAAGTACAGTTAGCTTGGTACAGATGGGAGGGTTACATGTATAGATCCAAGTACAAGAATGACTTCTCCGTAAACCAGCAATATGTGTGAAGACACCTGATTAATTTAAGGTCTTCATTTCCATATCAAGGAAATTGCAAAACTAAAATGTATCCACTGAAGAAACTATTTTTCTGTACTTTATTCATTCCAAGCAATTCAACCAGCAGGACTGTGGAAAATTAAAGGCAAAATGTCTTTTTAAATTCTTTTAAAAAAATCATATTGGTCCTACTATAGGTCCAGTAGAAAAAATAGTAAAGAAACCCCACTCATTAAGTGATGAGTGAGATCACATCAGCAGGTCACACTGAAGTAACTGAGGAAACATCACAGGACCTTCACCGTCAATTTAGAACAAGCAGTACCTCAATTTGGTCTTGCTTTAACTCCTATGTGCACATTTTAGTGTATATCTATTAAGTTGATTTTAATAATCTGAATCCTATTGTTTTAGCTATGAGAATCAGTACAAGGAGGGACTGGCATACCCCCAGAGCATAGAAAAACCACTGCAACCTTATTTTCTGTAAACAGAATTAGGGATTTAGCCAGTGATCTAATGATAACTATATGGCAAATACTCAATGTTTGCCTGATATCAGGATACCTTCTCCACTTGGAATTCTATTAAAACTTCCCTGAGATAGAAGCAAGACAATAATTTCTTCATTTTCAGCATAAAAAGTGTAAAGAAAAGTACAGAAGAATTAAATTAAAAATCTAATGGTCATTAAGCGGTGTATAAACATGACAAATTTCTTTCTGTTTCTTTGGTATGTCAAACTGAGATCCTTGGTGTCATCTGGTAAGCTTTCCTGTGTTAACACAAAACTGCTCTCCTCCAAATAATGCCAAAAAAAGGAAACTTTTTAAACCTTGTGGCTTATATATCTTTATCATCTGTTGCACAACCCCAGCACTGGCATTATAGACCTTACCTAAACTACAGCTACTGTCTTAATAGAAGTGTTGTAGTTCATAAGACATGAATTATTCCCTTTCTATAGTCCACTTAACATAATGGACATTCCCTTGCTTATGTAAGGAAATATTTAAGACTGAACACTATTAAGCATGAAAGATATTTCCTTCTTCCCACCATGAGATTCAGTTATTGTACAGAAATCGAAGTAAAAAGCTAAGCTTTTTAACTACTATTGATGGTGCCTGTTCCCTCATTCCACCAGGAAGATACATTGCCATATATCTAATTTAAATTAAACTAGGAGACTTTTCCCATCATACTACTGTACAAACATAGACATACAGATGCATGTGTACATATAATAAATTGTATTTTCTAAACCAACTGTGTCTTTAAAATGCATTAATACTGAACAGATACTAATTTTCTACATTAAGATGAATGGGAATATTTATTAACTATTAATAACCCAGTTGCTAATATTTTATAAATATCTTACAGAAATTGGGATCAATTTCTCATCACCAGTGAGAAATTTTATTTTTATATGTGATGTATCTCAAGAGCACAAGACAAAACCAACTCAGAAACCTGCAGAAAAGACAGTATTGGTCTTGCTCTCAGGGTTTATTTTTAAAAGATGCCATGCAAAATAAGACGTATTTTCTAGGTTTTCTACCTTTCCAACCCAAAAGATAGTTCACTTTAAATGATCCATACAATTTCTCAAATCCTTACTCTAGTTAAAATGAAGCCAAACAGAAGAATTGATTTTAAATATTCTGCTCCCCTTAGACATAATTAAAATTGATATTTTTTGCAAGGAAATGTTAGATTATTACAGAATTTATATTCTTTTTTACTCTAAGATTCTGCTGGTGTTTTAGAACCTGAAATAGAAGTTTATTCTCTTTCCCTGCGTGACTCACGATCTTGTCGATCATGACAGCAGGGACTAAAAATACAACGCATTACTGCATGCAGTGTCTGTAAATCCCAGGAAAGAGGTGGCTTTAGACATTTACACAGCGAGACTGGCGACCAAGCGCTGCCGAGTGTGTCAGCCAGCGGCGGGAAAGCGGACACTCTGTGCCGCGGCTCCGAGGACAGGAAGCATTGAGAGTTTCTGCGGCGGTGCTTGGCCCGAGATAATACCATTGTATGGGGAGGCCGGGCGGCCTCTCCCAGCGCTGGGAGCCCGGAGCTGGCGTCTGGCTGCCTGGCCCCCGGCCAGCCCGGGGCTGGCTCTGCGGGGAGGGCGGCCGGTCCTCCGGCAGCTCCGCGCACAGCCCGGCCACACCTCACCTTCCAAAGGAAATCTGGCGAGAGCTCCAGACTTTATGACTTCTTCTTTACGAGTCCCTTCTCTTTTTTTTTTTTTTTNGCGCTGGGCTCTCAGGGAACTATTTAAAGTCGCAAGCAATAAATGAGCTGATGACAGGATTATTGGGAAAAGTCATACTTTGATACCCCGAAACGCACATGGCATTCCTCTCACTTTTTAAACAGTGGCAAATTACTGTCACCGCCACCCATCATACAGAAGAAAAGATTAATTTCAAGAGGCAAGTTCTACAATCTTCTTAATTTTTATCCCCTTTAATTTTGCCAGGTTTATTTAAGATATATGTTCTGTTTAAAACAGACATTGTTCTTAACACACAAAGGAGTTCAAGGATGTGGCATCAGTGTGTTCCCACCCACCATTTGCTCTGATGGTGTTAGAGTCTCTGAAAAAAACATGCAAGTCTCAAAGCAAGTATTGTGCTGGGTATATTTTTAAGTTATGCCTTTCAGTCGTGCTAAATCAAAGATATTAAAAGTTTAATAAAATATTTCCCTGTACAAAATCTATGTGAAAAAAACCTCACCAATCAGAAAATACAATACGGCAGAACCAACATCTGCTACCTTTACTCTGGAGAAGCCTCATTTTACAGCCCAGGCAGCTTCCTCAAGAGCACACCTCTTATACCTTCTAAGATACTCTTAGGCATATACATAAATGCTCATTATACTGTATTTAAGTATGTCCTTAAGTGTTCTTTTGAAAAGGTAGCAAATAGAAAAACAGCAGCTACAACTAAATAGTAAAAATGCCAATATTTGCATTTTCAGAAATATGAGGTATTTATTAAAACCAATGGAAATTAAGACTAGGAGCAGATTTCTATATCAGCATTATTAAATGTATATATATTTATTTTTACATTAGCACCTAATAATTTCTCAAACATTGGGCAATACTTCTTCATAGCCTAATTTTATAATAAAATAACGAGTATTTCACTAATATAAATTACATTAATTACATAGGTAAATTACATTCCTTCATTTATTTTATACAAATATTTTACAAAATTCTAATATTAAGTAATATAAATTTAATTGGTATAACAGTAATATTTGATACAGCAATAATTCTGACTAGCAACTTAACTGGAGTTTCTTTTATTTTTGTAAAATTATTTTTATGCCTTTAGTAAGTAAAATCACTATAGCAGCAAAGATTCAATTTCTAAAGAGTAAATGCAAAGGTGTTTTTCTATTTAAGGCTCTACACTTAACCTGAGTCTACAGAAAGGCTGTGTTGAGTATGCCCTTGTCCACAAGAGGTATAATCCATATACTGTGAAATATCAAAAGCCCCAAAATTCAAAGTGTTACACCTGAGTTTAATGACAATTCATACCCTGAGAAAGATCTCAAGAATAAACAATGTCACTAGCTTTATAGTTAATGTTTAAAAAATAGGGTTTTTACTTGTCTTTTTAATTTTGAACTTCTAGGATTGGTATTTTCAAGCTGCTCTGTAATCAAGATAGTGTGAAAAATACTTTAGTGTCACACCATATTTTTTAAGTCACGTGGCATTCCAAAGGAAAAGACTTCAAAGGAAATCAAAATAGCAACTTATTTAAAGTTTGGTTGGATTAAAACAGTTAAGGTATACTCTAAAAGAATATAACAGAAATTAAATTATCTCAAGTTTCCCAGCCGAGCCAATAGAGTCATCAAAAAGTGACCAATTTTAAAAGAGGTAAAATCATTAATAAATTATTTTATTGCATGTATCATCATATTAAAATATTCAGTGATATGTCAACATAAAAAAATAATTCTGGATGACAACTTCACGAATCCTTAAAGTCATATATTTAGAGGTGATTGTTCAATTAACACAAAAAAGCCATCACTTATATTAAACAATTGAGAAAGAGAAACTGGCACGCAGGTTTCGCTCGATTCCTACAGAAGTTGTAATAGACATGAAATCCCAAAGAGTTAACCTCTTCCTTGTGGCACCTATTGTTTTTATGCAGTGACAGTATATAATATCTGGTAGCAGCCTAGACATGACCCCGTAGTAACCCGTCTGCATGCCCTCCTCTGATTGTCTCCTTTGCACTGATCCAGCTGGTTGTCCAAAGACCCGGTAAATATTTGCATGCGCAGCGTAAGGCAGTGGCACTTTCCGCGTAGAGCCGGGAACCAGAGACAACATCTCAGCTCTGAGTCAACAGCGAAAGGCAAACAGTGGCTGCTAGTGGGGAACATCAGCTGTCATGCCACAGTCGGCTCTCAGGTACTCATGACCGTGACCTACACCCTTTATCACACTTTGATCAGCATTGTGAAAGCAGACGCTGCAGTGGTGTAGCCTTTGCAGGCTCGTTGGTCCTAAAGGAATCTCGCTGGTCTCCTCCTCTCTGGGTTCCTTCCGTTAAGCAGGCACGACAGAAACAACACGATGGACCATGGTATGTCTGTGCATACATACCTACGCAGCTGCTGATCTCAAAAACAGGTGCTAACTCTAAAATTCAGCCTGCAGTCCACGGGAAACCTTGACAATTTGCACACATGCTACTGTTAGAGGTAGGAGTCCAAGGAATTAGGCAGCAAGGGGCACTGTAAGCTTAGGCACTGAACAGATTAAAATGCAGTCAAATTTAATGAGTCACCTGAATTCAGCATTTTTACCACGTGCATGTATTTTTCTGCCCAGCAACAACAGCGGCAGTGCTTTCTCTAAGTGCTTTCTCAGGCTCCTGTTCTGCCTTACAGCTCTACCATCCCTTCTAAACAAATGCAGAATAACTTGTGTTTCAGTAAATTATGTGATTCAAATAATAATTCTTACTGTTCTTGCTGAAGGGAGGTAGCTCTGCACAAGAACTTAAGTAAGATAAGGGCTTTGCAGAGTCAAGATATTTTCTAACTAATCTGAGACTGGGAAGAATTAAACCCAGGTCATGCAATTAACTTAGTAACAAATTGATGAGTGAGTTACCCTTGTCAGCTTCTCTGCAGCCTCCTGCAGAAAGAACTTTGGGTTGCAGTTTCATATTGATCTACTCTTACACTACTTTTCACTTTGCTAAATATCTTAATATCAATGTTTTAAAACTGTTAGTCTTGATTTGAAATAAAAGTTAAAGGAAAATGAATTATCAGAGGGAGATAATAAAACGTTATCCTTTTCCTTGTCCATTTCATTGATGCAAAATGAAGATTTTCGTATTTTGACAAAAATCAGAACTTAGCCCAGGCTAAACGCAAGAACATTTGTGAGACTTCAGGAAAATTTTCAGTCTCTTCTGAAGGAACTCCAAAAAGCCATTTTATTACAATGCATTTTATAGTACCAATGATGATGCAGAGCATATTTGTATATAAATTAAAATACAGACAGATTCTGTTCTGTTGCCTTCTACAGAATTTACTAAGAGCTTTCCAAAACTTGCAGAAAGAAAATTTAAAATTCTGAGTAAAACTGGTAGCTTCCCAACAGATGAAGGCTGGAATTGTGAAAGACAGAAAGTTCTTTAATAAAAAGGAGTCACAATAAAGTAACAAAACAGGTGTAAGAATAAATGTTTGTCATGAGCTCAAGAAGGATTAGAACAGTAAGTTAGCTGGAGCTCTTTCATCTCTGCCCTTTCACCCAGAGAAGCCTAAGTTAGAGCATCACAGGTTTCAGGTGTGATAGCTTAAGTGATAACTTTAGCCAAAGTGGTTGGCAAGGAATTTTGTGATCAATGTCTTGCAGTGGTTGGTGGATTCCAGACTGCTGTGAAGTAACACTACAGGGTGGAAATCAATATTCAGACCTGCAAGGAACAAAGATGACGTGGCACTTTATCAGGAACAAAAAGCCCCACAAAGCACATGGCTGAATGGGATCAGAACAAAGCTGGGAGCCAATGCTTCAAGGTGTTTTGTGATTACAAACAAGAGGCAGTTTATCAAAGGAATTTCGAAAATATTCCTCAAACTCTTTTTAGCTGGTTGCCAAGATCCCAACTGTATCTTCCTTTACATATTCCCAAGGTTTTCATGGGTTTCCTCCTCTTGTCAGCATTCTTCTGCTCCTCCATCAGCCCAGTCTCTCTGCTGTCTCCTCACGCATCCACACACACCTCAGTAGTGACCTGTGCCACATGTTTTCCTGTAGTACCACTGCCTCTTCCACATCTGCCCAGTAGTAGGTTCAGCCACACCAGCAGAAAGCCCAAGCTGCTAAGCCCTCTTGTGGACTGTTATGATGGGAGCAAGGAGAGCACGGTAAATGGAAAAATTATTACCTTTCCATGTGTGGGTAAAACGTGTAACTTCGACAGCACTGGCTTTATTTCCAGGTTCTGGAAAGCAACTTGTAGACTTTTCTGATTACTGTATAGACTTTTCACTTACACAGCATGCAGTTCCTACCTACATATTTACTTTCTAATTCTAAATAATTCAAAGCAATTTTTATTCTCTTCCTGATTTTGTGACTCTCCTTTGTCCCTCTGATAATATTATGATCTCCTTCATCATATGCCATCTCTTTTTTTCCCCCAACTCCTTGCATTTTATGTTACGTTCCTATCTTCAGGATGCCAGAAAGAGGAGAAGAAAAACATGAGGACTGTCTCTGCCCAAATTATGTAACTCAGGACTAGTGGCAGGAAAAGGACTTCCTTAACCTCTGCTACTGCATTTTGTGGCACACTCAGTAGTGGCAGAGACTCTTGATTACATTATAATTTAAAATCTGGTGAAAATCATATGCATCTGAAATTCCTTATTTTTTACTTATGAAAATTACAAGAGGTATAGAGCCATGTGAATTCTCTGCCTCCTTCCAAACAACTGAAATTTCAAGTCCCTCAGCCAAATAATATAGCTGCTATATTATCACAATTTAGTATTAATTAAATACTAAAACTCTACAACATGAGTTGTAGAGAAATGTTGTAGTTGTTGGTGAGATTTGGAAAAATCTCAGCTTCAGAATTTACATTATATTCTGACCAAGTTAGCAAACAATATAAAATACAAAAAAACCTCTTGTCATGACCCACAAACTCAGAGGAAATCTTTCCATTCCTTAAATTGAGAGGTTTGGGCACCTGGGTTGAGGCCTGAGAAAGTGCAAAGTGTGATCAGTTCCAGTGCGATCACTGTGATGTGATGCTATGTGATGTAAGAAGGAAAATCCAGCAGGAAACTCCAGCAGAAAAATAAAATTTCAGGTTCTCTGGCTATTTGAAGATGTGATCTGCAGGGCAATTTTTTCTCTTAAGGCTTCAGTTCACATTAAATATGCAGAAATTTTTGATTATTTTGGTCCAAAATTCAGTATCTTATTTGTCAGAAATAAGCACAAAGCTATAGTAATCTTAACAGCTGCACAAGATCAAAGAAACTTAAGAAAAGGCTAGTCTTAAGGTGACTAAATAGCAGCAAAAGCCATCCTGGAGCCCTGGATGGTGACACTGCCTTTCCTCTGCTTTTCAGCCTCACATAAGAGAGGATATGAGGGGAAGAACCTGGAAAAATGTTGATTTGTAATATGATGGCAGAGGGAAAAAGCAGTTCTACGTTGCACTTGGTCATCTTTGTGTCCCTTTGACAGATACCTGGAAATGAGCAGTTCTAGGTACAGGGAAATTCTGAGTGCCAGTGCATGGAGTGGGGCTTGCAGGTTGACTGTGCTTCCCAGGAAGTCTGAATCTGGAAAAAGGAACCCATTGTACAATGAAAGATGCAGTTGTGCTGATTCACTAAAACAGAGGACATGGTAAATATATAGAAGTGTATATAAACAGAAATTCATCCCTATCACTTTCAGGAAGGATGATATTTTTTTACTCAAAAGTTGTTCAATTTGATAAGAATCAAATAAAACATAGCACAGAAGTGTATCAAGATAAGTGAAACAAGGGAAATAAAATTTCTTTCCCAAGGAGTGGCAAGAATGCAAATCTAGGTGATGAAAAAATATTTGCATGTCTAAAGGCAAAATGAACCACTCAGAGAATGCACATTTCCTGCTTCCTATGGTATACAAACCATATCTCTGCCTAATGTAAACTGAAATAAGCAGCACCAAAGTTGTACCAGATGATGATTTCGTGCACTCTGTATTTTTATATCTGGTGTGTGTCTAGATCTACAGGAGCCCTTCCACAGGCACAATCTGCTGCATAGCTACCAACTTTCAAATACCTTATCTGCACAAGGGAATCGGGCGAGGGGGAGGCTGACTCACATTCTTGCTGATAGACATTGCAGCATTACAATGTAAGGAAATAAAGTTATGCAGGTTTAAGTGAAATAGCTTGAGGGGCACTACTCCAAGTTTTCTCTTACTCCAAACTACACCTATAGCATGGCAGTGACAATTTACTCTTCTTGTACAGTAAATGCACAAGATTCCAAGGGTATCTACTTTTCCAGGGGTAATTACTTATTTTTTAAACACATTTCTTTTTTTCACATTTAGAATTATATGCATTGATTAACTTGCCAGATATAAACTGAATGCCATCCTTTAAATTTGTTTTCAATTGCACTGAGGGTGGCTCCTTAAGCAACAACAACAAAAAAGGATGGATTGCAGATACATATGAATTAACACTCATTTTGAAGTCTATGAACTGGTCACAGCTTAATGCAGTATGTGCCTGGAAATGGTATTTTTAGATAAAATTGCCCCATGGAGACCTCTCACAGCATATTTAATGCTTTGGTTCTGGACAATATTTTGTTTGATTTTATGAAACAAGTTACAGCAATCAGTTTTTCATATTTAGATGTTTTTCACTCTTCAGAGGATCGGCTTGTGCAGGATGGACCATAGCAGTGACACACCCATTTTCTAAAATGTTTGAAACTCTGTTCATAACAAATATTTGATTGGTAATATTTAACAGCTGCAAATTTGAATAAATACAGCCATCTTAGGACTTCAGAAATTTTTAAATTGCATCTACAAAGCCAGTATTCTATCCTGCTTTTATCTTCATGGTTTCCAAATGTGCTACATCGTAGCATTGAGGTTCCTGCTTAAAGACAACCCGTCATGCAGTAACAGTACTATTACTTTAATCAAATTTCTTAAACCACAGAAGCAGTGAAGACAGGCCAGCAGCAAGAAATCTGCTTTAGGAAAGTCTTGATAAGATTTGATACTACCAAGCTTAGAAAACAAGTGTTACTAAATCAGCACTTGTCTGTACCATTACTTTGTTACTCTCCTTCTGTAGTACTGTGCCAAGGAAGGTTCAAGGCTGATGTATTTCAGCTGATGTATTTCAGAGAGATGAAGCTAGGAGGATGGCTACTGCATTGACACATTACACCAAACTTTTTTTCTTTTCATCGAGCTAAAATAGAAATTAAATAGCTTTTCAGAAAGACCCAAATAAAACCGCTGCATTTTTACCTGAATTCTCCACTAGAGCACAATCCTTCAAGCTGGAGGAGCATAGGACAGACTGTAGGACAGAGGAAAGACAAACTCAACCAACTTCTCCAACATAACCAGCAAAAAAGACTTGTTTTGTGCTGGAGAAAAACTATGGAAGCTAAGCAAAGATTTTATGATTTTTAAGTTTCCCAGAATTTGGGACCTTACACATGGTCTCTTACTATTTTCATGACTTTTATAACTGAGCATCAGCACAACCAGCTCCCTGGCCCAGCTGTAGTGGACCCTTTTCTTTTACATTTAAGACCTGACATAGTAAATGTTTTATTCTTAAAAGTACTTCTCTTTTAGAAATTTTGTTTTAAAATCTTCTCACCAAAATTATTTTACTGATTTCACTGACCTCCTGGAGTTTATTTTCAACTTTCTTGTATCTGCCTATATTTTTTTCAAGACATGCTCTGAGATTTGGTGAATTTTGAAAATATTTTGCTATCCAGTAGCATCTCTACTATGGGGCCAGTCTTCTAATGGAACATTTATTAAATTTAGATTTTTTTTTTTGGTATATGTTATCTCCAGGTAATTTCTATTTAAAAAGCACAAACCTCTAATTTCTTAGTTTCAACCTAGGCTACACAATCTTTGCTCCAGTTTGTGCTAAATAAGGACATAAGTTTATTTAGAAAAGATCCCCATTTTGAAGAAATAAGAACACAGTCCTATATGCTATTTTCAAATTCACTCTTTACAGGAGCTGCTGCTCTGTCTAGGCAACGAAATTTATGGTAGCATTACCCCAACTTGTATATACAGAAATTTTGGCACCTGTTTAATGTAAGCAGGCCTGGTGTTGCATTCTCAGCACAGGCAAGTCTCCAGCAAATCAGTGAACCGGCAATTTGGTCTTCTCAAAAAAGTGCACGGTTTCATTACGTTCTTACTTTAACACACAGAGAAAGAACAGAAAATCCTCACTTAAAGTTTAGTTCTTGCAACCCATCTGAATAGAGAGATTGATGTGTCATGCAGTTCTATTAGGAACTCTCTCAACAATTTTAAGAAATGCCACCTCAGGTCCAAAGTCACAAGGCTACAAGAACACCTTTTCAGTTTTGTAAACAGAACTGTGCAAGGGACACTGAAAGCACCATTCCCTAGACTTTACAAATTTCCATCAAACACAACTGCAGGATGAAGAAAGCAGATCAGCAACCACCACCCCCAAAAAAATCACTTCAGTCTACTCATACCAAAGTGAGCATGCTGACATTTTCATGTGGTTGACTAACTTTTCTTTATGGCTACCATAAATTCAACTTGTTATAATTACTGTCAATAAAATTAATGAAATTACAGGCTGCTCAACAAAAGGAATATCAATCTGTAACATTTTATTAGGTCAGTAAGACCTTCATTTATCACTGGTACATTTTGTGTAAGGCAGGGATTTGGCTCTAGATTTGTAGCTGTTGTAATTTCTTAAAGTTGCATTCCAGGATCTTAGAAACATCTCAGATATTAATTCTGCTTGCTTGATCAAGAAAGAGGTTTTCAAAACAAACAGAACTTCTAAAACACTTTCTAAAAATTTAGAATAACTTCGGTTCTGAGCCAAAGGCAAAATGTATAGTAGTTTAAAAACCAAAATGCAGCAAATTTTCAGTAACGGTTAATTTGGAAAAGTATCTTAAATACAACACCCCCTAAAATAGGTTGTAAAGTTCTCCACTTTGGGGCAGCAGGTATAAAAAAAGTTCATACCACTCTAGTTTCCTGTTTGCTATAAAACAATAAGGAGAATGCCACACTTTTTTTCATTTGTGATGTATTATTCTCTTTTTTATAATTAAACTGAAGTCACACAAAGATATTTCCAGTATTAAAAAAACCCATAAACAACACATTCAAAATACAGAGCAACACAAATGTGTTTTATCTTCTTGTATTACATGAACAAAAATAGTCTCAGTGATTTCATGTTCAACTAATAACTGAATTGCTTTACAGGTACTTTGACTGGATGGTACTCTGGTGTCAGAGTTTGATTCTTTAGTCCCAGACAACAAAGACAACAGGAAGCATGCTGGAATTTCATTTTTGAAGTGTTAGGTCCTCTTACTTGCAAAACTATCTAAGTTATTTCACAACCTGGCTTCCATTTTCAGCCACATCCCAGGCACTGAAGAATTCAAACTTCACTGAAAATCATTGTGACTTAGAACTCCTACTGTGTGAAGCTACATGCATTATTCTAATAAAACAAAACAAAACCAAATAAATCCCAACAAAATGAAGTAAACAAATAGCTAGACAGGTTTTGCTTTTTAGTCAGACTTAACAAAAATTATTAATTTATTTTTTAGGGTCTTCTCACCTTGTTTTAATAAAAAACAGATTTTGGCAGGTTATGTCTAATGACCACAAGTTTCTGTCAGCATTCTGGGCTCTCAAACGAGACAATCAGTTGCTGTTCATTGGAACAATAAAGTTGTAATCCTACATGAAAATTTTTTTAAATGCTGCCTCTTCTAGTCACCAGGGGACTCAAAGTGTTAAAAAGCATTTTTCATAACACTGCACCAAGCTGAAGCCTAATATTACAAAACTTCAAAAATCTATGCTAAAAATCTAGATATATAAGTTATTAAGTCATTTAAGCACTGAAAAGTGAGACACATATTCCTCTTTGGGTGGGTTTGAAGAGAAGAGATTGGNATACATTACTCTAATAAAACAAAACAAAACCGAATAAATCCCAACAAAATGAAGCAAACAAATAACTAGACAGGTTTTGCTTTTTAGTCAGTCTTAACAAAAATTATTTATTTTTTAGGGTCTTCTCACCTTGTTTTAATAAAAAACAGATTTTGGCAGGTTATGTCTAATGACCACAAGTTTCTGTCAGCATTCTGGGCTCTCAAACGAGACAATCAGTTGCTGTTCATTGGAACAATAAAGTTGTAATCCTACATGAAAATTTTTTTAAATGCTGCCTCTTCTAGTCACCAGGGGACTCAAAGTGTTAAAAAGCATTTTTCATAACACTGCACCAAGCTGAAGCCTAATATTACAAAACTTCAAAAATCTATGCTAAAAATCTAGATATATAAGTTATTAAGTCATTTAAGCACTGAAAAGTGAGACACATATTCCTCTTTGGGTGGGTTTGAAGAGAAGAGATTGGGCTGGAACTCCGTCATCCATTTGAAAGATATCTTATATGTGCAGATACAAAAATTCTGCTACATATACTGGTCACCACAGACTGGCAGTAAAAATCTATCTTTTATGGCTAGAAAGCATGAGCCCTACCATTTACTCATTTTTGTGACATTAACCCACACAAGAAATTAATTATGTCTACTTTCTGCAGTGCATATTTAGCTAAGGATGAGCCTGATCTTTTCCAGGGTTAGAAAACAAGTCTCTTTCCTCACTTAGCTAGACTGGACACTGTCTTCAAGTACTGCTTCTGTTATTAAAAATCCTTTTTCAGACCAGTCACAAACACAATGAATATTAAGAAAGCAAAGTATATAACGTAGATTTTTTTGTCAACCCCACACAGATTTCTGTGGGGTTGACATTGCAAACATCTCTTTTAGTAATCAACTGTAATAAAGTGCTTATTTTTATAGTGTTCTCATGTTTCCCATGTTAACTTACAGAAGTCAGGCAACTGACACATTAAAGAATCTCCTAACCTAGCTGTATGCAAAATTATCTGCTTTAGGACAGTTACCCTATCCAGTGCAAATGAGGAAATTTTACAATACATCAAGGTTTTTGAGTACCATTAGATATGTTTCCATTTAGAACATATTCCCATATTGACCAATTTCTTTCTTTTTCAGTGGTTTTTTTTTTTTTCCCTGCTAAACATTCTCAGGTCAAATCTCAATAAAGAGAAACTTGAACAGATACCGTAGGAATTAACTTCAGGCAAAGTTATGAGAACAGTTTAAGAGAAAGCAAATCTGATCTGCAAAAAAAAATCTCTCCAAGCTCTGCTGAACTGATTCAGGACCACCAGTGTCCCTCCTAAACACAACAGCAGCCATGACCACAGATATCACAGTAATAAGTGTTTCATAAAAAAATATTTCAAAGCTGGTTTAGACATACAGGGAGAACACTTCTGCAAGCAGTAAAAATAGAAAGACTAATGTATTACAGTAAAATATATGATTCTGTCCCTTAAAAAACACTTATCTGAACAAATAATCACAGATGCTCCTCATGTGATGACAGGAGGACCCACGAAAATGAAAATTAAGCCATCACTTCTCTCATGATTATTTGCCTCTCAAATACAGAAAAACAAGACCCTCCTTCACGTCTGGTTTTGGAATGCCCTTAGCACAGTTTCGCTGAGAAAATGTTAGAATTAGTTTTTTGTTTGTTTTTTTTTTAAAATACTTATTCCAGGTGAATCACAATTTAAGGCACTAAAGAACATCTTGGGAGAGTTTATCAAGCAAGGTCACATTAAAGAGTGCTAGGTTATGTCCTCAGATAATTATTTAATTTAGAACAATAAGGCTGTGTTTGGAAGTTATACCTGTCACTTTAAAATGCGCCTCCTCCTGATTTAACACTGATTCATGGCACAAGACCCAGTTTCAATGTAATGTCAAAATGAAAACAGTGCTTTTTAAGTGGCAGGTCAACTGAACCTGAGTGATTTTAGTGAAATGTGGTTATTTGTAATTATCATCAAAATTTGTTTGGTTTAGATATCTATTGTTAAAGAGAAAACAAAGCTCTTGTAAGGTGTTTTCTTCTTCTTCGATGAAGGAAGAATATTCAATGTGAAAATCACTCTCCAGTACAGTAGAAAAAAAATCTGAAAAACAGTGAAATCATGTGGGATTTCATTATATAATTTTCTCTAGTCATAAGGAAGCAGCACTTAGTAGACCTGATGAGAGACCAAATGAGAGAACTAAAACAGATACGAACCAAATAATTTTTATTCCAAAAAGTTTACACTTCAGTAGTAAGCGATCATAAATGCTTTATAGAAAGACAGTTTTCATTCATCCTCTGTTTTCACCCAGGACACTTGTGTGAACCCCATTATGCAGCTGCTTTTCTCGTCACTTCTAAAGATTTGAAGATTCACAAATATTTTGACTTTTACTGCAAAATACAGTTGTGCAGCTGTCCTGCAAGTAGTATTGAAGAATACTGGGGACAGATTCAGTGTATCTTGAACATTAAATCTCTATCTTTTCACCATTTACAGAAAATACAGTTGTTAGCAAAGTTCAGATTTTTCTGTGCCACAAAGAACGTTTTTTATCTAACACAGATGTAGGTGGTATGTCATTTCCCAAGAGCCCTTCTTCTTCAGAATTGTGCTCTGGGTTGCTGAAGTTGATTCAGTAAAGGATCATACTGAGGAGGGCATGAGGTCTGAGCTGAGCAGAGGAAGAATCTTAACTTTCATTTTTACCTCAATTATGCTATAAATGTTAGGCCTATAGAAGAGGACGAATTATTCACAATTGTTACACCTGAAATATCGGTCCCTCACTTATTTTGTTAATTTAGCAGTGCCATTTCAGAGAATAGGTCTGTGCTACCAGAGTATTTCATTAAAAACCTCAAAACGTTAAGTAGCCTCAAGTAGGGAGGAGACAAGGCTCATATTCCTGCGGGATTAAAATGTCACCTTTCTGTAAGTCACCTGACAAGTAATGGGTGCTCCAACGAAAACAAAATGCTTCCAAGCTATTACTATCTCTCAGTAGCTAGTAAGATGTGATGCATTTTCAATATGCTATATATTACAGAATTTGGATCAAATGGACTTTATAAACAAAAATTTAAATTGAATAATAATTTTACTCTTGGAAGACATAATGCCAAATGAGGCTACATCAGTTTTGTGTAGAAAATCCATAACTGAAGCCAGGAGGTTTATAGTATTGAATTGGTGTAAAAGCATGAACTCAAGGTATCTTTTTTTACTGGCAGAAACCTGCTGTGGGAAAAAATAATATTTCTCAACCCAACTGTTTAAATCAGGGCAAGGGCAGACAAAATAGGCTGTGCTGAGATGTCACATCTACTGCACATCCTCTGGCAAGCAGGCCCCAATATTCTAGACAACACATAAACAAGTGTCTTTTCACAGAGGGACAGAATGGCTCCAGTCCCAAATCATAGCTTCCAATAACAAAGCAGGGAAGTGAAAACTCCAGTTTATTTACAAAACGTACGTGCCACAAATGACAGAGATAAAAGTCTTTCCGAGAAGAAATTCAAGGAACGTCTTAACTTGCGGCCTTAGAGTGCTCCCTTTGAAATGCATCAGAACTGGAGATATGTGTGTGTCACAAACCGGCTGTGAAACTACAGCACAAGGTGATCTGGAACCTCATTAAAAAATAAATGGTATAATAAGAAAAATTAAAGAGTGTCTGTATCTATCTGGAGAGAGTGAAAGCTGTTACAGGGGTTACAATTTCAGCTTTTGAGAGAAAGCAATACAAAGGTTTTTCTCACTTCTGTATTTTATGGGTCAACAGCAAAAACAACACAGAAGTCAGGAGGAAGGAGTTTGCAACAGAAAGGAAAATGTGACAGAGGAGAGCGAAAGGAAAAAATTAGATGGTCCTGCATATTTCCCATGTTCTAAAAATTTTTGTGCGATTTTGCCATCCTGTTAATTTCTTTCCATCCCTTGTTAGCATATAAATGAAACATTTAATTTTTTGTGGGTATTTTTGTCTAGAAGTACATCATATTTAAATCAGAAAAATGTATAATGTGGTTTACAGGTGTTCAAACCTGATTACCCTACTCTGTAGCTTTATGATCCATGAGAAAATTTAGGCTAAGAAACTATTTTTGTTGTGAAATCTGTTCTTCATATTTTGCTGACAGAAGTAGAACATGCATGAAGTTACCATAAGTTCTGGTGTCTTTTATAGCATTCCCCTGCACCACAGACAGTCTGATCTCATACCACTTAGTGGCTACAGAGAGCTGGGACTTGAAGGAGCCTCTTGCTGGCCCAGCTGCTGGAGGGTGCTGAGGGTGGTAGGAGGGATCAGCCGTGCCAGGGAAGTACTGCTGGGCATCACCATGCATGTTAGGTACTCAAAAATTTAGCACCCAGTGCCACTTTTTTGTATCATAAATATTTAAATCTAGGAAAAATAAAACGGCAACAGAAATTCCTGAAATTTTTCCTGCAATTAAAAAAAAAGGAGATGATGTTTATTTAATTTCACGCTTGTCTTTCACTTTAAAAAGGCACAACTTAGCATAAATCCTTTTGGATATTGTGTGCAATGTATTACCTTACTTTTGGACAATTGCACAATGACTGCAGCTGTTTTATAGGAAACCATGTTTGAAAAAGCTAATTATATTTCAAGTATTCCAAAGGAAGTGGCCAGAAGAGAGGATAAATGGCAAGGATATTCATCAGGCACTGGCAAGAGCACAAGCATGTTGTGATTGAGGTTTTAACACATTTCAGAAGCCTGCTGCCTGAGATAGTTTTGTGATTACGTACTCACTCATCTATTTCCCTTTGGTGTTTATGTTGGAAAGATGGCACGTTATTTTGAAAGAAATGAAGAAAAAAAGGAGCTTGCAGAGGAAACTGTAGCAACTAGTCCTGATACGGAGTATTTTAACGCAGAAACATACAAGCAAAACACACAAGTCAAATGTTTAAAAAAAAGAATGTATAATACTGATGGTTTAATGCTTTCAAAGTAGACTGTGTACTATTATTGTCCTGAAGTTAGTGTGAATCTTCCCCTTGGCTCTAATAGAGCCTGAATTACACCACAGGAGTAGATCTTCCTGATTGCTTTGGAAGGATGAAATTTGCTTTGCTTTGTAAGGAGGACAGATCATTCCTTTCAGACCAGAGGCCAGGTCTGCTCGCCACTGTAGACACAGATGTGGGCATTACCTCTACTGGCATTTCCTTCCTCCTTCCAGCTGTGTTGTGGCTCCCTGTATTTCTTCTGATTTGGACAATTCCTTTGGTCATCACTCAAATGGAGCAGTAAAAAGAGCATTGGAATTTTTGTCACACTGCATGGCACTCAGGACAAGGCAGGGTCTGCTTCCAAACAGTGAAATACACAACAGTGTATTTTTCTTCAGACAAGAATCTCTTGGTACTTTTGTTGTCCCGATGTCTTGAAAGAAGTATAATTTAAAAAAACCCAGCAAAACAAAAAATATACAAACAAAAACTTGGAAAAGAGTGGGTGGCTGTGAGTTTTTCAAATAAACAGAATCTTACTAAAGCCTCTACCCATGCTTCATGCATTAACGAACTGAGAAAACAAATAAAATCACAATTTTCTTTTCCTATAGTCATAGTAAAATTTAACTAAAAGGAAGATGAGAAGATTTTTATCTGCAGGAACTGTTGTCATTTTAAAAAAAAAGCGAAGAACTCTGTCTTGTATCCTCTTTCTGGATCAGCAAAATTTCCATAGCCTGACAGAATTTCCTCACTGACTATCAAAAACTTTGGTCAACACTTTTTTTCAAACAGTGCAGTAGTGAAGTTGCTAATAAACAGATGGACTTCTAATGTACATGATTTAAAAAAAAAAAGAGGGAACAAAACAAAACACTGCGGTCTTCAATTAATAAAGATGAATTAGGACAAATTATTGTCTCAATCCTTGTAGGCTGTGCACAGAGGGTAACAGGGTAGGTGAAGACATACTAACAAAAGGAAGACTTACAGTGAACATAAAGCATCTGGAAGCATCCGAAGTACTGTTTGTACTGGTCCAGTTCCCACTGGATACTACTTCCACTCCTCTCAAGGACAACAGTCATGATACAACACAAACAACAGCTTGACCACAAGCAGGGATGCAACCCCAAATATTACAAGCCTGAGGCACCCACTACCTACTGTTAAGACTGAAGCCTTACAGATAAATGCACACTTTAGATAAAAGACGCACTTAAGGAAAACATTTCTCTTTTGTACTACCTTGTCATACCTGTTGTCAAAAAATATAACAACAAGTGTCATTTTGGGTTAGGTTTAAAATACTTGTCACCGCTGCATGTAAAAGAGTTCAAAAGAAGGCAGAGGACAAAGGCTATCCAGTTCTCATGGGATCCAAAAGAGACCACAGGTTCACTTGGATTACAGCTGCGGTGATTTTCTCAGAAAAATGTTGTGCTTCAGCTGAAAGTAGAAAAGGGAAATGACATAGATGCATGAACTCCTGCAGTAAAAGACAGGGAAAAGTCCCCGTGCTGGAAGATATTCCAGTATAACAAAGAGTTCCTGGAAGAAACCAAAGTCAGCGTTCTGCAAGGTAAAAGCTTTTTGGCTACTCACAACACTATTCTATAAATTTAAATTTGAGAGGTCCAAAGGAGATCTCATGGCTGCTACTTCACTGACTGAGAGTTAACAGCTTTCTTAAACTGGTACATGTGAGTCAAAAATCAAATTTGAAAGCAATTGTCCTTGCCCAAAGCTGAAAATAAGTTTGACTGTAAAACAAATGTAATTATGTCTCTGCAGGAAGGAACACATCCAGAACGATCATGAAGTTGGTTGTAATCAATGACCTTTTCCGAAATACCTTGAACTCTTTCTTTTGTTGATGGGACTTTCTAAAAGTATACTGGGAGCCATAGGTTTCTGGCTTGTACCCATTTTAAACACGGCTTATCGCGCAGTGCTACGATTTGTTATCAGATGACCCTGTGCTCATATACAAACACAACCACTATCAGGCACAGACAGGCTATAATCTGGCAATAACTTTAAAAAACAGAAACAAACACAATGTGTAGGGAATATTAATAAACTCACAGAATTCTGGCACAGCATTATTAGACTACTACTAAATATCTGGAGGAAAGTACAGTAAGACATGATAAAAATCCACATTAATTTCAGTCCTATTCCCTATGACATAAACTGTCTTAAATAGCTACTGTCACATGAAGTGCTCTCTTTAGAACAGTTCAAAATCCTTTAGCCTTATCTAGCTTTTGCAAATGTGAGGGTTACCTTGTTTTATAGGTTTCTATTGTGGCCAGTGAGTTAATACACAGACATTTGTACAAAACTGATCTTTTAATTATAACCATTATTCTAGCTTTGGGAGAAATGTCTTGCAAGAAAGACTCTTCCTTTAGCAGATACCATACTAGCATGTATTACAGAATAAAATGATCAGATTTCAGAATTCGTCAGGACTTGTACGAGTAGTCAGATTTTTTAAAAGCACTCCCATATGTAAGGTAGTCTAATTTCAGCAATTGCCAGCAACTACCATGGTTCATAATGTGGTTTATGTTGACAATCCTTTATAATATTTCCCCCTTCAAAATGACACTTGATTACCCTAATCTTCAATAGAAAATCAGCAAATCACTCTGTTTATCCTAAAATAGGGGTTATTTCCCTCAGTCATGAGAATTTAATGAAAATAAAATCCAGGAACAAGTATGCAGCTATCAGATATTTTAGTGATGGGTACTACATAATTAGCTCAATAAATAAGAACGGAGAATCTAATTGCATGGTTCTTTTGTCAGCATAACTTTTGCAGAGTATGGTGGCTTTCTGCTAATTAAATGAATTACCTTTATCAAAAGGTACATTTATACAATCCATTGAAAGCTGCACATGACTTTTTGTGGGCCATGACACGCAAAACACAAAGGCAATAAGGTTCAAATTTAAGCTTAGGTAGGAATGGGGTTTTGTTCAGTTTTCATGACTTTTTGATGGAGAACAATGTATTTGCCAAGAAGCAAATTCATCTTCCTTGGTGTAGTGGGTTGGAACATAGTTGATAAACAAGTTGCTTTTCAAGTCCCGAGATGGTGTTACAGGCCATAGGCCTATAACTACCAAGTGCATGGGTAGTCTTAAATTCCTAATTTTACATCCCTTTTCATCAGTTCATCTGGGACAAACCAGGAGGAAGACCAACCACACAGTCTCTCTTCACATACTGGACCCAATTTTGGGATCTGGAGGTTAGAATACAACTGCAACCTAAAATTCACAACTGGAATACAGAGCAGGGCACAGGGACAGATGTGCTCAATACCAAGCCTCAGCAGACAGTTAAAATATTTTCTCTTTATACTGATCTCTAGATTGTTTAAAAAGATTTTCATATCTCTTTTTGGATCAAACCTTGCAACACATTCATGTTATATTACCAAAATCAAAATCCAGAAACGTTGGTCAGCAAGTGTGTGTGGCATCAATAAGGATCACTTAGGAGTTAAGCTTACCACATGTGGAAATAAATGGGATTCTATTTAAATGGTGCTTGTTCTGTCTAACCTTATCCCTCAAGCTGATGCAGGAGTTCCTGGAAAACTTCAAGCTTTGACACTTTACAGATAGGCTTATTTAAGAGAGCATGGAAGATTTTAAGCCACTCAATACCATTTTTCTTAGATATGTGAGGCACATTCCTTTTTTTAAAGATTTCAGTAGCTTATTTGCAAAACTAGTTGAAAAGAAACAACATTATTCAGTCAAAAGTTTAATTTTAGAGAATCCAGTCTCTGGATTGACCGTTTTTCTGGGTATTTTAATGCAGGTACTCTTCTCTCATCATTACCATGATGTAATTAATTACAATATTCCAACTGACTAATCAGGAAGGAGGTTGTGCCTAAACTGGATGAGGTTATGACTCTAAAGCATTGTTATCTTTTTCTGCTAAGGAAAGATTGGTCAGGGAACTCCCACTCAGGAATCCTTTTGTCAACTGAAGGGAGGCTGAGGTGCCAGTTCAGTTTGCTTTATCACATACATTGGGAGATTGCAGCCCAATGTTTAGGCTGTGAAATAAATCCACGTGTTGTCATTTATTACCATAAAATACTTGTATTTCAAAAGCATTCACAAGTGTCATGGCACATTTACTAATGTAGGAAAATACAGTTTTCCCTATATATACTTATTAACTAATACTATCAAAAGGTGATATGGAAAAAGAAAGCAGAAAGGGATATATCAACATTTACGTAAGTGTATATATGTGTGTGTGTGTGTTACCAAGATCAAAAAATTATGTGATAGGAGGATTTCCATGTAGAATAATTTACTGAAATCCCTCAACCCATATTATTTGGCTGAATATGTGTTATAAACAGTTTGTAGAAGGACAAGAATGGCATGAGGTGAATAAAATCTAAAAATAGATATCTTTTATCCAGCAAAATTATAGCTCAAGAAAAAAAGTTATCAAATATCTGATAAGACTTATTTTCCAAATAATCAAATTATTTAATGAAAAGTTAATTTAAAGTATTCAGCTAATTTAAAAATAATTATTTAATCATCCATGCTCCTATCCTTTAAGTGTTTTCTGATTTTTTCTTGAGTGATGTCAAGACAATCAAAAATTAAAAATAATTAAATTTTCAATTTAAAATATGTTGAAATAGTCTAGTATGCCCCTAAAATTTAAATAGATGATCTTAGAGAATTTGATACAGAATTTTATTGAACAAATTTTTCTTTAATTTTTACCCACCATGTTTACTGTCTGCTGCATTTGACTTTAGTGGAGTCAATCCCCTTGTTTCCTAAGAGAGCTAAACATAGATATTAGTCCTTTGACATTGAAAATCCTAGATTAAATTTAAAAAATAATACCTCAGATCTAAAATGTATTGACTATTAATTCCCCATTTGGGATTTTACAATTGAGCTTACTTTATTGGAAACAAAGGCTTGCAAGGTAGCACGGAAATCTACAAATGACAGGGAGTATTAAGTAAGAATAAAACGGTAATATCACTTCTTGTGTATGGTATTAAGGTAATAACTATTCACATACTATGGTTCTCATGTTAACATCTCAGAAAAATACATTAAAGATTTGGACATAATTTTTGAAAGCAAGGGAATAATTTGAATTTGGAAAATAGACCTTGAAGAGGGTGGCTAAAAAAACAGTCTATTAAAATTTTCAAAGAGACTGTGAGGTATTTGAACTACAAATATATACAAAAAGAATACATTTTTGATAGTAGACAGTGCTTTAGTGTACCAGGAAAAACCATAAAGTGTTGAGATGACTGGAAAGTCACTGTATTTAACATAACTGGAATGCTTCTCTAATTTACCCATAGGAGTGTTTGACATGGCGTTATTCTGAGGTTTTTATGATGGCAATCAAATTGAAAGTTGATTATGTTTAAGATTTGTGCGTACCACAGTTTGGATTAGTGATTACTAATAGCCTCCTCTGACCCTAAAATACGATAATAAAATGGTCTCTGTACACATAAGAAGTTCTGTAGAAAGTATTTTTGTCCTTGAAAGTATGTGAACCATAGATTACTCCTACATTTAGATGTTGCTAACTTGTTCCTCATGGCTTTGAGGTTAATTGGCCAGAGTATGAGAGGAACTACATTTTTCTCTTTAGCAAATTCAGTGTTTTAATTTAACATAGTTATTCAAGCCTGCACATCTGGGTCTAGTCGACTAAAGTCAGTAGAATCATTCTTTTGACATCCCTACATATGAGGTATTGCTTGTAGTATTGCATTTTTTTAGTTCCTATCAGGGTAAAAACAGCATTGTAAGCAGAGTTCTATTTTTGCACTGGGGTGGAATTACATTACATTTTGATGCACCACCTTCATTTCTTTTACACACTGAACTTCTGCAATATTTTCCATTTTAAGTGTTTAGATCAAGGAGATGTATTCCTCAACCGATCTAAACTGACACGGCTGTTAAAGTAATTGCAATGTTGATTTCATCATCCTGAGAGATGGATTCTCAGATTGCATAAAAATGAACCTAAAGGAAACAGCAAAACTTTCCTCTACCCTTTTCTTTTTTGTGTCTATTTTTCTCCTTCTTTTCTCTATTTCATATTACATATCTAAAAGAAAAAAAAGGTATCAGTAGGAAATTAACGAGTGATCTGCAGATGATAGCTGTTTGTAAATGTAAAGGTAAGGGTATTTCCATTTACTGAATTTAAATGCATTCCAAGTGGCACAGCCAGTACAGTGTCAAGCTTTTTGCTGCGATAAGGCTGGAGGCAGGAAGCCATGAGAGGTCAGGAAGGAAGCACTATCAGGCCTGAGAGGGGACCGAGCAGCAAAGGGAGCAGCAGAGCCTCTTGTATTTAGGCCGTGTAGCAACTGCAGTGTTTTCCAAAGATGAACATCTACAAGTGTAAAATCCCATCTACTGTTTCTTTAAACTTACAGGGGGAAAAAATTCCTTGTTTGCTGTGTTTGTCTTTTGCTTCTTGCAGCTTTGTAAGGGGAAGAAGGAAGCAGGGGAAGGCAACAGGGAAAGTATTATTTCATATAAACATTTCTTCTGGGATGCAGTCCGGTTTGTTTATAGCAATTTAGTTTGACCCTGGGCACACCAAAGGAAATGGCTTTAATGTTGGTTTTGCTCCATCATGCCAGATCTGGATCCAAGGCATGTAGTTTGCACTGGTATGTTTCCAAACACCACCACCATCACCTGCTTCCCGATATACTGCCCAATGGGAAATAGGTCAGGGAGCAACTTAAGGAGAAAGGGAAAGCTCTAACAAAATTTGGCTTGTAAAAGAGCCACCTACACTGGGAAGTCCAGGGTTGTTGCTCTGTATTACACCACTAAAGGTTTTCAAAATAGGCTAGTGAGTCCACCTAAACTGGGCTGACAAGTCATTTTCCCGTCCCATGAAATGAGGGGATTTATATTTTCTTCCTGCTCCATACTGTGATGAAATAAAGACATTTTACATTTTTCCTTTGAAAATGAGAGCAGCAGGAAAGCCACTTGCTTACTTGAGTGTTCATTTGTTTCCTATCTCATCTACTGATGTTGAAGATCTTGTTTTGGTGTTCACTTATATTGGGGAGGGGAGGGTGTTGGAGGAAACCTGGCAATCTGGCTTCTGGTAGTTTAGAGATGTTATCTCTAAAAAACAACTGATGCTGAAAGAGATAATCTTAGAATAGCTGATATCTGGTAGGACAGCCCATGAAGGAGAGGACAGATCCATACCAGAGCCAGGAATCATGATGATGAATGAGACTTTTTAATATTTGTCTTAGATCTCGTTTATTCTTCTTATTTTCTTGTTCAGAGAATATCAAGTATCTTAGAGATTGTTAGTGTCTTTCCTGGTTCCACTGTGAATTTTATAGGATTTTGCCTATTCCTCTGATTTTGAAAATCAGCATTTTCAGAATAAAAACCAAGCGAACAAAAGAGTGTTCCGTCCAAATATTCCTCCTAAAGTCAGTTAATGTAAAAATATATGGCCACATCCCAGCAGTTCTATGACCTTCAGGCACAGAGAGACTTTAATTTTGTTGCTACTATTTTATGCTTATATAGTGAAGTGGAAGCCAAACCATTTACTATTGTATGAGGCCATCCAAAACATAAAGGGTGCAAGCCAGTGCCCGCTGCTTTTAATGAAAGCAAGATATCAAAAACAGTACCAGCTCCAAAAAACTGTCTAAAATTACGATTACTCACGGAAGCAAACTTGTGCACGTGCTTTGGGATCTGCGCCCGACTCTGTGCACAGGAACTCATTCCCAGTTAACCGGTGGGATTGTCCAACTGCACTCTCTTGAAGCATGGAAGAATAACCAAGGAGCTTGTCCAACCTACAGCAAAAGAGACCAGTTCAATAGGAACATAAAGAAAAAAATCAGTACTCAAGAAAACTGAAAATACATTGGATCATTTCATACCTTTGAAGAGTCAAAGCTTATTCCTGCCTGAGAAAGGTAAAAAGAAGTTCACTTTTGTGAAAATATATTACCTACCTGTGCTGCCAAGGTCAGTGAGACCTGTCCTACAGTGAATAAGTACTGCTGGAGCAGAAAAAACAGACTGGGGCATAGCTTTAACTTATGAACTACTATTTAGTTGCTAAACTCCCCATGGAAGTGAAAATATAGAGCTAAATTCATGAAAAGTGAATTAATGAAAAAAACAAGGTTTATAATCATGTGATTCCATCACCTTAACCATTTTCATATGGAAGTAAGAGAGAAGAATTTGATTCATGGCACAACACTTGTCTAAAAGTAATTATTTTTTGCTGCCATTAACAACAACCTGGTGCAACATAATTGTGTGGCACTTCCATAATGGGAAAGTTAGTGGAGCCTAACAAAATCTGGCCCAATTTTAGATCAGGTTTTGAGCAAACCTAGGACAGTTTCTGGCATGATCTAGAGATTTTTATTAAATTGGAACAGAGGCAAAATTGGGTTGGTCCACCTAGAGTTCAAAATGAAGTTTTACACTTACTTGAACATCAAAGCGCAGTTTAAGAGCAAGCCAAAATAAATAAACTGAAAGTATATCCACAAATCCTGCAAGTCAGAGCTAACAAGGTCTTTAAACAGCTTTGCCAGCTATCATCTGGTATGCATACAACTCAGTATGTATGCACCAGCTATATAAAATTAATGCTAATACATCATGAAAAGAACAATATTTTGTTTACAGTAAGTGGTGGCTTCAAAGGCATGATCAAGTTCAGCCTAATTTTTCTTCCCATAAATTAAATCTGACTGATTTACTTGCCCTCTACAGGTTCTTTTCTCCATGTATAGTTGGCAGAGTCCTAGCGTAGAGACAGAGACATATGCTGTACAAACCCAATATGTCTAATTTGCCAAGTAGGCAGTTCTTCTCAGTGTTGTGGGTTAACAAACACATCCCTTTTCCTCTCCAAGTAGACAGCTAAAAGATATTTTTCATAAGATTATACCCAGCAGCACTTACTCTGTACATTGACTGTAATAACTGATTGAAAATGATACAGTGAAACGAAATTCGGATAAACAAGCTAGAGGAAAAATGATCTGACATTGTAAAAAAGTAACAGCATAATGCTGTTTGGAGAATATTTTAGAAATATCTTAAAAAATAAATTTACAGAAATGGAAAGAGGCTTCATTCTGTAACTTCTTCAGTCTAATAATTAAGTTCTGTGGGCCCTCCCCGACCTTCTTATTCTTGCTTGTTTTCTTCCTAAAAGTCAAATTTAAGTTGATTTTCTTGGTTCGAATCATAGCTACTGAATTTCTTCTGTAAAAAAAGTTTTCAGACCAGGTACAGCTATTTACCTACTCCTTCTTGTGTGCTGTTACAGACATGGCTTTTCATTTATAGAACCAGAAGAAATCTCAACTAAAAATGCCATTTTAAAAAATCGGAGTGGATCGATTAAACATTATCCTTCCCCTGTTAAAGACATCTGGGGTGCTCTTATGGATATGGTGGCGAGAATTTAAGATATGGCAACAGTTTGCCACTCCTCTCTGTCTTCCAGAGATAGCTATGCCCAGAGCATGTACTCACTCTTTGGCAATTCCAGATTATATCCTCTCGTTTGAAACAGCTGACAAGGCTGACACACACCACTGTGTTGCACTAGGAACCCGAAAGGCTGAGGTACAGGCACACATCCCTCCTGCTACCCTGTCACTGTGCTCACCTCTGTATTTGTACATCGACCAAAGCTAAGTCTGCCACAGCCCATAAACCTGAGCCTTTCTAGAAAGAACAAAATACTGAATGGTCTCACACTCCCAGAGTGCTTCTACACTAGTTTCCCGTAAAGATGAAACCTCTTTTCCTCCTTGAAGGCTGGAGTTGGCTTACTAAGGGGTATAAAACCATGAAGTGAAAGATTTAGTGGGCATGTTGTTTGCCATTAGAATTTGGTTTGGAATTCTAAGGAGCTTTCAGGAGACTTACCAGATAATGATCTGTAGCCACAAAATTCCTCCAGGCATTTCTCCATCCCACTTCGTGTAACACCATCTTCTGTGGCTGCTGGCTACTTCTAAGCCAGGGCTCCCTAATCTGTTGTTAAATGCTTTCATCGCCAGATTGCTTTGTGTTTTTAAGCAAAGTGAAATTCAGTGCTTGAGAAAAGTGCAAGGATGTTGATATACTGGATACTAACTCTAGCAAAATAAGTAATAGCATTCACAAACTTTCCATGAGGAAGTGAAAATGAAGTAGTTAGGTATCATTTCGGTATCAGACATGTTACACACCCTCTCCACTCACCTAATAACCCAAAATTTCAATTATATCTTCCTAGACATCTGGTGCAGATCACAGATAACCACAAACATTTGGAAAAACAGGTCACAATATTCTGCATGAGATTAATGATCTAAGCAGACCTAATTTTAGGTAAATGTTGAAAACACTCACCAATCCCCCACACACACGTGTTTGATGGTCCCATATGCACCAGCAGGTGTGATGATTCACTGTCCATCACAAACAGGACACCAATTGAGCAGACAGGTAAAAGAAAGAGTTTCTATTTTCTAGGTTTTTTTTGTTTGGGATTTTTT
>VZRQ01000903.1:63322-142009 GCA_013397975.1 Machaerirhynchus nigripectus
TTTTTTTACAAAGCCTGAAAAGGACTGAATGATATTTTGATATGCACTAACGAATGTCAAAGAAGCAGAGAACAGTTTAATTTGGAAAATGTCCTCAGTTCCTTTTGGTGAAGTCACATATATCTTTTTGTCATCATACCCTAGTTGCACCCCTAAAAAGTAATCTGCCTTCCTATGCTTTTAAAGGGAAAACCAGAGATTTGGGTACCATAAGGTAGTACTGAGCGTAGAAGACTGATGAATGCAGCTGCAATCTCTTGGCAGAAAAGCAACAGTCAGTCACACCTTCCTGAGGTGTTTGAGCAAGTAGGGAAGTAAGCAAGTAACCCAGACAGGCATGGAAACATCATCTCCCATTCCAACCAGCAATAACAGATGCGTGGACCGTACCTCATGATCCTGAGTACAGCAGAGCAACTAATCTTCCTAATGTGGGACCACCATGAGAGAAATCCTACTCCACAGAAGTGGAGCTATTTTTGTTATTATCTTAGTGCATAATTATGAGTGAAGCTTAAATATTCTCCATTCATGCTGAGATTTTCACATGGGAACCCAAGATACCATCATTTTTTTTGTTGTTGTCGTTTGGTACTGAGTTATTTACTGGGATATATTCCGGAGAACTTTAACAGGAAAGAACAGTAGCTGACATCTGGCAGAAATATAGACAGTTATGTAGATTATAAACAGAATGATCTGTCAGTTTTAGCAAATATATACCAGAACAAAAGACATTAAGCAGAAGCCCAAATGGCAAAACATCGATGGCAGGAAGAGATCAAAGAAATCCTGCTCTTTGCTATATGAATAGAATAGGTGAAATTACTATACAAGGAAGAGTCTTATATAAAATTAGAATTGATATGTTTATCCTTGTTTTGAATGCAGCTTTGTTTGAACTGAGAAAAAAATCATAAAGCAGCCAACAGTGCTCGAGCGTGGGTATCCTTTATTGCTGTATTATGTTTTCAGGAAAGATTGATTTCCACCCTCTCCTTTTCTTACCCCCTGCCATTAAACATAAAGGTTTCTCCACTAATACATTTTTATTCATTTGAAGGCATTGAATAGAAATATTATATAGAGGTTTGAGCAAAAATATATGGAGAAAAACATTTCCTTTGTAAGAAGAACATTAAAAAAACACATCTTAATACTATATGCTTTAGTAGAAAAAATTAAAAATTACACGACTGCCTACACTCTCTTAACAGTGCTCCCAGATAGAATTTCTTCACCCACCTTTTTTTCTGGGTATTCTCAGCGTAAACTCTGTTATTAAAACAATACAAGAAACTCAAACCAGAAGCTGCAATCAAGGTAACTAAGTCATATAATTTTCATTAGATTAATTTTATTATAGCTGCAGTTGCAACCAGATGGATGCTATAACTTGATACCTGAAGGCTGCATTCTGAACACCAGCAAACAGTTCTGCTGCTCCCACAATATTAATGCATTGGCACTTAATAAAAGTTAATGTAGATGCAAGATGTTACTGATGTTTGCCTGTGCCTTTGTGCCAGAGCAGTGTATTAGGATCAGCGAAGCAGAATATTTGTGGATGCCTCACATACTTCAGCAGAGGGTCCAGACTAAGCTGTTGGCAAATATGGCTTTAAACAAAACGGCTGATTTTGTTCTGATCTTGTGGTACACGTACATACAGGTATCATTTAACACTGGGCTTGGTAACCTGACATAGAGTCAGAATGGGCAAGGAAGGACCATGAATTGTGCAGATGTTTCACTGGTTCTGACTTAGTTTTTGTGCATGAAGACGTTTCAACATAGGAGTTGTGAAACTGTTCAGAAGAGTGTAATGAGAGTCCGGTCACACTATTCTCTATCAGGATTTTATTTCTGTACCCTGAAGAATTTTATTTTACAGTTCCTTTAAAACTCACATATGTGGGGTTTTGCTATGTAAGTGAAGTGGCCTCACTAAAAATACAAGAGGGTAAGATGGATGATACCATTCCCAAATACTACACGAACAGTTGCTAAGATGAGTAGGTTGTCTTTCATTGGCTCTAATGTCTGGTATAAGGGGGGGTCTCATTAATGAAAGTGAAACAATTAGCTCCTCCATATCTTCCTAGCATGCAAACTTTAAAAAAATCCAAGTTGGATAATGCATCATATAATGCATTTTAAAATTTGCAATAAGGACAAACTGAAGCAAATCAACAGTCTACCTACATCTGTGTGATAATACTCATAAAAGGCAGGTATTACGGTCTGAGAAAAGAGCTCAAGAAACCCTGAAAGATTAATTTATAGAATAATATACACAAGTGGAAGTCCCTTCCTAACTACTTTCAGCATAAAGTTGCCCTCTGTTTAGAGGAAGTGGAGTTAAGAAATCTTTCAAGCCCCTTGGATTTGACATGTATTTAATTATCACACTATTCATTTAAATTATCTATGAAGAGGGACTGACACTATTTAATGAGTTATGTTATTTTTTTGTAAAAATGATATGTGCCACTAACTTATATCAACAGTTGTTAAGAAATTCTCTGTCGCTTCTGACAGAATATACAGTTTTGTGAATATTAAATCATTTCACATGAATATCAGTACTGTATTTTTAAAATTGAGGCATTTTGATCTCATGAGCACTTTTATGACTTTCTGTTCAGATTCATCAAGTAGCTTTATATGTTATTTTAACAATAATATACAATACAAATAAAAAGTAGGACTTGAGTAAAACTTGTCTTGTTTTTCAAAATGTAATAAGAAATTTCCAAATTTCCTCTCTTGCACAAAATCAGAATTTTTGCTCCAGGCTAGATATGTTTTTTGCTGTAATAATTTTTATAGTTAGACCTACAGGCCAGCCCAAATTTACAGGGACCATATACATATGTGTGTATTTATGTAACCTACTTCAGGTCTTGAATTTTGATGACAGCCTCTCTAGGTTCCCTATGTAATAGATTCCTTCTGAGAGTCACTCAGAGCAGGTGCTTTTGAAAGAAGACTTTGTGAATATCTCCTAAAGGAACTGGTTCTGGCCTCCACCCCAAAAAAAGCCCTACAATATAATGGAAGTAAATTCTGTAGAAAGTAAAATCTTAGCATATTATAGGGTCTTTGGAAGGTTTCTTTTTTCTTCTCTCTAGCCATGCAAGTTTGTTAACATTTTTTTTTTCCCTGCAGAGGTCTTTTAGTCCTTGGCTGCCAGCCATGGTAAAACAGCTGAACATCTTGATTATCAACAACTTCAGCTGTATTTCCATCCTAGAAATAATTTGTTTCCTGACTCAGGTGGCAATTCAGCCACAGAATAACAGGAAAATGAACTTATGTTTCCAAAAGAGTATAAAACTTCTGACAATCACGCTTCAGCAAGAAACCTGACCTGAAATGTGAAGTATGCACTTCAGTTTTAAAACCAAAAGGCTCAGAAGGTGCCCAATCAAGTTCACTCTTTGTATAAAATTATATCTTTCACTTCCTGAGGCTTTCTTTCTGTGTTAACAATGATAGCAATAGTGGACAAAATACTGGTTCCTTTCAGTAAAAATGAATGTGATTATCAGAATATCAGAAGTTATTAATGAAATTTAAGCCTTTTGAGGAAAAGTGTTCCATTGTCCAATCTGAGAGCAACATATTACTTCGAATGCAAGAGTGACTGGAGATTTTACATTAGATTCACCAGCTGTGAATGACAAGATCACTGTCAGCTGTTTGCTTTTTGAAATTTGGGATTAATAATACATATCCCAGATCAGCAGGTCTGTCCTATGAAAGTATTATCCTTCAGCAACTCTGAACTCAAATCATTAGTGCATTTAGGGAAAGAGGATAAACATCCAAGGAAGAAGTGTCGTCAAAAACCCTTTCCCATAAATTAAAAATGGAATATAATTTTTAGTAATATATCCATGAAGTTGGTTGTTTTTCAAATCCTGGAGTATGAAATTCTGTTTAAAATACCTATACAGACACTGTTTCTGTTTAAAATAATGTACAAATATTACCTCTGAAGAGAAGGTGTTAACTTCTGAAAGATGATCTAATTGCCAGACTTTCATGGTTTTAATTTAAATACCATGGCCTTTATGAATTAAGTATAAAGTCTGGGCCCTACTGTGTAGATGTATCATTTCATGAGTTAATCAGAGATTAATTAAGAAGAGAATCTAAATAAGAATTAGAAATCACCATGCTCTTTTGGGCAAGATTCATTGGCATCTATTCCATGCAGCTGTTTTCTCAAAAAGCATTGCTAGTACGTGCAGATACTTCTTATTATTTCTGTTGAAATAGAAGGCTGGTATATGACTGCCCCTAAAGGACACCTTTTTAACAGCAATGAGTTCATTTATCTTTTTGCTATGAACACTGATCATAAAGCTACATTCAAATATGCTTTAAACACTAGACAGTTTTGTCAAGTAGTCCAACTTCTGTCAAATAAGCAATTTTAACTAAAGAAAAATAATTTGTTTTCTTGCTGGTGGAATTTTCAACACTTACTATAAAACCTCAAACTTCAGGCTGGGTTTCCTAATTCTGCTTGATCTAGCTAGGAATTTAGTTTCACAATCTTGAGAAGTGGCCCATGGGAATCTCATGAGGTCTAACAAGACCAAGTGCAAGTTGCTGCACCTGGGTCAGAGCAACACCAGTATCAACATGGGCTGGGGATGAAGAGATGGAGAGCAGCCCTGCTGAGAAGGACTTGGGGGTGCTGGTGGATGAGAGGCTGGACATGACCCAGCCATGGACACTCACAGCCCAGAAAGCCAAATGTGTCCTGGGCTGCATCCAAAGCAGTGTGGGCAGCAGGGTGAGGGAGGGGATTCTGCCCCTCTGCTCTGCTCTGGTGAGACCCCACCTGGAGCACTGCATCCAGCTCTGGGGTCCCAGCACAGGAAGGATGTGGACCTGTTGGAGCAAGTCCAGAGGAGAGATACCACATTGATCAGAGGGCTGGAGTACCTGTCCTATGAGGAATGGCTGAGAGAATTGGGATTGTTCTGCTTGAAGAGGGGTAGGCTTCAGGGTGACATAATTGTGGCATTTCAGTGTCTGAAGGCATCTTACAGGAAAGATGGAGAGAGACTATTTACGAGAGCATGTAGTGACAGGACAAGGGGGAATGGCTTTGAACTGAAAGAGAGTAGGTTTAGATTAGATATTAGTAAGAAATTTTTTGCTCTGAGGTTGGGGAGGCACTGGAACAGCTTGCACAGAGTTTGTGGACTCTCCAATCCTGGAAGTACTCAAGACCAGGGTGGATGGGACTCTGAGTAACCCAGTAGAAGGTGTTCCCACCCATGGAAGGGGGTTGGAACTAGATGTTCTTTAAGGTTCATTTCCAACTGGGCTGATTTAGATTAGATATCAGAAAGAAATTATTTCCTGTGAGGATGGTGAGACACTGGAAGAGGTTTCCTGGACAAGTTATGGATGCCCCAACCCTGAAAGTGTTTAAGGCCAGGTTGGATGGAGCTCTGAGCAAACTGATCTAGTGGAAATGTCCCTGGCAGGGGGTTTGGAAATAGATGATCTTTAAAGTCCCTTCCAACCCAGGCTATTCTATGATTCTGTGATATTTTTTTACTAAGAACAAAGAAACACAAGACCAATACAGACCCCCAGCATCACTAAGGCTTGGTGCCTGCACCTAAAGGGCAGAAACCATCTTAACAAAATTCATCTAAGGGTAGTTATCTACTCCAAATGTCCTTGATGCAGATAGAGACTCCCCTGATTTAGACACCTACTTTAGTCTCAGCCTGAGACACAAATCATCTCTGGCTGTAGAAGGACAATTAAGCTTCAGAAGTTCCTGATGAAGTAGATTTCTTTTTTTCCTTGCAGTACATTTTTGGGAACTTTCTGAGTGTCCAGCCAACAACATAGGCTGAGCATTAGGTAGATGTTTTGCTTCACTGTACTGGAAAGAATGAGCTTAACTAGCCAGAGCATAGTAAATAGAAAACAGAGAGGGGAGTCAGAAAAGAGCTGGAGAAAGGGAAACAGTACCATACAACTCTGCAGGGAAAACCAGTGTACCTGTTAAAACTAGGTGAATAAATAGATCAATTGATACAGCCAGAAAGCAAAAAAGATACCAGGTATATATGGGATTTGTCTTGAAAGTTTTATGTGTCTGAAAGATTGACTGTTTTTTCAACTTCTTTAGTTGTCCTAATATAAAATATTCCCTCTATAAAATTTTCCTCTGACATCCTTAATCTGAGAATGCTGTAGAGAAGTCAGTGAAAATATATGCTTCATTATGTTTTTCGTTTTATTTCTTTACTTTTCTCTCTCTTATTTTATGTAATAGCTTTAAAGATAACAGTTTTCAAGAAAAGACCTTGATCTCTTGAGGTCTCCAGAAATTTCATTTTATGTTTTATAAGCACAATAATATTAATCTTGACGTACTCTTATTTAGACCTTTTTTTGAGTTTTCTGCTTATCTAAAATTGCCTCTCCTTTTATGGTTGAAAAATACATAGTCCATTTGAGTCAAGCCATTGTGTCTTGTTGTCATGTGTGGAAGTGTTCACACCAAGCACCCTGAAGCCCTTCAGCCACTCTCCATAAATTCCCTTTGCAGAAGTAGAGTGGCTGCTGCAGAGGACAGTTTAGAGCATGGCATTGCATTTCTAATTCACATAATTCCGTATCAGAACCTCTTTTCCAGAATAAAACAAGTGACTAAGCAGATTAGGTAGTAAGTTAAAAACCTTAATTGGATGCCTAAAACTGGAGAGTGTGGATGTTCTTCCTGCTATTAAATATATAGTATGAACAGATTTAAATATAATTAGGAAAGACATGTGAGTATATAATCTTCTTTGTAGTGACATTATGGCAGCAAGGTCATGACAAGTTTTACACAGGAATTTAATAACCTTATATTATTAAGCCATAACTGGGGAACAAACAGACTAATTTTTGAGTCAACAAACTCTTTAAATGTGTTAAAATTGAAAAGTTTCTCTGCATGGAAGCCATTTACACCAGTTCAAGGGGAACCTGAGAAAGCCAGAGGAAGGGAAATTCATAAAGGGTTACTACCTACATAGAAACCATATCTAGCTCAGGAAATCCCAGAGCTTCAAATGTTTGAAGGCTGGGGGAGCATTCAGGAAAACAAGATATACGTTTGCCCTGTTCTTATAGTTTCCCTTAGGCATTTGCTTTTGGTCACTGCCAGAAATTGGATACTGTGTTAAGCAGACCTTGGTCTGACCTAGAACAGATACTGTTATGGACTTATTTATGTTTTTTAAGAAATAAACCATAGACATGACTTACAGTTTCTTTATATTTTTTTTTCTTTTTCAAAAAAGGCACACATTTCACAGTTCAAAAACCTTTTCCAGGTGACATTTCAGAGAATTTGTTTGTCTTGGCATGCATATAACTTTGATAATTCTTCATTCTTTGAAATAAGTTACTTTTTTGCTCAAGAAATACCTAGTTAATAAAGAGCAATAGATTTAGAGAGGCACGATATTTACTAGGGAGGCACTGATACATTCTGTTTATTAACAAAATACTTCAAAGCGTTTAGAATGCATCCTCACCCTAATTTAGCTTGCTGTTTCTCTAAGAAGTTTAGGAGATGAAAGCGGAGCTAATCCGCAGCCCACTCACCATCCTGGTTATACAGGCAGCACCAATACAATGCCTTCTTGATTAGACGTGAATCAGGTGCAGAGTGCAAGGAGAAGACATCAATAGGAAATATGTAGATTACTATTGTTTTAGTTGGGAATGGACGTCCTCTCAAGCCTAATCTATGCAGTGCTATCAGGTGCTAAAATATTCTCCCGGAGAGTAGAGCAGCAAACAAACAGGGTCTTCATTGTACTGCTCCGAAGTAGCTCGTGGTCACTTGTGATCACATGCTGTTACGAGAGGAATGTGAAACAATAACACAGCAGCCCTGGTGAACACATTCACAAGATTTACCTGTCAAGAGGACAGCGGACGTGCTGCACTGAAAGGCAGGGATGATAGCTCATTTCCTTGTTTTGTCTTGTTTGCAGAAAACAGGACCATTTGAGGGGCCTGCAGAAAACAGGACCATTGGAGGGGCCTGCACTCGAAGAGGGAGAGAGAGAGAGAGAGTAGCCTCTGTTTATTAAGCTGTGACTTGATAATTAAGAGAATTTTAATGCAGGATCTGTTTGATCTGCAGTTTAGGCCAGCTGATAGCATAAACTGTTTAAGGATTGCCTTATAAACTCCATACAAGCACAGTGCTACCTGACAAATATGTTGAAGGCCTTCAATTACTGTAAACTGGGGAAATTAGGACAAACCTGTGCTCGGTGATATAAACCATAGGCCTGGCATGAAACCTTTACCACATTCTCCTTTTGAACTGTCTACTTCCTTAACTTGAATTTCAAGGTGATTCTTTAAAAAAACATAAAACCATGCTTGAAGCACAAAAGACAGATATTCTAGCACTGACTCTGCTCTGCCTGCATAAATCAGTAGAGAGCAATGACAAGAATAATTCCTCTTTAGAGCCTGGTAGCTACTTAACAGAAATTAATTGACTCACACAGTCCACCCACCTTCAGATACTGCCTTTGTAAGACAAGGGACTGCAGGCTTGGGATCCAGACAGACACCTACACAATGTTTTCATTGCCATAATAATTACTAATATCCACTAGCTATACTCTTATGAAATTCACTTTTAGACTAGACCTAATATCTTCTGCTGTAGTGCAAACAGATTAGATAAAAACTGGATTGTCCTACAAGGAGAGACTGAAGAAAAAGACTGTTTCTCCTCAGGCTGGAGAGGAAAAGTCTGAGGAGAATGTGACCAAAGGTCATCACAAAGACACTGAATAAGGTGCACGTGACAAAGCTGAAATGGTCAACCACCAGTTCTGCCGCAGCAGAATGAGAGGAAATTTATTGAAACTGTTAGAAATGGGTTTAAAAGAGGTGAAACATTTCTTTGCACAGCAGGTAGTAAACTTTGTGAGTTTGCTGCCACGTGAGGCAGTTGAGGCAGTCAATGGCAGCAGGTTCAGAAAGGGTTAGGCAATTCCTAGGGAATAGCTCCGTAAACAGGTTCTGAAGGGAACAGGCAGAGACATTGCCCTAGACATCCTTCATGCAACAACTGTGGCTGTTGGGACGTATAACGGGAAAACACCACAGGTCTTTCCCCAGACAGCATCTCCTCTTCCATTGGAGTCAGACTGTAGACACAGACCATATTCAGACCCTGCAGGGGGTTTCTCATTTCTCATATTATGTCAGTATAACTGCACAGGAGCTTCTTCAGTCAATCTTCCTTCCTCTCAATTTAAACCACAAGCTTGAGACTTACAGGAAAAGGTTAATGTCCATCAGCCAGCTTTCCTTCCTATGCTACCCTCAAAAGAGTATGCACTTATGCTTAATCTTAAACACCGTAAGGAACTGTGTTGATTTTAGTCTTGAAGTTTAGCATGTGTACCTGAAGTACCTGGCATTCAATTCTTCTATAAAACAAAGAGAACCTAAGAATTCACATCAGAAAGATAACAGATAAAACCACAATGAATGAACAAACCAAAACATCATTAATTGCTTCCTATTACAAGTAGTCCATCACTTTCCTTAATTGATGTCTCTCTCTTCTTCTTCCGTCTTTGACCTTCTCTTACTGGTGAAGTAAAAAACTTGCCCTCATGTTTCTGTCCTTTCTCTCCTTTTACTTCTGACTTTTTATTCACCCTTTCCCTACTCATTCTAGCACAGTTACAGGACTAAGGAATGAGGGTCTTAACTAAAACATGTAGTGTTTTGGAGAACTTCCATGGGATCTCTGGATCTCCATCAATGAAGAAAGCGCACAGAATTTCTTGCTCTTCTAAAGGTGTTCATTGCAGTGTTTGCAGCGTGCTTTTGAGAGGCTTGCAAGAAAATGCTATGTGAACTCCACTTGTTACTGAAGTACAGAACACATAGAGGATAAAGATGGATTGCCAAGCTCAGCAGCAACATGGTGAGTATTTTTTTTCATATTTTGCTTGCTCCTTCTAGGTTTTAAGATTACACTGATATTTGATTCCAACTATTACGGGCTGAGCTGTCTCTCAAACATGCTGCATAGGTCGTGGATCCACACAGAATCCTGCCTCCAAAAGGGAGTGAGCACCAAATGCTTTAAACAATAATGAAAGAAGTCCCAACTGCTCACAGGGAAGAGTTCCCACCTAGACCTCTAAATTAGAGGTAACATATGTCAAGGTTTCCATTCCTTGTAGAAGAAGACAATCTTTTTTTTTGTATAAACGTCTGATCCCTTTTTTGACATGTAGGAACAAAAAGATGAGAGAAAATAATGATTTCTCACATTGTCTAGCTAAGATCTGCTGACTGATAAGCAGAAAGGTGGAAGGAAAAGACATGCATGCCTGCTGTTAAAGAAAAGCCTATTAGCACATAATGCTCTGGAGAAATTATTGAACATTTCATCCACACAAAATACAAGCCCTGTCACTCTGCCAGGGTCAGTGAGACCTGGGCCAATCTATCGAGTCAGTTCTAGTTATGCAAGTTAAACGGTTTAGTGGTTGCTTTAATTGGGAACCACATTTTGTTTACAAACTCACAAAAAATGGTAGCAAAGAATGTTCCATGCCCATGCTTACCAGCCCCAGTATTTGTCCTAACCCTCATCCACCAAAAAGGGTTTATTTTCCTTTTTCCACCATGCCCAGCAAGCTGCCAGAAACACATTCCAGAGTGTAACAAACACAGGTATAGCAGCATAAAAGTGAGATGTAGTACAAAGCATCTCTTGTGTGAGAATCCCATGCAGGACAAGGGCAAGGAAGGCTAAGACGTTACTGGCACTGTAAGGAAAACAACAGGAATTTAAATTAAAGAACAATAAAAAAAATTATTCACATCTTCCTACATCTGTTAACAACATCACTGCAAATGTTTTCATTGTGACATCAATCTTTCCTTCACATAATGTTTTTTTCTCATTCTTATCTCACAAACATATCCGCACCTTCTTCCATACTTCTCTTTCTTGCAGATAGGAATGACCTTTCATAATCTGTTTGTCCAGTTTCACCTTTACCTGACACACACCCTGGCCAAAGGAACCTTTTTAGAATGTTGTTCCATTAAAGTTCTCAAAAGTTTAAACTCATCAAACATCTCAAAGACTAAGGATTTGAAGAGTTGCAACGAAAGTGACTTTGTGACCTCAGTCCTCTGCCAAGTTGAGGCACTTAGCATTACTACAGGTGACATGATGAAGGGACCAGCTCTGACCAACTAATACCATGATCAGTCATGTAATTTTGTAGTTTGCAAACATGCCTAATGAATCAGGAGAATGACCCTCCAAGATTTACTGAAATCCAAAGAAAAATACAACAAAATTTGGGCTGCAGCAGGACCAGACATCCTGTTCAGAGAAGCTGTTCTTCTGTGCAGCTTCCTTTCCCCACTTCCTCTTGGCTTCTAGTCCTGTCCTCAGGTCATTAGACTATGGCACTTCCCTGTTGTTAGCAGGTTATAAATACTGAGACAGATACATACTGACATGATACTGATAGCAGTTTGATAGCAGCAGCTCTACATTATTAACTGTAGCACTTGCCTAAAAGTTAACAGAGATTTGCTGAGTCCCCCTTGCTACTAGATACCAGCTGCAAATTTGCATCTCCTTTTCTTAAAGCCTTAAAAGTCCTTCCCAAGTTAATATTAACTCAGCCTCGTAACTGTTCCTCCATGGCTGCAACAGAGCACAAGAAGATCTCTCAGCCCACAAAAAGTACTTTTTTTTGAAGTACATTTTAAAAACCCAGTGGTTAAAAAACCAAACAGTGCAGTACATTTAATCACTGGTTAAAACCAGATTCTTAAACCAAAGCACTGCTGATCAATGGTGAAGTACCTAACTCTTAGCTTTATTGATTATGCCTGCACAGGCTTAATTCACAGGTTAGCCATCCTGGCTCCCCAGATCTCTTATTTGCTGAACTTAGACACAGCTTGCACAGAGTGAAGAGTATCTCCCTATCACATTCTTGATCTTTAAACCAATCAATACATTCTAAATCTGTATTGGCAAGTGCTAGAAAATTTGGTACTGGTTTAGCCAGAGAGAAAAAGGTTTCTCAGCTTGAGCTCTGTTTTCAGCACAGACCACAAAGAGACATGCTCTCATTTCTGTTACATAAAAGAGCACTAATGAACTGATGCTGTCTGATGTTCTCCTGGTAAAAATCACCTGAATTACTTAGATTTTTTTCCTAAAACCAGAACTGGTTCTTTTTTAAATTGAAAACAATAACAACATCAAAAAAGTTTCCATCAACAAACCTCAAATTTCAAGAAAATCTCCGTGTATGATAAAGAGAAAAATGCCAATGCTGTAACAGATTTCAGAGGACACTGTTTGAACACAGCCTCTGTATTTGCAGGAGGAGTCCAATCAGCAAGATGTCACCCAGCTGACTGAAGAAGTGAAGTTGTACTCTGTGCATTAAAATCAGGTTCTTGGCAAATTTTTCCAGTTCTTTTCTAAGTACATGCTCTATAATAACCAGGAGGGATGTTGTCATTGGTTTCAGGTATGGGAGAAGATTTCTGCTGTGCAGAAGTCTGTGGGAGTGAAGGATTTGAGTGAAGAGAAGAAAAAGGGTGGGAATAGCCATTCAGCAGTACATCAGTGTACCTTTTCACAGCTGTGCCAACCCAGGCAAGGAGGGGAGGACACATAAAAATTTCTCCCAGGTCTTGGCCTGCATTCATAAAGGGCATTTAGAGTGAAGCTTCTTTTCTTGAGATACTGTACATCTTTCTGGGATAGGTTACCTGGAAAATCATTTGAGAAGGGCAAGAGTAAGAATTTGCAGCCTTACAGACTGCAGTCACTGCTTAGATATGCTGTGTTGGCTTTACTGCCCCTGTCACATTTTTGAGACCATGGGTATGACATTAGTTTCTGCCACATTCAAGTTTACCCCAGCACCTACACTGTCACCTTTTGTAAGCAGAATTCAGCACCACAGTGCAGCAACTTAAGAACCACAGCAAAGAATACAGCAGTTGATGAACACTACGGCTACAGATACTTGGGTTCTGGCTTAACTTTGAGTGGGATCACAAGAAAACAAAGCTATTGAAAATCTTGAAAATCTCACAGTCTGGCTGTGTTAAGGGACATCAGTTATCTGAGGCAACAGCATGAGGTCAGTTTGCAGGCCTGTCCTGTACTAGCACAGACTCTCTTTTTACACATCTTGTGATTGCTTTGCAAACCTCGGTCGAGGATTTCTCCAGTGCTGTCTGGGAGAGAAGAGTCCTGTCTGGTGACTCTCCATGCATCACATTCTGTCCCCCCATATCTCCCACCTAAGCAATATTAGGCATTCTTAGTTTCTGTATCCAATATCTTATTTGAGGTTGGCATATTGAGCTGTTGTATTGAAAACTGTTCATACCTTCCAGGCAATGACCTAAATGGTTTTTACGATATCAGGTAAATTACAGATGCTATTTCAGAAACTGCCCAAGTTTAAAAATAGATGTTGAAAACCATCTGCAGAGTCATGAGCCTTGTTGTTACTCTCACAAACTCTACAGATTAAATTACTTATCTGTTTCCTGGAGGTGGGGCAAGACATCAATTCCCAAAAGGCATTTCCCTCCCAAGGCTAAGTGATTTCCTTAGAAGTTCCATCTAATGGGTGGAAGAAACTGGACAGAAAGCTGCACCAGCCAGGGACTGGCAGTCTTCTGAAGAATGGGGAGAGCTTATTGTGTGAAGTAATAACCATGGGTCCCCAAGGAGAGTGAGAGATGGAGGGGAAAAGAAGGGAGGGCAAGTGAAGCCCATAGCAGATTAAGATCTTTTTCCCTCTTTCTTCTTGTTGGCTGCAGCTGGGTCTCACCCACTCTCCGTCTTGAACCTGTCAGCAAGCCAATGCCTGGCACAACGGCCAAGTAATCACTGATGACATGTGAGTGGTATTTTTCCAGATTGGCTTTCCTGCCTTTCTGCAAGAAAAATAAACCAAAAGCTGTACCCCAACAAACATGACAGGAAAAATAACAATACTTGTATGGGACTGATACTGGAAACGTGCTGCTCCTCCAGCTGCAGACTGGAGAGAACTACCACCACCTTTACCCTTCATGGTTTCAGCAAGGAAGGGAAACATTGAAGGCAGGATGGGAGAAGGGTTCTTTCCAAAGGTCAGCACATCTCTTTTAGTCGAACTCAATGCCACACAAGAACACAGAGAAGGCAGCAATATAGATATCACTGTGTATGGCAGTAACTAAGACAGACATAGAACTGCTTGTATTTGATTTACTGGAAAATAAAAGAACAGTTCAGTCCTCTCCTCTCATTTCAATCTGAGTTATATGACTCTTTCTGCCATCTTTTAAAGACTGGTAAATTCATGTCTGACCTGTCATGCGAGAGGGTCCTCCCAAATTATGATGTCTACAAGTCTTTATCAACAATCAAGCTCTTCATTTTAAGATGGGAAAATCAAATATAAAATTCCACTCTATAAAAACTGGCCTCAAAACTGTACCAATCTAGTCTGAAAATACTACCTGCTGGCCTATGTAATAGTTTTTCTTATTTCATCTCTTAAAATCAGGACCAGAGATCCCATTATCTGAAGAGAAATCTATGCGTGCAAACAAGATCTCATTTCTACCCAGAAGAGTGACTCTTTAATTTTTAATTTTTACGTAGAACCTTTATTCTATGATTCTCAGTAGGAGCCACAGAGAAAAGATTTCTAACCTTCATCTTCTGCAGACAGTGAGATGCTTGTAATCTCTCTTTCTGTGAACAAAATGAACAGAAGTACATCAGATGGATGGATGGATGGATGGATGGATGGATGGATGGATGGATGGACGGATGGATGTGGTTCATTTGGTGGTCTCATGTCTTTCTTTACACTTTAAGGACATTGTTTCTCTTCCCTTCATACCTACAGATGCTAGATTCAGTAGGGCAGCCCTGGAAAAGACTGTTTTGGTTACATAGTTAGGCCTCCTGGAATACACTTCTATTAGAATGACATTTATGGTTCACAATTAGGAAATAGAAAATCCCAAGTCATTGTATAGGTCAATGAATGAGAAAAGGAATTGGGGTATGATTTGCCACAGGCAAATTAACTAGTTAATGTGAGATAAAGAAGAAAAAAAAATTTAAAACTACAAAAATGGGAATGGGAAAACTCAGAATGGGAAAAAATAATTCATATTACAAACATTAGCAGTTATTGCTACAGTTAGTGGTAATTCTGCAAAACTCTATCCAAAATTCCTGTTTTTATATGCTTCTCAATAGCAAGAATTTTCAAGGTAGTTTCTTCTTCTACTCACAAGTTCAAAGAATTTGGTCATTGACATTTTTGGCAACTTATTATGAAACCACTTCAACTATGTTAGAGTCATGCAAAAATAAAAAGTCCCATTAAAAGAAAAACTTCTGTCTAACTAGGCCTGTGAGTTAATTCAAAATACTCTGCATTTGAAAGCCTCAAATTTGGGGTGTAGTCCTCCAAATGAGACCAACCAGCCAAAATACCTATGATAATCAGTGAGATATGTCGTCTCAAAAGAGGCCTGGTTAAAACCTTATAAAAATCTAGATTTCCTTGAAAAAATGGTGCAAAAGCTGGGCTTGCTCCTACAGAAGCAAGTTATCAAAATAGCATGCTTTAAGATGATTTAAACCAATCCATTGTCCTTAGCACCACAATAGAGCAGAACACACACAGCTACTGTTCCTCAGCTGAAGGATAATAACTTCCTGCTGAGGGTTGGTGACTCCTCTGAATGTGTTAACTCATTCATTTTCAATCACCTACCCACATCTGTGAGCAGCTCACCAGAAGGTGGGAAGCAACCAGTATTTACCTAGCTCTACTCCCCTGAAATCTTACCCCAGTCATTCTCCTGGTTCAAGTCCTTGGCTCATGCTCCTGGTGGATGAGACTACTCTCTGTCTAAGGGGGCAATTGTCTCTGACCAAACAGCTAAGCTCCTTCCGAGGCAGTTTCTGAACCACTACAGTTTGCCTACAGATTTTTAGTGACAGAATATGAACCAGTACTCAGTCTGTGATTAGTGATAGACATAATCTGTACGTGGTATTGCAGCAGGACAGGGTTAATACAGCCACTACAGCTTGTCTCTGTGAGACAAGCACTGCAGCGTCAAAATGAGAAGTTAACAAGATGCTGTACTGACAAAAATACTGAGCCTTCCTTGTTTTTTTGTTTCTTTTTAAAATATATTCCACATGTAACTTTAGATAGAATTATGAAAGCATGAGCAGAAATCTAAGAAAAGAATTCGCAGAAGTAAACCTTTATGTAAGACATACCTGTGTTGCTTATGAGCAAGTTTGGACCTTCTTCATTTCTGAGTGGTTTGACACACATAAACCTGCCTGTGAAAGAAAGAAATGCTTGTGGTGAAGTTACTAAAAAATTAAATTAATCTTCAGAATATTTGGAAAGATCCTAAATAGTGAGTCAATTTGTAACATACTAACAACAGAGCAATCACAATCTGCCTCATGGTTACTTAGAAAATCCCTTCATTTTACCCATTTACATTATCCTCTCTTCTGCTCTGTGACTCAACGTGCATGTTTCTTCCCACCTAGTTGAACAAGCCCAGTTCTTTGCACTGGAAAAGAATCTACCCAGGCACTTTGCAAAAAACAGGTGCTGTAGATATGCTGGTGCGCACAGCACCAAGGGTATGCTCTTGTTACAGCATATATGGCTTCTCCTTTTAGTTCAGGTTATAGAGCCCATGCTTCAAATATCCAGTGTAATCCCTAGTGTGTCAACCAGACTAGCAGTAACCATCATCCCTCATAAGTACATCTGTTCTGGCAAGTGGGGTTTCTTTCCACACTGCTCTCCAAACTATGTCTAGAAACTGTTCCACCGGCCCATATGACACTAAATAGGCAGAGTTTGGCTTTTGATTCTTCAACTCAGCAAATAGCTGGTTCTTTTCTAAGTGAGTGGTTTCTTTTCTGGCATGCTTCTTGTTTCTCACTGCCATTCCTTGCAAGAAAGAAAATGTGATTCAGGAGACAGATACAGGAATTTGTCCTTAGTAAAATAAATCCCAGTCTTTCTGCTCCAGCCACAGTGTGCTTTTTACACAGTCCTATCGAGCGTAGAGGTACTGGGATGAAAGAGCTGTATCTCCAGTATAATAGGCAGATGTAGATGATTTCTGTGTAGTAACATGAAATAATCAAAAGAGGATAAATAAATAAATAAGTGCATGAATAAATATACTGAGAAGTGTGTATGGCAGGCTCTGTATTCTCAGTTATGTTTTCTTCATTGTCTTTTATTTTGCTTATGACTGAAGCCTCCCAAAGTCTTTTCCCTACAAGTATCACATCCTCTTGCATGAGCCCTATTCACCTGAGCTGCAGCAAACTCTAGGTCATACGATCATATGAAGTCTGGGTTTTCACAAGATACAGAAACCTCACTTGGAATTTTATTATGGTTAAAAGATTCAAATACTGTAAGAGTTTTTTTCCTCTCTCTCTCTCCCCACCCTTCCAATCCTTATTTTCCCCCATTTTATAACACTCGCAAGTTGGATTTCAGGGTGTTAATAGAGCACTGAGCAGAATTTTGGAAGGTGTCCAGCTCTACACCGCACCCAGATGAATACCTGGAAGCACGCTGTTAACATGGCTATCCTGCCAGACCAAAATCAACTGTGGAACAAATGTTGAAAGGATGCCCTCTGAAACAGGTAACCACAGGACTGATACAGCAATACTTTGTTTAATACCTCTCTGGTAAATAATTTCATTTTACTCTACAAATCCTTTTGTGGTTGGACCAGACATGTTGCAAGGAAGTCTTAATATTGTCTGTTTTTAATGTACTTTATCTTGCTGTTTTTTAAACTAAACTGATATTTTGGCAAAACATAGGAATTGATCAAGTTTAGGATGTAGGATTTTGCAGGACTATCTAGTATCAGCTGTGCTGCCCAGTATCTGGCTAAAAAATATAAAGCATTTTCTTTGTATGTCAGCACTAGAAGTGGCTGGGGATTTTGTAGAGCATAGAATGCTTCACGTGCATTGTATGTACTTCAAAAACTTTCACCAAACCCAAGGCAGGCACCCAGTAGAACTCTTCAGCCACTTCTACACACTAATTTCGAGCCAGGATGTTAGTCCTCTCTTGGGTCCTTGGCTCTATCTCCAGTATGCTGCAGCAGAGGACTCTCTGCTTCTGATGTCTAAGGTGTGAGTACAGCACCTCCAACAGTACAACTCCTCATTTATGCCAGAGGAACCTCTAAAATCCCTGGCTCCAAAACCACTGTTCAAGGCTTTCTGGTCCTGTACCATGGACTGAAGAGGTTGAGATTACAGGTGTCCATCAACCACCCTTGGCCTCATGGATCTGTAGTCAGGCCAGTAGTTTCTGGGTGCCCCACCTTCCTTAAAGCCACCCTCTTGTCCCAGGATACCAGGCACCCTCAGGAAAACTGTGTGATGGTCGGTGTCATGGCTGAGTGGCAGGAGAGGGGTGGCTGGAATTAAGGAGGGTTTTCATGCCAAGCTGTCATCGCTGCCAACACACTGTGACATTGTTTGAAACATGATTTGGATGGGAGCCACATTAAAGAAGGTTCACAAACCAGCAGACAAATCAGCCCAAGGCGAACATCAGTGCTAATTCAACAGCTTCCTTTCCAGTGCAATCTGTCCCTCACCTGGACCCCTCTGCCCAAAGGAGGAACCTCTGTAACTTCTGTGCTGTGACACAGAAATGTCAGGGGTAATGCTGGACCCTGCTCCCAGAGCTGGGCAAAAGCCTTACCTTCCTCACTCCCTTCACTCCACTTGAGGGAGGCCAGAGGGCGAGAAAGGCCATCCCTTACCTTACTGCCTTCCTCTCTTTTCTGAGCCAAAGCACAAAGCCCTTCTCTTTCAGGGTGGTCGGACTGGCTGATTTGTCCTCTGTGTCAAATGGGGTTATATCTCTGGAGACAAGGTTCCTCCCAGGTCTTCCTCTGTGACAGCTGGCTCCACAGAGGCCCTGCATTAGCCCTGTGTGTCTGGCACTGAGTCTGACTGTATTGATTTAGTAGTCCATTGTCCTGTGGGAAAAGTGCTTAGTGGTAAATACCAGAACATGATCAATAGCACAACATCCAGGGTCTGTGTTAGAGCTTCAGTGCCAGGCTTTGGGCTCCAGAAACACCTCAGTAACACCACTATGAACCAGGCTGGTGAACTGAATGGATCAAAGTAAGCAGCATCAGAAACAGGCCAAGGACACACAGTTTGCCTTCTCCAGGTGCCTGCTGAAATGTCATAAGCCATCTGATTGTAACACATAAAGACTCTTTGAAAATCTGGGAGTTCAAAAGCGAGAGTCTGATTTCATGTAGCTGATTTTAGGAGACACTGATTTCAGTGCAATTGATCCTGGTTTTTAGAACAGTGAGGTCAGGCTCTGGCCTTTTAATTTTTAAAATGCCAACATTGTGCTGTCACCAGGTCCAAGCCTGGAAACATTGGCAGTTCATGACAGATGTGTCACATCCTCCTTCCCCTTTCTGGACCCCACTCCCTGCTACCCACTAATACTCCTACTATGGCACAAGTAAGTCGGGTAGCAGTGTGATATATTCTTGTAAAACAAAATAGATGAGGTTTGAAGAACATAAACAGCAACGTACTAACCCAGTTCATCATATGATCCCAGGCTCCAAACAAAAGGGCAAGGGTGGGGCCCACAGACCAGTCCAAGTGTCGGGTGGGTCCATGTTTTACGAAAGATAAGAACATATTCTATTAAAAAAAGTCTTTTGTACAGTTGCTCTTTGCGACCCTGAAGGGGGAAAAAATTATCTTTGTGCACAGACTGCAGTGGTATGAGGCGGTGCACGCACATACACATGCCCTTGCAGTGGTGTTGCCAGGCACTGGGGATGTGTCAGCACTGCCAAGGGAATGTCGATGGAAACTCCATCACACAACGGCAGCATGGCAACAGATTTGACCTATGGTGAATTTATATCTTGTTGCGGTTTTTTTTAACTTCTTTCTTTGGTTATTATTGTAAATGACAGTTTTAGGATGCTTCCTTTTCCTATTACCAGGATATACAAGGACTGGACATATATGTGAATGAGGACATCCACCATAAGGATTTTGCCTTCAAGACAATGTGAAAATCTTCTTGTTTTGGACACTGCTGTTGAAGTGACCTGCTCATGGTCCTGACCCACAGTGAGACAGTTTTATGTGGGACTTGTTAGGGCCTCAAATGCAGGGTGTCCCACACCACTCCAAGCCAGCCCCCAGTCCCTTGGGAGCAGCAGCATGGCCCACCATCCCCGCTGAGCTGGGCTGCAATGCACCCAAAGCCCAGTGCCCTAGCGAGACTGTACGAGAAACCCAGCAGGGATGCAGTGAGGAGCACAGATTAAAAACTGAGAGCAAGCTATCCAAGCAAATCTTGCCCTGGGGCAGGTACTCCCTGAATTGCCTAGGACAGAATTTTTATCAGTTTCAGTGGCAGAGAACAGAGAATTGATTGAACAACAAATATAAGCACAAGCACCTTGGAAGTCATATTTCTTTGCTTCTTTGTTCTCACTGCAGCTGAAACTTCTTGAAAGTAAACTGGATTTGGTTTTAGTCCAAAAGAGCTAGATTTAAAATACTCATCTACATCGGGGTTCAGATTCCTCAAATGTTTTTGACTGCTCAGATATAAGAGCCAGGGGTCAGCCCATTTTAGGAATCTTCACAAAACAAATAGTATTACTGAAAGAAAAAAATTAACACGCTCCTCTGAAATCAAAATAACAAATAAGTTAATTTTTCCCTGTTTCTCAATCAGAGAGACTGAAAATTTTATGTGGTTGACTTTCTGCAATCCACATATAACTCTTAGCAATTTGGCCAAGAATTTTATTCCAACCAGATGTTTATTCTTTTCAGGAGGGGCTAATTATGCCTAAACAAAATGTATGTTTCTTAGGAAGTAACTTTTAAGTGTTTAGGAAGGCAGGTTTGCCTGTTTATGCTAAAGAAAATCAGTCCATCAAATTTAATGACAAGCAATATTGTCCCTAAGAGAAGCTTTGTAATTACCCATCTATCCCTTTCTATTCTTTGTAATTATTCACATGCAATTATCTCCATCCTGCCTGATGTTTTTCTAAATCCTGCACGAATATAAAGTAAAGCAGCAGTCAGATAAATCGTGATAGTTCTTTACATTTCTGCAAGGATTTCTGCAGTCAGAGAGAGGATAGTGTGGAAGGGGTTACACTTTGTGCTCAAGTTCCTCTTTTTGTCCCAAAGGAGAGGAAAGAAGCAGAATACCTCCAGAAGCTAATGAAACATGGAAACAATTTGTGTACAAGCAAAAAACCAAGGCTTGTCGTCTCTCACTGCCAATAATAATACTTTATTTCCTATTTGTACTGTATAATGTTCAGGATGAAAAACAAGTGATATTACTTGGTAATTCCCAGAGATGTCATTTTATAGGTAGGGTGCCATCTCTCTTAGCTCACAGTGTGTAGAAATAACTCTGCTTCGGTGCAAACAAGGACCAGGAGCTACCTATTCTGTTTTAATTTGAGAACATTGAAACATCCTTGATGCAAACTTCAGGAATTTTGGCTTCTTTGAGGAATAAGACTTAGAAATTGTACAGCTCTCCATCTGCAAGGGAACCCTAGTTAAACCTCCTTTACTGCTAGTATTTTGTCCAAAACTAGAGAAGGTGGGGCACAGCACAAGGTAGGTAGCATGTGAGGCTGATTACAGATCAGCACTGGTTATCACTGACAGTTTCCTCCAGAAAGAATTGGTGTGAAAACCAGTCCAAGCTTAACCAGGATGCAGCCTCACTGCATTCATGGAAATTAGCCTCTATTTTTGCTAGATCTGGATGTGTCCAGGGAAGCAGCCGAAACTGCCTTCTAGAACAATGCACAAGGATGCTGAATTTAGACCCCCTGCAAATGACCACTGGGATAATTATAGCAGGTGTCAAAATCCCTAAGAATAACTGAGAAACAGGACCTCCCAGCCTGCCTCTGGTGTCAGATCAACAGAGATAAAACAACAAACGAGGTCCCGGTGGGTCTCCGCAGGCACCGCAGGCAGGGAGCTGAGCTTGCCGGCAGGGCTCGGCCTCTCTCTGGGAGTTTGTTTGCTGCTCCCTTTGGAGGAAACCTCCCTGCTGATGGCATACATCCCCTCAGCAGGGACAGCAGATTGAGAGCCTGCTCTACTATCCAGGAATGCAAGCTAAGGCCAACAGCATTCCCATTATGTGCTTCCAGAGGCCTGAGCAGCTGACACTTGCTGCACTGTATGTAGTGACTGTGTATCTAGCAGCTGCCTTGGCCCATCTGCACTTAAAGTTCTCATAAAAACCACAGTGGGCTTGCCTTTGATAAAATAAGGTATAAAAATAGCAGTACCTTGTAGCTCTACATGCACAGAGGCACTTTCAAGGGTCTGCTCTCTGTTATAACCTGTTTCAAACTTACAGAAAACTGGATAACTGCTCACAATACTTCCTGGCTTGCCTGATCAGCACTGAGAACAACCTGTACTATGTCCTGGTCTAGTGAAAGGTGTCCCTGCCCATGACAGGTGGGTTGGGACTTCGAGGTCCCTTCCCCAAACCATTCTATTATTCTACAATTCCTGGTGCTGTCTGCTGTGAGCCCCACCTGCAGCAGGTTAAATTCTCAGATCACATACTAGTAGTACATGTATTTTTTTCAGAGTGCTAATGACGGGGCACCAGCTTGTTATTACCAGAAATATTGCCCAGACCTGCCAGATTTTAAAAAACTAGCTTGAGCATCATGCCACGTAATAGCTGTGATCAGGCAAAAAAAAAGAGATGCAGCCTCAGCCCTGTCACAGCCTTTTGCTTTCAGGTGCCTCACCATCAGATGTGCACTGGTGAGAAGTTGCAAATGGGAATACAGCTATATTTTTAATAATTTCCTAACCCTCAGACAGTCCAGGATTTAAATGATGCAGGAGTGGCATTGCTTAGTCATATCTTTGCAAAGTCAAGAAGGGGGAGCTCTGTCTGTACCTCCCTTCCCCAGTCACCATGGCAATACTGTTATAGCATGTCCAGTAAATAAATACAGGCTTTGGAGATGGAGTTTGGGAAGCCAACTTGGTAAAAAAGGATGCTTCAGACAAGAACTCCCTATTGCCAACTCCTTGCTGCTTAAACCAGGAGACAACCATTCAATAGACTATCACATAAGGCACTCTGATGGTGGATGTTTCTCCTTTATTCACAGAATCACAGAACAGCTTGGGTTAGAAGGGACCTTTGGAGGTCAGCTCATCAAATCACCCTGCCATGGGCAGGGACACCTTCAACTAGATCAGGACCCAAGAAGCCTTATAGTTCAAATTTAACAGCCACCAGCAGCAAATACATATTCTAAAGCAATATCAACTGTACTCATCACACAAAAGCCCTCTAATATATATGTCTTGCCTTCATTAAACTCAGCTGCTCTTCTGGCCATATCCACAGAAGTTATCTGGTATGAGAGAAAGCTCCAAGGGCAAACCCAGGCTTTGCAGCCCCAAACGGGACTAGATACTATGGAAATGAATTGCTAACACTGTTGACCAGCTCCATTGTTTAAAGCAGCGCCCTCTCAGACTTCAGCAATAATTCAACAGTGAAATAAACAGCTCTGATCAGATAGCCAGGGAAATTAGATAAAGAGCACAATAGCTGTGAAGATAGGAATATTTCATGAAGAGTCATATATCAGTTTATTCCTGATTTAAGTCCCTTTTGATTACTCTCTGTTTATACCTCACATCTGCATGACAAGTCAGAAAGAAAGGCAAAGATCTGTTCTCACAGAAACTGTTTTCCCCCAAGATGACATGTGCATATTGCCTTCATGGCTTAGCACTCCGCCATCTCCTTGTGACTCTTTCATGTTACTTGCTTTGAAATAATGACTGCGTTTCAGGACATAGCAATTTCCTCAAAGCTGGTTTTTATACTTTAGTGTGCTCCCGGGATACCAAACCATTCAAAAGTGCTCTTTTCCTCTGCGTCTGTTCCCACAGAAGTCCAAGGCAACTCCTTTGAGTCTCAGGGCAGTATCTTTGAAATTCCGCCCCTGCCGTCGCTTTGAACATAAGCAGGTTAAACCCAAGCTTAGCACTTATTTTATACCCTAATATTTCTTTCAAAGTAAGTAATTTAATGACAAAAAACCCCAAACAATAAAAAATCCAAGATGTCTGGATATAATGGAATTAACGCGATCACAACACTCTTTTAATACTATACTTCCTAAAAATGTTACTGAGGGGGCCGATTGTGGTTTGCTCTGGATGAAAGAAGCTACAGGCAGCAGGAGTAAGTGCTCCGTGCTGGGAAAGAAGAAATCTCCATCCTTGTCAAATGGGGCCACTGTGGAATTCAGGATGCTCTGTACACACACCTGGCTATAAAACTCTTCAGATCATCCAGCTCTGCCTCTCCCCTAGAGCAAACTATTCTCTTTGCATTTCTTGTTGCTCTTATCAAAGGTAAATAGGTTGGGTATTTTGTAACACTCTAGGGTTTTTTGAGGATATTCTTAAAATACCTGGTCAAGCCAGAGGACCCCATCTAAGGGAGGAGAGGCTGTTCTCTTTATAGGTTTGGGGGATTATTTTTTGAATTAAACATTGTGAAAGATATCTTTTCTTCAGCCAGTTTTGAGAGGTAGGTTGATACCAAGCTAAAACATACCTATCTAGGTTTTATGACCAACCTAAATAATTCTGGTATCTGATTTGTTATCATAAATTCAATATTGAATACTTTCAAATTAGTAAATTTAACAAAATAGACCAAAACTGCTGGTTTTCTTTTGCCTTTTTATGGACATGCCATGCAGCTACTGGCCAGGGATTTTCCACCCAGTGTCGTACTTTCAGTTTGTCACTGTGTATCTTAGGGAACTATGCTTTAAATAGCATAATTTAATATATAATAATTATAGGATATAAATAGGATGATACCTATAAATAATAAAAGGCCAAATACCTTAAAAATTTTACTTTAAAAATAACCACAGAAATCTAAAAATCCTTCAAAGATATCCACTCCACCCATAACTTGTGAATGAGGATCTTGCTACCTCAGAGGATACCATGGTATCCTCTTTCAGTGCATCTTACTCTGAGTTCCCTGGATTTGAGGACTTACTACCTGCAGCATTCCTACAAGCAATACTATGTTTTAATCACCATTAGTTATTCTCAATCTTAATTTACTTTCTGTAAAATATTTTAAGGAAACTACCTTAGCTTTTCCCCCCAAACAGTTCTACAGAAAGAACAAATCAGTTGCAGTTAGGAGAACTTCACTATGGAAGGAGAAGTTTTTTCTGAGGTTATAAGCAAGACTTAAGTGTTGCATAGAAGTCCCCAGAATTCCTTCAGACTTAGTCAGCCTCCTTTCTCTCCAGCTCTCCAAAAGTAGATCCTATTCCTCCTGCAGTTCCGATGCTGAAAGCTGGAGCAAGTTGCAAATAGTGAGAACCTATGCAGAATTAGCAAATATCAAACTTGTGATAGATTACAGTTTTCAATCACAATGATAAATAAATCATTAATAATCTCTCAAATTTGCTCCATTATAAATAAAGAGTAAATTCACTAACTGTAGTAAAGTTATTTTGGAAATGCTACACTGTAAATGAGGCAAAGTTTTGACTCTATTTCTTGATGACAAAACACCAATAGAGAATATCTTAGTGTGAGAAATCTAAAAAACCCATAGTATTTATGGTCTGGCATAATAAATTCAAAGTGTTTTTAAAAAGCAGTACAGTACTTGAGAATTAGGGTGAAAGTCACAGGCTTTACTTTTCATTTAAGCAGGACTAGCAGAAATCAGTGTCTGGTTTGTTGTTCTTATTAGCAAGGGCAGAAGCAGAGGCATTCACTTTAGTAACAACTGCTAATACAGCTTCCCTGAATAGCAAGGCCAAGTTCTGCAGATGAAAATAAGATCTGAAGATAATTTTAGACAACAATTATGAGCATTTAACAGTGATCATTATTTTTAATTTTTCACAAATTGTTATAACTAGACATAAGAAAGTTGTGTATATATTTTGCAAATGCTCCACTGTGGCCAAACCCTGCAACTCTTACTTGAGTGAGGTATTCGAGTTGGGCCACTAGGATTTATTTCACAAATTCATACATTTTTTGTGGCAGGACTTGTAGCACGAAATTCTTCCCAATGTTGTTTATTCTTTCAAAAACTCCTCAGCGTATCAACAGGAACGCAGAGCATATCTTGGGTTGCATCATTAGCTTCAGTTTCAGGAATTACTAAAATCCCCTAAGCTACAATTTGTCATGATTCTCATTCTTGGGAAATCCTTTAAAGGTACTGTTAAAGTAATTAAGCTAGTGTCCTCGATTTAATCTTTAAGGCTGCTTAGCCAACATTGAGTCACCGAAGCCTTCTAGGTCAGACAGGAAAAGAATTGACGTCATTGCCAAACGCCACTGCGTAAGTGTCTCTGAAAAAATGGCAGCCAAGTGTACACAGTTGGATAATCAGACGCTGTGAATAGCAGGCAGCTCAACAGGTGAGCTTAGGGAATTTGGCACTTCGGAGATGAACCAAGTGTGTCCTTAGGCAGATGATAAAATATCTGCGATGCACTTTCTCTGACATAACATATTTAGCAAACTTATCAAGATGTTTCCTCTGTCCAGAAAGTCAACCAGCCTATTAGGAGTGATAATTTGGCACAGAATATGCTCGAGGGACAAATACGATAAGGGATGTTTCATACAAAGGGGCTTCCACTACTAGCCACTTATGTCAATCTGCAGCTAAAAACAGAGCAGCATAAAAATAAACTTTAACTCTTCACCCTGAGCAATTAAGCTGTTTTCTAACTAAATAAGCACAGCTTAAACAGGCACCTGGAAAGACAGCTACAGCTCTGCTATAACGCTTACTCTTGAAAATTCAAAACCGAGCATTTAATCAGGGCACTGCATTCTAGATATTTTCCCATTCCATATTTAACATTTCCAAATTCCAGATGAACAGGAGCAGAACCACAGGGTTCAAAGAGAGACCCTAGTTTCCTCAGAACCTGAAGACCCTTCAGACCTGAACTGTTCCCACTCAGACTCATTTTTAGAAAAGTCACAAACAGGAAGTGCATGTGCTGTTGTCCACAGGCAAAAGGAGGGAGAATAAAGCTGTGTTTAGGCATACACTAACCTTGAACCTTATCCCAGTGACTTTTACCTGCCCCAGCACTAATCAGAAGACTTTTCTCATGATTACCAAAAGCCCACATCCTTGGAGTGATTTGAATGATTTAGAAATACATCTAGCTCTGGCTGTCCGAAATCCTTACCCTAATTCCCAGTATAGCCTCCTTGCATCTCAGAAATCCTTCCCACAGCAGAAATAAAAACAGCTTTCTTTAAATATGTTAATGGTTCTGGCTTCAATTTATCTCTAAGAGCTTTATCTATCTAACTATAAAGCTACAACTGTTAAAGTTATCCTAAACCTAAGCCCAGACCCCACCCAAAGCCCACGTAACTCATGGCTGTCACAAAATTCTTCAGTGTGTTGTCCACCCCAGTTCTTCCTACAAGAACAATGACACAGCATGCAGTAACAATCTCAGTTCTTCAGCCTTCTTTTACAGGCAATACGAAGTAACCATAATTTAATGATGGCCCTACAGCATCTATCCACAGCAAGGAAACTTCCTCTGTCAGAACCTAGAGGAGCTGTGACTCTTAAAAGACCTAGCACAAACACACATCTTGCATGTTGTGAGAAACTTTACCAAGCCCTATCCTGAACCCAAGACTTTAAAATTTTATATTTTAAAACATGCCTTAAGTTATTCTCACTTGTCAGACTGAACTTTCATCCTAGCACTGCAGGGCTTGTGGGATCCAGCAATGAATTTCCTTCACCTTTGTGACACCAGGTTAAGGCATAATCATAGTAGAGTGCCTCTGTGTAGCTTGCAGCATAAACAATGATACAAAATGCATACTTCAAAGCACATATCTATTCTAACTCTGCCATCATCCTTATAAACATAATCAGGCTACAGTCACACCTTCAGGTTAGTTTCTGCCCAGGACACAGCTGATTTAATTATCAGATTTGCAGTTACAGTAGGATGAAGCTAAAGCCAAAAAAGGTGAATGAGTGCTGAGTTCTGGCAGAAGCACAAGTTTTCTGTGCTGTACCTTACCCTCTGTGCTGTACCTTACTGTTCTGTTGGAGTGGGGCACAAGAGATGAACAGATTGCTTTATCACTGAATTTTACAATACCTGGAGCTCTATGATGAGGGCAGGCACCCAGAGAGATGCCTGAAATGGATAAGATGCAGACTGGTGTTGAAACAACCAGCACTGACAGGGTTAGGCTTAATGAGCTATAAAAGTGGGGCTAGAACTGGCTGAAGGTTATCTAAGTCTGCATGTCCCCACCATGCTGCAGTGCAGAGCTTTGGGAAGAGGGTGCAAAGTTGCTGAAAGCACAAGGATTTTTTGGCAGTGAAAGGCAGTGACGGGTATAAGAGGGGCTGGAAGTGCAGGAGCAGCATCCACAAGCAGTCACACACACATATGCAGGGATGAGAGCTGGATAAGGTGGTGGGTGTGTCAAACCACAGAACAGAGATGAGGACTTAATCTGGAAAGTTTGTATTTCCCTGTTAGGAAAACTTCTTGATTAGGGGAATAATCAAGAACTTAAGTGACTGACACTGGTGTTTCTGATCCAGACATCTTGTGTGACCATGGACAGGTTTCCCTATGCCACACAGCTACCTTAAGTGATACAGGACAGCAACCTTTATTTTCTAAAGAGTGGCAAGGTAATTAACAGAGCACTGCGAAGTACTCAGAATTGCAGGGGATGCTGTAGCCGTGAATCAGCCAGTCCTATTCACCTCAGTGCATGAGAATATTATTTAACTATCCCTAAAAAATAATGTACACCTGCATCAGATTTTCAAACAAAGAACTCCCCAAAGCTTTTGCAGTTTTGGTGAAGAAATGATTCAAAATACTTAAGGGTTTTTTTTCAAATATGACAGCTGAAAAACAATGAGTCATAAAGCTCATGAAATATGTGTCTCTAGTGATATTCCTCAGTACTACCAAGTGATTCTTTTACAATACAAATATCTGATAAGTTTTTGTTTATGTGGACTTGTGCCTGGATAATGCAAACAGACTTTTTTCCAGTTGCCTTTAGTATCCAGTGCAGAGTGAGAGCATTGTAAAATCCAGGCACAGTGAGTTCTGGCTCCCTCTTTTCCAGTTTGCACCAGGAAACTGAAAGGCAAAGATGGGTGAACTGATAGTAAAGGCATCCCTGTGAATAGGTGCCACAGAGCTGGTAAAGCCCAGCACAGAGAGTGGCTGAGATTTATGCTCAAAGCCTCAGTAACTCTCCTCCCTAACCTTTAGAAAACCAGGTCTGAAAACACTGTGTAAACAAAGCAAACAAAAGACAAATTCTAATGCAGCTAACTTAGTCTCTAAAAATAAACAGACATTAGCACTTAGCCTCATCCTTAATTAGATGAAATAGTATTCTTCCTACAAATAGGCAAGAATGGCATTTAAGACACATGAGTATTTGGCAGAGAAGATGTTCTAATTTTCTAGAATAATCTCCTAGATTTGGACAAAGAGGTGGCCAGAGTCCAAAGAGAAACAAGCCCTTCTTAATGAAGCTCATCATAGGTCTGGAGAAAATGTCCCATAGTGAGGGGCTGGGGCTGAGGGAGCTGGGGTTGTTTAACCTGGAGAAAAGGAGGCTCGGGGGGTGTTAGGGGGGAACAGACCATGTTGCTCTCTACAACTACCTGAAAGGAGGTTGTACAGAAGTGAGTCTAAGTTTCTTTTTCCAAGTAACAAGAGACAGGACAAGAGGAAACGGCCTCAGGCTGCACCAGGGGAGGTTTAGGTTGGATATTAGGAAACATTTCTTCACAGAAGGGTTGTAAAATGTTGGAACAGGCTGCCCAGGGAAGTGGTTGAGGCACCATCCGTAGGCGTACTCAAGTGATGAGTAAATGTAGCACTTAGGGACATGGTTTAGTGGTGGACTTGCCTGAGTGGTTTACAAGAGGACATACATGAGTCTATGATTCGTCGATTTTGAGCCTTCCAAGCAAAGCTGACAAGCCAGGGTGTCTGACGCTGGCTCCCCCTTGGTGGCTGTGCATGTCAATCCACAGCCCCTTCGTCTGCCACCTCTCCAAGCACCTTATTTACATGCCAGCGATCTTCACCCTCTTCAATCACAGATAGTAAGGCTGCCTGGGACAGAAAGGGATGGCCATTTAAAAGGCAGGCCTACATTTTTTGCTATCAAAACTGTAAATATCCAGTGTCATTTTAAAGCACTGCAGAAGGGGAGGGATAAGGGGGAGCTATGAAAGGACAAGCAATAGCTGTGAAATTCGGGCCAGTCTGTCTCTCTACCACAGCACGTAAATTAGCAGTGAATAGGAGCAATGAGTGGGCTGCCAAGTGCCATAAGTGAAATCTCTTCTGTTCAAATTTTGAGCAAAGATTCTCATTTCTATATGTCTTAAAATTTGCTTCCTGGAGTTTCCACAGCTTCTACTTTTAATTTCTATCTATTTCATTAACAGTTAAACAAGGAACATAGGCAAATGCATCATTTCCTCCTCACCCCTGTACTTGATCAAAATCAGAATCACCCTGAAGACCTTTTCAGATCATTCTGATGGTCTCTTGGCCAACTACACCAGCAATTACTTCTGCTGCATAAGTTCCCCTCCTTGAAAGGTTAGCTTGGCATTCCTGCTTCAACTAATATACAAACTGTGTTCTTAGGGAAGCAAGAACAGGCTTGTCCAAAGGACAAGAACGACCTTGTATGTTTAGCAGTCCTTCCTTTTCCTCTCCTCCTTCTTTCCCCCATTGACACTGCACTTTACAGTGGCAGACAGAAATCTGAATCGTGAACTGCTTAGCTCCTGGGAAGAGTTTGTATCAGATGGGCTCAGTAGTGTTTACCTCTAATTTAAAACCTTAACTACTACAAGGGACTGTCTGGCCACAGTTTATTTGCTCTGTGGAACTGCAGCATGTCGGCATCTCCTCCAGAAAATATTTTTCCAGTTGAGACTCTCCAGAAACTGCCATAAATAGCTATAACTTAAGCACACATTTTATACAAACATCACCGCTAGTTTCAAATTTTTCTTTAGAACTTGGAAATAGTTAACAACTCTTCTAAAATCAGCTGAAAAAATGCACAAACATATTTTTATAAATTTTTGAAACCCTGAAATCCTTTTTTTAATTTATGATCTTTTAAACATTTACATATTTTCAAATGGTCACTTTTGTTCTCGTGTTTGTAGGAGCCACTAGAAAATTTGAAAGAGTGAGCAAGCAAGCTTATAAAAGCAGGTTTGTTTACAAGTCAGTTCCCAATTAAGAAACTAAAGTGGAACAGAGTGTTTCTGGGGAAAACTTTGCCATTTTTTTGTCCTTGTCATTTACTGTCGTACTGGAGGAATGCCTCTCACTACGGAAAGCCTCTGCTTGGCTGACAGAGTACATTATGTACAGTCAGGATACTGCATCCTGGATTGTCATACCTTTCCCAGACCTGCCAGCTTGGCTGCCAGCCTGAGGTAATAGGAGGTGCTCAAGTGATTGCTAACAAGCAGTACTTTTGGGTTTTTACTGGCTGGTAGATGAAGTACGGTATGTGCTGTAAATTACATTTCTTATTCAAAAGGAGAAACTGTCCAAGCAGGGAATATAAGGTAAGCACAGAAGGCAATTAGGCAGAATCAGGTTTCGCTCAGAGACCTCCAGGTTTCTGACTTTACTTCAATGTTATTTCAGTGCCACCTGAAGCATCTGAAAGTGACAATTTCAAAAGGAACTAATTAGCAGTAACATTGATTCAGGAACCCAGAAGAATCTTAGCTTTACAGCAGAGACTAGGTAAGCCTGTCAAAGATCTAAATAAAGTAGATGAATGAATGCAAGCGTCTGTCACATGTGCATTGTGTGTAACAAAGGTAAATTTAAGTTGAGCTAAGGATGTTTTAAGAGCAAGTGTGCAAAGCTGAGCTTCTGAATAGGTATTATGTCCTATCAAGGACTCATTGTTTAGCAGATCCTATATCTAACAATGCTCATTGTGAAGGCTCCAAAGATCAGTGCATTAAATACCAGTTTTTCAGACCACTTCACATTTTCAGTGTCTTTTCAGCTGCGAGCACTTCGATATTCCTGCTACACTCATACCTGTATGTGGTCTATTGGCTGTCTCTATGCTATTCTGGGAATGGGAGAAATAGCTCAGATCAATGGGTTCGATTCTTCAAGAATTTTATCCTGCCCCCTTTCCAAAGAAATCTTCTTTTCGGAATACTGGAAAGCTACTGCACACTTGAAAAACGAAATTTGGATTTCACGACTGGTTCCATCTGGATGGCTATTTCCAACAAAGACCAGGAGTAATAGCACTGTGCAAGGCCATGGGTTAGCATGCATTCACAAGTGTCGACTCTGTGTGTACAGCTGGAGGGAGGATATGGCCTTCTGTAGGGAAGAAATTCCGGTTCATTATGCTGTGTGTAGGAAGTGGCTTTATGCAATGCCGTCACGAGCACAGGGAGACAAAAACTACTTCCCCACTGACAACCTAAGTATGTGAAAATGCTGTGATCTGATTACCAAAAATGAGTGGAAGGCTGATGACAGAATCAACATCAGAGTGGCATCATGGTGCAGGAATGCCAGCTGAGAGATCTCCACACCCCTGCTGCGGAGAAGGTGAGACCTAGCTCTGGACTTGTAAAACCAGTGTCATGACGTGCAGCCAACATTTAATTGTCATTAATTCCAACAGGAGCCACATTCATGGGGCAGATCTCTGACACAAGTGGTAGTGGTGGGGTATTAGTTGCTCTCCCAGCCAGTAAGGGTGATTAAAACAAGGATCTGCGTTTTCTTTCTGGCACAGCCTCCAGCAAGCAACACTCTGGGGGCAGCTTGGAGGAGGAGGAGGAAGGCAGAGTGAAGGGGGAGTAAAGGGTGTGTGTGAGGGGAGGAGATCTTTGAAACCACAGTTTAGAGATGTCAGGGGAATGCCTCTGTGGCTCTGGCAGTTCTCTAGACCTCTGCACAGGAATAGGGAATCTGGTGGGTTTCAAAGAAAACTGAAACTACTCCTTCTTTTGCTGGCAAGGGTGAAAGATTGCTATAAATGTCCCTCACCCTTGAAAAGTAATAGTTAATAAATGCCATACAGAAAGATTTCTCTGGACTTGTCTCCCAGGCTAGCTATTTTAAGGTTTGAATCCCATATTTTACAAATATGAATCTCTGCTCCATCTTTTGTGTCACATCATATTGATGCAGGGCATGCAATTAGACACCGACACCACAGCAAGAGGAAACATTGTAATCCAGTTTTGTCACTGGATAGCAAACCAGCTTGCTGGCAGTTTGAGCTAACTCAGCTCAGCTGGGTTTCTGAGCAGCACATGCTGCCTTCAGTACATTCAGTGCAACAATAAAATTATCCCTTCAATCAAAACCTATACATTATACACATACCTGACACTCCTCTATAATTGCAGAAAACTAGTGAATTAAATATCACAAAATCTTGCATGGGCTCGACTTGCTGTTTTCAAGCATCTTTAGAGACTAAGGGCAGCCAGAGTCTGTCTACAAAAGGATAGGATGAAGTTCAAAAGGCATGTCTGCAAAGCACTATAAGTCAGTGCAGAATGTGGACACATAGTCATCAAATCAACCATGTTAAAGCATAATTAAGGTTAAGGATGTTTTCTTCACCTTTGTGTTCTAGTGCTCTTGTCACTGTGTTTGGTTAATAACTTTACAAAACTCCTCCCATTTAGAAAAATTTCCCATTCCAGAAAATCATTGTAGCAGAGTTACTGCCAGTTCCCCCTATCCCCACCCCCAAAAAACCTTACATTAAAGTGAAGAAGGAAAAAAAGAAAAAAGTGTGAACCTGTCTGTGTTCAAACATAGCAATCCCCAGCATTCAAATGTTTTCAAACAGATTTTACTTCCTGGTTATAAATGGTGAGAGATTTGACTCATATTGACCCCAGGGCAAAGTAGCATTTAAGCTCAGCACCAGTTTTGAACCGCAATTCAAAATGAAACGGCAGTCCTTCAGAGCTGCTCAGCTCTGCATGTCAGGCATGAGTTTTCCAGCCTGGGCCAGTTTAGAATAGTTCTGACTGTGATTTAAATTTTGTCAGCGCTCTCCGCTATGTCTTCCCTCAGCGTTCAGTGGCTCTGAATTTCTGGCACTCTCATTCTTTCCCTCAAAACTGTAGAGTTTTTATCTGATTAGCTCTAAGTGATCTCGATAACTACTCAGATCTAGTTATTTCTTGAATCCATGGCTTGGAGATCAAACATTACACCACAAGAACTCTATCCTGTTCCAAATGAAGCCAAGGACAAAACTTCCACTGACTTCAGTGTGTTCAGGATAAGGCCATAAATCTTTGAAAAACTGAAAACTGTTTTCAAATTAAAACATAATGGACTTAATAGTCACAGATTTAAAGACTGTTGCATTTTGCACCTTGCATGAGATTCTGTAGCTGGGTTACAAACACTTCTAAAACTTTGATGCTCTGAGGGAGTGTAATTTTCTGGGAGCTCCCATCTTTATCTATCAGGCCAGTACACAAAACACACAATGGAAGTGATACTGCCCTGATGGCAAACAATGTCTTTGGAAAGCTTCAAACAATTTCTTTGTAAACAACTGATCAGGGTAATTACATTTTCTAATCTGAAACTGTGCTGTGACATTGTTTCAGGTAACACATGAATCATGCTAAAGGGTTTTCCTCTGCTAGCACTGGCTACCTTATCTAAGAAAGCCCCAGTCTAAGGATGGAGACCTAAGCTTGATGAAGTATTGTACTGGCACTGCAGGTAGTGGCTCCACCACCTGCCCCCAAGACTTCTCCAATCCGCTGCTGCTGTTGGGCAGACAGCTCGCCAGGTAATTAGAAAACCTGAGGAAACAGCGGAGCTGTGCCTAATGCCTCATGATCCCAACTCATTTTCTTTAGAAGATGCGGTGTTAGATGGGACAACCTTGCTGCATATCTGAATGATGCTGAGTCCAGGTGAGAGAGCTGCAGCTCCACTTAGTAGAAGGCAAACAAGGCTTTGACGACTTTGCACTTGCTAATGAACACAAATGACCTAAAACACAATGAGTGTGTCTCCCACAACCTCTCAGCCAAGCTGCGATATAATAACGTGGCTGTCAAACCCTCACCACTTGATGGGATTGTGTTAACAAACTAGTCCAAGTGTATTACACAAATCATGTGTAATCTTGCAGAAGAAGCAGCCCTAGCTTTCTGGCTTGTTTGGTTTTGTTTTTAATAGCAGTTTCAAAAGGAAAACTGCAGTATGACCTGCCTCTGCAGTGTTCTTTTATTCTTCAATCTCTTGTCATAGATGCAATCTGCACATTGCTTAATTTTTGTTATCATTTCCTTGGATATCTACCAGCTATGATTGTCATGATTAAATCAGTATTAACTTAATTACAGAGGGCTTTACTCAAGATAAACGGCAAAGAAGTGATCCAGAACAGTGAGAACTGCACTGCTGAGTGAGAGTGTCTGGCAAGGGCCTTTCAGACACTCCTAGCCATCTTTTTTTCCTCACATAAGTTTTTGTTCTGTTTTGTTTTTTAAACCAGATGTGTTGTTTTTGTCAAATCCCAGAAATTAGATCAGTCTGTCACCTCTGAGTCTGACCCCTGAGCCCTGTCAATGCCTTTGGCCATCTTTGTTGTTCTCAGAAGATACATTTTCAATTTCACTCCAAATTCGATGCTAAGGTGGTCTGCCATGAGTCAGACATTGAGGCTTTCTCGAGTTTCCTCCTCATAGTGCCATGAACAAAGGACATCTGGATTTCGTACCCTTCCCATGTTTATCTCCTGCTCCTGCTCCTGCAGGATGAACACATGGTCATTCAAATAATTATGATGGAGGGAACTATTGCATCTCTGCTCGCCTCTCTAATTTGATCATGCAAAAATTTAGTTATAATTTAGACACTGAATCTGTGCCAGGTGAATTCTACAGCAAAGCTCTCGCTGATTTTAACATTATTATCGGTCCTTTTCTCATTAGGATAGTGATCATGTATTGCTGACACAAGAGACAACAATCGAGCTTTTTTAAAAGTCTTCAAAAAATCTCAAATATTTTTTGAGAATACTGCATTGAAAATAAACATAATCACATGTGAAGAGACAGCAAGGGACCATTTTGGGATTTCAAGTGAAAAGCTAAGAGTTTAACGCAAATTGTACAAGATTTGCTTAAAAGTTCAGGACCCAAATTAAGCTTTTAAGAGATTGTGGACTATATATTCAGCTGTTTGATACAGTCTGTGGCTGACCACTATCTATTCGCCAGGGGCAAGCCTGGCAGAATTTCCACCAGGTGTGCAAATATCCTGGTTTTTCTCAATGTCCTGCCTTCTCAATAGACTCCTTTAGCATTCTCCTGAATACTATCACCAGAATAGGAGACATGGAATTCAGTATGAAATTCAGTCCTCTGAGGTTCTTTTGCTGCCACCCATGATAAAATGAACATTGTCCCAGATAATGAATGTTTCTCAGTTTCTTATGAACACATGTCCAGAAATTTCTCTTGTTTTCCAGTAGGAGAAAAAGCTGCTATTGCACTCTTTCTCACTTTCAAGAGCTGAAATAGGGTCCTGTTTATGACACATTTCATAGCAACACAGAATCATAAAATGGTTTGGATTGAAAGGCACATTCAATATTTTCTCGTTCTAACTCCCCCTGCCATGGGCAGGAACACCTTCCACTAGACTGGATTGGTCAAAGCCCGATCCACCTTGGCCTTGAACGCTTCCAGGGATAGGGCATTGACATTTCCATAGAAGAAAGGTCAGGATGAGCTAACTGATACCTTCTGGTGGCGACGTCTCATATGCTAATTTCTTCTATGCCAATTCTTACATGATATTCCTCAGGTTTTGGTTGGGTTTTTCTTTTTTTGTATTTCATTAAAAAATTTTTCCTAATTGTTGAATACTTTCTCCAGAGGTTTGAAAATTGCCTAATTAGGTTTGTGTCTTTTCGGTTGTTTTTTTCTTCATTTTGGCCAGTGATACAATCACTTGAAGTCCTCTCTGCTTTTTACCTAACACATGGTAGTGTACTCATCCGAGGGAGTTAGACCTACCCTCATCTGTGAAGGACCTGATAAATCCTACCTGAGACTACTCACAGGCAGTAAAAAGTGTTATAGAGCACAGAGATTCCATAGTGCAGAGCCAGATTTAAGGGATGCAAGCTAGTTACTTGTCCATGGGCTTCTGACAAAAATCAGAAAGTTAAAACTCAGACACATAGGAAAGGTCTTCTTGTGGAGGAAAGGATGATGGATTTGTTGATATACATAGTATATCCTTTCCGGCTGACAGCAGCTTCATAAAGTTCACCAGAACAGATGCAAGGTCCTTCACACGGGACAGAAGAAACCCCTGCAGCAATGCAAACTGGAGATTGACTGGGAGGGCAAGCAGCTCTGCAGAGCAGGACCTGAGGTGTAGAACTTGCTGAAGATGAGTCAGCAGTGCGCCCTTGAGGCAATGGAAGCTAAAACATGCCAGGCTGCCTTAGCAGAGAGCAGCCAACAGCTGTTCCCCTCCAGTGAGGCCACGTTTGGAGTGCTCTGTCACGTCCACTCTTGGGCTTCCCAGCAAAAGGCATTAATGTGTTAGACCAAGTCCAGTGGAGGAGCACCGAGGCTGTGGGGCACGACATGCAAGGAGGGCTGAAGAAACCGAGGTTGCCGGTCTGGAGAAGGAAAGGCTGGGGGTGGAGAGGAATATGACTGTGATCTTCAGCTACTGAAAGGACAAGACAGAGTCAGACTTGTCTCAGACGTGTGCAGCCAAAGGGCAATAGGCAATGGCCACAACCTGCGTCCAGAGAAGTTTTCAGCATGGATAAGAAGAAAAAAAATTTTGAGTAAGAGTGGTTAAACCCAGCTAGAGAGCTGTGGGAATCTCCACCCTCAGATACTTTCAAAACCTGATGAGGCAAGGCCATGAATAACTTCATCTGGCTTTTAAATCAGGCTTGTCAGGAGCAAAGGGTGGGACTGGATGACCTTCGGGGGTCCTTTCCAATCTAAATTATTCTGTGGTTCTATAAATAAGGTAGAGGTTGCAAGAAAAAGGAGCTAAATCAGATTCAGGAGGGGCATGAGTCTTTCCTGTGTTGAGAGGAGAGAACAAGTCTGCAGGCTGTTGCTACTGCTGACCTCTTTAAGAGCTGGGTGATTGAAAATCACTCTTGGATGCAGCAGAGCGTGTGTTCCTGGCACAGCACTTGCATTGAGACATTCCCAAGTTTCTCTAAGCAGTGGCCTTATCTGGGTGGGGTGCTGTCAGTCAGGCATTTCTTCCTTCAATTTTGCCTCACCCCTCACCATCACAGTGTGTTAAACAGAGCCTGTTAAAAGGACTCACCAAACTTCCACACTCCAGGAACAGGGATGTGATTTTTGCAATAATTTTAACATTGTTTAATATAATTTCTTGGGAAATAATTTCTACCTTTGAGGACAGAAGTGTTGCCCTAGTAAAATGACCAACTACACACAAATCTCACTTCTAACCTCAATTAGAATACTGGTCAGCAAGAAGAAACAAATGGACTTGCACTAAAAATATTTCCTCTCTTTCTATTAGTTAAAAATGATTTTAAGTATTCAGATGACTTCAGAGAGCCAAAGGCTACAGTAACAGCATTTTATGTGTTAGGTAATTAAACTGGTGGAATGTATGCTCTAATTTCTAACCAAAAAAATGTTCTCTCACATGCCTTAGAAAAGCTTTATTCCTTCGTCAGCCACTCACTCCACACATACAACCCCACTTAAGTGTATTGACTCAAAAACTTGTGCACTAGTTTAGAAAAAATAATAATTTGAGTTTGATTTTCAGACTAGTCCGTTGGAGACAAAAATAATTTTTTTTTGATCATGCCCACCCAAAAGACTAATCAAGCTGCCAAAAAAGTGTTGGAGTTTGGATTTTCTTGCTGTAAGCAAGGACATGTAAACCAATGAGCATCCTTGCACATGCAAGCAATTCTAATAATGTGATTTCTCTTGTGTTTGAGTTGTTCCCTGCTCATGTTTCATAGGTTTAGGGCCTATGAGAAGAGTTACAACATATAATAACAGTAATAAGAAAAAGTCATTATGCATAAATTCAATGGACTTTTAGGATCCTACAGGTTTCACGAGCAGTGTGTCACTCCATTCTTTCAAGACCCCAAATTTTCACATTTCAAAGAACCTCCTAATTTTTATCTCTCCATCATTTTGTGTTAGTGTCAAATTTCCTTATATTCAGAATTTGACGTTGACATGTCACAGTTAGTAATTTCACTTCCAGGCAAAATGACAAGAGAAACATCTATGCTACAAAGTCATCATCAGTCCTTAGAACAGGCTCATGAGGGGAAAGTCCATTCTCCTGGTCCTCATTCAGAATTCCATACCATTGCCTTTTTTGCCCAGGTGGAGCTCAAACTCCAAACCCCCATGTTGTGCTTATTGATGAGCCAGACTCAAGAAATCTCCCAGCGTCTGTAATATCACACCTGATCTGTCCAGCCTGTGGGAAAGGAAGCTCAGATCTCATCATAGTGTGAGTGTGATCCACCTTTCCCTTAGCAGGCCACATCTGGAGCCAGCCTAGTGTGACCATGGATGTGTGTTGCACAGATGACTGACAAATTGCGTCTCAGTCAGGCTCATGGAAACAGCCTGGCAGTGAAAGTAGCCTTGAGATGGTCCAAATCTCAAACATGATTGTGAAATGTGCCCTCTGTTTAGCAGATGAACATTTTATGAGGTTCATTAAAATATTTCATACTCAATCAGTTTTGTTTTCAGCTCGATTTTGGGTCAAGTGTCTCACTACTCCTTACGTATATAAAAGTGCCAACTCTTTGAAATACATTAAGGTGAGCACTTTCAGACAGAAAATTTTCTTCTTCATTTTCAAGGGAATTCAGCTCTTGCCATTTTCTTAGCCATTAAGCCTGGGATCTCAAAAAGACATGCAAAAGTTACATGAGATAAGATGTGGAAAGAAAAGACTGACGATGGTAGCTCACATGTCCCTAGCTCTTGTCCAAGTAGTCCAACCAATCACATGGATTTAGTACATGCTGCCACATCCCAGGCCTTTTACAATGCATGGCAAAACTCCCAGTGATTTCAATAGGAGCAGGTTTTAACGCAAAGTTGGCAGGCTTGGAAAAAAATAAAGCAAAAGTATTTTTAAATCTTCATGTTAGAACAAAAACTGTCTTAGAGGGTCTATATCAAAAGTGAAAACTGAGGCTGGAACTTAACTGCAGCTTCATGCGTACTTCTAACCTTTATGCCAGTATACTGACCAGTTTCTTTAAATACAATAGAAACTCTGTCACTTTGAAGATAAGCCCTCACAGTTAGCTTAAAACAATAATTCTGTACTTTCTTTCCTGTTTCTAGATTTATTTTAAGGATTAGTATAAAATGTCAGAGTCTGATAGCAGCCAGATCAGTTTGTATAAAAATCGACTGCCTGTTTGTAGTATATTACAGGCTATATTTGACACAGGAAAGCACTTAATCATGAATGCTATCAGCACACCACACCCATCTTTGTAAGTGCCTTATAAGCTAGATTTATCACCGTGAACTCGGACTGGATAGAGACTAGCAATAAGGAATAATGCAACCCCCTTCTGCAGAGGTAGGGTTAAAGGTGTAATATCCACAATATGACCATCAGACTACAGTTCGGAAGCTGTGGTAGTATTTATCAATGCCACAGAGGCATCGGGAGCAACTTTGGATTGATGTCCAGAGCATTATTTCCACTGGAGTCATCAGGCTCAGATAAGCAGATAAAAGTGAGAAGAATCTGCCTCAAATGCATGATCACACAGGCTATGCCCAATTAGGTATTTTAAATCTATCAGCTCATTGTATTTGCACAGAACTGACAATCCTTCAAAAAACTTGAATTAAAACCAGAAACACCTTTGTCATGTGTTAAACTTGATTTTATTTCACTTGCCTAACTTTTTGTCTCTATTCTAGCTTTTGAGCTAAAATATGCCACTTCTTGAATGTGTGGACTTTAGAAACATACTGAAAAATGTACATGGTATGGAGGAGATAGGACCTTTCTGCTTTTCTCTGTTGGCTCACGCAAAGAATACTGCTCCCTTCCACAGAGGCTGCCCCTGTAGCTGGGCCCTCGGGGATTCTGTGCCTATCACTGTGCAAAGGCTTTTCCAAGCTCACATATGGAGTCACTAGTGGAGAAGGAGCTGAGCCAGGGAGGCCAAATAGGCTTCAGCCATTCCCCCAGCTCACTTCTGCCCTTCTTGTCTCCCCAGCTCCTAACAGCAGCACTGCCCGGAGAAGAGAAAGATATGGGTAGCTGTAAGGACTGCCTCTCCTCTGGACTGCCTGTGACCCCCTGTCTGCGTCTTCCCTGCAACCACTATGCCCTACACCAGCTAGCCCATAGGGAAAGAAAGACAAAGGGGTGCAGCAGGAGGCCCATGGGGCTGGGGCTAGACCAGAAATGTCCTTCTCTCCTTGACAGAACATATCAAGAAACCAAAATCTTTGCTAGCAAAACAAGAAAAAATTCTTCCCCAAACCCACAGCATTTGCAAAAGTTAACTGGAGAGTAAGACGTGACAGTCACTGTGGGATATGCTGTGGCAATTCACGTTTTTAGCACGTACTCACTACTGAATATAGCCAGCAAGAAGTGCCTTTGCCTATTAATGCCATTTGTTCACAGCAGCCCAGTTAGGAGCCACATCTTAAAATCTGAGTCCTTGGACATTGTCTTGATTAAACAAGAGGCATTTTAGCTGGGGTTTACTAGCATATCAGCTAAACCGAGCTAAATCACTTTCTGTTATACAGGAAAAGAAAGCTTTTTGCCTTCTATATCCTCCCAGTTCAAACAACACTTATTGGAATAGTGCTAAACCCTCAAATGTGTTATAACTTAATGCATCCACAGGGCTGTTATTAATGTCAATCTCCTGAACACAGAAGGTACTGAAGTTACTGATGAGTGTGCTGGTCTATATTTCTTCAGTTCAAGAGAAATATTCATTAAAATATTCCTTAAGTAGTACACTGTGTCGCTGTAGTACCCAGGACGGAGAGATGCAGCACACACAAATCCAGTGAGAAAAGAGAGTGAATTTTATTATTTACAGCTTCTGCTTATATATGCTAAAGTTCCATAGGTGATTGGTCAGTGGTCACCCACCTCCTGGGGTGATTGGCTGAAGTCCTACAACGCCCAGTTCCAAACACTCTCTGCCTTAAACACAAACAGATCAGGAAAACAGCAAGTGTTCAGATACTATTTACAAAAACCATCTTATTGTTTTCATAGCTTGCATGAGAAAGGAGAGACTCTCACAGAATACTGCAAGAAGCAGGGGAAACCTTCTGCTAGCAGCTTTTCAGTATCCACACACTGTCCGTGTAACCACCTGGAGAAAGCACCCTGGAGTTTCAAAGGATCGGTTTTATACCCCATCTGACAGATGCCACCTCCTTCAACAGACGGTGCCCAGGTGCAGTGGTGAAGGATTTTTCCATGGAGACTCAGAGGGCAGAGAGCCAATTGCTGCACTGAATCACCAGCACTTCCCAAAGCGCCCACAAGATCCCAAGTGGCCCAGCCTTGCCAGCTTGGGATGAGGTAATATGGCTGCAAACTAAATAAAGACAGAAACCATCAAGTTGAATTTAAAGGGATATGGCAGAGTGATATATTTTGGTTTTCAATAGATAAAGGTCATTCTCATTCAGTGACTATGCAGAACAGATACTCATCCATTGAATATCTTATTTTTGGGTGTTGCTAATAATTTTTTTTATTAGATTAGTAGTCCCGTAATAGATATATTCAACTGCATAAAGCTGTACCTGAAAGAAATAATTTGGTACACCTATTGAAAACTTTAAACACTGAAAAACAAGATAACACTAGGAAGTGTGTCCTTTACTTCATCACTCCAGCCCTAGCTTTTGAGTTGAATCTGGGAACCAACTTTTTGGTCTTCCAATTTATTCATTACAGGTAGTGACCCACAGGTACCAGATCTAAGGTCAAAATAATGTACAAGAACGAAAAAACTATTAATGACATACCATTGGTGTTCAGAGCCTTACATTACATAAGACATTAAATTAGCAAAAGGAAAATCAGGATGAGGAAGATGTACAGGGAAATCAAGATCCCAAATCAGCTCATTCCAGGTAGGTGAGACTAGCAAGTAGATTCAGAAAGAGCTACTGAATTTCTGCATTTTGAATTCTGAAAAGTGTCATAGCTAAAACTGAAAAAAACTCATAGAAAGCTCAAACAGAGGTTAAATGCAAGGATTTTGAAGTCACAGGACCATAGAATGGTTTGGGTTGGAAGGGACCCTAAAGATCACCTCCATCCAACCCATCTGCCATGGATTGGGACACCTTTCATTAGAACAGATCGCTCAGAGCTCCAATCAACCTGGCATTGAGCACTTCCAGGAACAGGGAACCCACAACTTCTCTGGGCAACCTGTTCCAATGCCTCACCACAATCACAGTAAAGAATTTCTTTCCAGTATATAATTTAAACCTGCTCTCTTTCAGTTTGAAAGCATTCCCTCTTGTCCTGTCACTATATGCTCTTGTAAAAAGCCTTTCTATCCATATCTTTCTTGTAGGTTTCCTTTAGGTACTGGAAGTCTGCATGTTGGAGGATTCCCTGATAGACCTCACCTTCCAGGTAATCTGTGTGTTTCCTCAAAACACTGTTTAAGAAAATAATTCAAATAGAATGCACTATACTTAAAAGTACATAAAAACCGTAGGCAGAAAAATAACACAATATAAAGGCAGTACTTGGGCATGGAAAAGCTTGAGTTTGCTACTAAACTAATGGCAAATGAATGGACATCAAATTAAATAGAAAAGACCTATATGTTTCATATAGGTAGCATTAGAAAGAAGAAGTATTAATCTTAGCTCATTAAACTGCTAAGCCAGCTCAGGCACTCTTCATCCATGGATTCCTAAGCCTGCAATCCTGCCTGTGAGCTGCTTTTCAGGATTCCCTGGCCAGATTTATCCTTAAAGTATTGCTGTGACCTACAGTCAATGACACAGGAACAGAAACATAAAATAAATTATTATGCCTAAAAATTACATCTAAGGCTACATAAACTGATTAGCCCTCTTGGGTTTTTTCCTTTTTTTCACTTGGAGTGAGCTTGCATCACCTTTCTGTCCATTCTCTTTTGGTGTACCAAGTGTATCAAATGGGAAAACTGCCTCTATTTTTGTTATGGCTTCAAAGATCCTCTGGAGAAAGAGACTTCAGCTCGAAAGGGGTTTTACAACATGAATACCAGGGAAACCAGGGGTCTGAAACTAAGACCTAAGAAGTTCTGAATCTGTGTTTGTATGTTGCTTTTCTTATCTTCCATATCCTTGCCAGGCAATATTGCAAAGACCCCTGCCCTGAGCACTGAGTGTATAATTTTAGGGGTGAAGCAATGGTGAAGGCCCTAAAGGAGGAACAGAGAGATGTCAGAAGACATCCCCATGACACAGGCACTCACCCTGGCTCCAAAACCCACATATGAGCCAAATCCATGTCCCTACATCAATGCTAATGCTCTGCTGCCCTGCTTAGTGCTACAGGCTCTGGTGCTGACCCCAGGCTGTAACACAGCAGTATCAGCTGCCCCAGGGCCTGCCCAAAGAATGTGTTCTTTGTGTGAAGGTGTCCAGCACCCACAACAGGACTGCTTGCTCCTGCTGCTCTGGCACACATATTTTGTCCAGCTAACATTTTAAAACTCTCCCAGCAGGAGCAACGCACTGACCTGCAGGAGAAGCCCATGACCACACATCTGATGGCACTCAGAAGCCCACAGCTGCAAGAAGGAAAATGCTGGAAGTGTTTCCTCTCTAATGTCACCCATCTAGGCTTTCTTCCCCCTGGAAACCCAGAGGTGGTGGCCACTGCTCATCAGATCACACATATCTTCCACATCTCCTTCTCATGGAAGCAGCCTGGGTTCTAGGGAAGAGACATACCCACCGGCCACCTCCATAGAGATCCAACAAGAGGGGTGCATGGCTGGATGCACGCTGTACTCTGCAGCTGTGGCCCATCTGGGCTGGGGGGGCAGCTGCTACGGGGTGTGAGTGCACAGCTCCTTTCAGCCTTTGCCCTGTGCTGGGCCCATTCACACAGCTCTGTGCTCAGGACTGCAGGTATTAGCAGGGACACTACAGGTGCCAACACTCCCGGCTTCTATTTCTTTAGTGAGGGCCTGTAGCTGGACATCATGTTTGGGATGGTGCTACTCTTGGAGCTGGATAAATAGAGAGGAAATGGGAGATGAGGTCTAACCCCCACAAAACAGTGATGTGCCTCACAGGAGGTTCAAGCATTGTGGTGGCAGACTCCATGCAGAAGAAGTACTCTGCGTATAGTGGTCTCTGTGGCTTCCTGAAATGTAATTCAACACTTCTAGTGCAGGGCAAGCAGCACAGACAGAAAAATCAAGTATGCCTGACTAGGAGAATTTTAAAGGTGGAAGTAGATCCTTGTAAAGCTACACAAAGAGCTCAACTCTCTTGGTCGGCATCAGGATGCTTGAATAAAAGAGGACTTACAGATCCATCACAGGGTACCTAATGCTGTTAGTATTCAGAACTGGCCACCCCAGCACCCCACAGGTATATGGCCAAGAAATTTAGTATTCCAATTTTAAGTGTAATATTAGCAAAGGCAGAGGTGGCTGTACCTTGTGAGAAATGTTGACATTGCCCCAGTTGCAGAAATCATACAATTATTTAGGTTGGAAAGCCCTAAAGATGGAGTGAAACCATTAACCTAACGCTACCATATCTACCACTAAATCTTTCCATCTGATTTCTCAGCTTTCACTTCAGTATTATTATTAGTTCAGCTTAGTCGCAGTGTCTTCCAGGGACAAACAAACCCAAATTCCTGATGCTAAAAAACAAACAAACTAAAGAAACACAAACAGAGAGGGGAAAAAATGAGGAGGAAAATGTGTCCTTTGTGCACTGCAGCACAGTCAAAGCAAAACACGCCCATGCTCCCCTCTACTTTGTAGTTCACTTTTAATTTGTGCCGTGTCGAACAACTGAAAGCTGTCTCGCCGCTGGACTGGACACAGGGATGTGCCAGAGATTCCCTCTTGCTCCCATGGGTGGGATGTGAAGAATTCCTCTCTTCATAGTTGACATTCCTGCTGCACTTAGACAATGACGTACAATTCTTGTCCAAACAATCCTAGATAGACACAGTGATTTTTTTTCTAATTATATAAATATGAGAATGTCCATTGGATATGAAGCTTCCTGGCCAAAACCTGTATTAGAAACAGAATATCCCATGCTCACCACCTGCAGTTAAGTGACATACCTAGGGTACCTTCCCAAGATTAATTATTCAAGACTGGGAAGGGAATTCAAGTTCACTCATAGCTATTCAAATAAATTTTACTCCTGGGAGATGCAGGAGTCAGTAATATGGTCAACTGCTCATTTCCCCTAAGAGCAACTGGCACAAGCATTAAAGTCTGTGGTGGTGATATTTATTGTACCTAAGCATAAGCCAGGTGCTTTACCATAAAGCCATAACACTTTACCAGCAGCTTAAGAATAAAATGTCATTTTGTCTGGCGTGTTTGCACCACAGGGATGGGGTAGAAACAGAAGGGTTTGTGGTTGTCTGGGGTTTTTTTAGGTTATTAGTTGGAAATACAAGCATGAGTCAAAACTGAATATGGGTCACAAACTGCCAAGGTGCTGTTTCTGATCTGAAGACATTATTATAGAAAGCAAATTTCACTGTTATCACTGTCATCACTCTCATAGGTGAGATTCTGGTGGAACCCAGTGCAGACAAGTAGAGGAAGGAGGTGGCTCTGATCTTCAGCTCAGGTTCTGTGTGTTAACAACCCACAAAAATTGAGATGTTTATGTTTGTGGTTCCAGAGCAAACCAAAATGAAAGAGAAGTCTTAACTGTAAAATTAGGGTTTGGGGGCTGGAAAAATTTCCCACTGCCTTGCCAGGGTGAGGTTGTTGATATCAGTGATTAATGTCCATCTGGGTGGTGAGACTGTATCTAATCAGGAACAGCATCAGAGCTCTGCGTGCACCAAAGAAACACTGGGGTGTCAGACCTGTTTCGTTGTGTGAAATAGCCACCCTTGATTAGGTTATGCTTTATTACACTCCAAAGATCTCAGAAAGATTCTCCTTGTACTTTTGCTCACATGAAGTTTGCTGCTTTCTGTGCAGATTGCCCAAACAGAAAACCCTTTCTTCTCTCAAGATTAATTAAAAGTGTCAGCTTTTCATTATGTGGGGTTTATATATTTTCTTCGAATTTTTAAAGCTTGCCCCTTTTTCTTTGCCTTGGAATCTGATGGAGGAAATTTGGAATGACAGCCCAGCAGATCCAGTGTAGCTTGTACTCTGTGCAGAGCAAGGTTATCTTGCCATTTAAAAGCAGACCTATGAAAAACAGCAGGATTAATTGCTTTAAAAAGTAAATTTTCTAAAGTAATTTAGTGATACTGTAGCCCAAGAGTGAGAGGTTCTGGCTCCTCTACAGAGCTGCTCCTTTATGAAGCAGACAGAACTCTGTTGATCATGATGTACTCTTGAAATGTTCTTTGAATTTGTGGGCTCATATCTCTGTGCTACTTGGAGTTGATTCAGTCTTTCTGATTTTATATACACAAAATCCAAGAGCTTCAGTCCCTCCACGAGGTCTTGGTTTCAACTGTGCAGAATAATTTTGAACTGCAGAAAAGCTTAGTGGTAATCAGACATAATTTTAAATTCAGTTTCTCCAATTCCCATAGAAAAGACAAGACCCTCCAAATATTGACTCTGCCTATAACCACTTGTCCACAAAGGAATTTGGATTCTGGGTGACTGGAAATATATCAACAGATGTTATACAGTGATAGGAGTTCTATCTTCTGCAAGGAGCTTTAAGCAGAATATTCATGGCATAAGCTTTGGGAGCTATTTTACTGTAAAAAGATTGATTTATAAGTGCACACTTACAGACACTAGAACACGTAAAAGGGCGTTGATGCACAGTACCAGCTAATTTTCACAGAGCAGACATCATTTGTGTTCAGCGTCTTTCTAGGCAAATCACTGGCTTTCAGCCAAGGAAATTTTTTTCAACACAAGAAAAATGAAATCACTTACTGGAACGAACCTACTGATTCATTTTTGGTCACTTTCACCACTCAGTCCAATGTCCAGGCAACAAATGACTCCTTTTCCTGAGCTGGTCAGGACTACGAGATGCCAGCCAAAGCCAGGTTCTGCAGAACTGTGTGAGGAGGGGAAGCCTTTAACCTACAATCTGCAGGTGTGGAGCTCACTGGGAAGTGGGGCTGGACACTGCCAAAGGAGAGGTTCTATATATCTAATCTCTAAATAGAAAACTTTGGATGCAACGCACAAACACACACAAAAGATAAACTAATTTTTTAAGTACTATTTACTTACCTAATACAAAATAATATTTGATCATTTTTTGCCTTTTTTTCTTTTGCCTTTTTTTTTCTTTTTTTTTTAGGAAAACAAAATCAAGGGCTAGAGTGCAATGTAAGGAGTAGTGGTATACAATACTATGTAGTAAGCACATGTTCTTTACAGAAAACTTGGATGTGGCTTTAAAAAGCACAGCAATTACAGCTTTACACCCCACAGAAGGCACAGTTGCCATACCATGACTGTGGATGGGTCTGGGCCATTTGGTTTTTCCACTCATGATTTCAAGAGTCAGTACATAAAATCTCTGCCTTGTCTCACTCTGTAATGAAAAAAAGACTTCCCTGGTATTTTTGCTGTTCTTCCTCCTCCTTCCTAGTAAATTTACTAGTAATGTTACACCAAGCATGGATTTGATGTGGTAACTGAACCTCTATTAAAGAAAAATTTTGTATTGCTCATTTTATTTGGATTCAGAATTAGGCAGCTAAGGTGTTGCAAACAATCCTATGTGGCCACTAAAATTACATTATACTGATAGCAACTGCCCATCAACACGTAAAAAAAAAGTGCCAACTATTTTTTCTTAAACACAGGAGTAATGCATATTAAGTTACTCTAGTGACCACATGCAATAGGGAGAAGTGATTCATGGCTACATACCACTTACATTTCTTGCAGTTTCTCCTTTCTGTCTCTGTATGTTCACATTTGACTTTGAGGCTCTAGTTAACATTGTTTTGACTAAAAATCATCTAGTGTTCTCTATCTAGGCACAAACCCCTTTTCCATTAAAAAACGGTGCATTTAATAAAGAAAGAATGTAAGATCTTGTCTCTCACTTTTTATTTAAAGTGTTTTTCTATTTTTCCTCTTCAAAAACACAGAATATATTCTTGCTGCAAATATCTCTAGACTACATGGGGGGGTTTTTTTGTAGAATGTAGGTTTGCAGATTTTGTGAGCTCCTTCACCACTAACTTGTGCATGAGCCTGCAAGCAGGAGCAGGTCAGGCAAGGTTCCAGGCGCTTCATCCACAACACTGTCTTTCTAATGGAAATGTGGAGCAATGCATCATTGAGAGAGTTGAAGAAAACTTAGATTTCTTTGTTCAGGCTCTGATGCACTCATTTAGTGTTGACAGTAGCTTTAATGCTGGGTGTTTCTCCAAACACCTTCCATCACTTGACCAGAGTAGTGGTTTTGGTCCTGTCCCATGAATGATCTCTCTCAGACAGGTGGTGGTGGGTCTGCAGAAGTGAGCAGCTCCTACACTCACTTTCTCTCCACAGTCGAAAGAAGGGGAAACAAGGAACAGCCATGATATATTTCCAACCACAGCACTTGCTGCTTGTTATTATTATCACCATTATATGACTCAGTGCTGATCCAGGTTGCTCTATAGATGGTATCACAGAGACATCAGCAGGTGTTTCACTGATCAGTGAATCAGTGATGAATCACACTGATATAAAATCAGTGGGGAGCCACTGATTGCACTATTGATAATGAAGATCTGACCACTACTTTCAACATGACAGGGAAAAACAGATAAATCCTGTTCTGAAATGGAAATCAAATTCTTGTGATTACCTGAACATTTCTTCAGATTCCACCTTCTCCTTTCGCAAGACAATTTTTTTTTCATGTATCTCCTTTACATAAGCATTTTACAGACAGCTTTACCTGCATTTTGTTTTAGAACCATGTCATGCTTTCTGCTCCCCCTTTTCTGGTGCATGTGTGTGCTTTTGTTGCTTGTATTGTATAAGGTGCCTTGGGATATTCGCATCCTGTGCATTGTGTGGCATTGTGTTGAATAGGAGGTACAGAAATTAAAAGCAGGTCTCCTCCTACCCACATATGCCTTTTCTTTGCAGGTTTTCCTGGAAGTTTTGTGCGGGGAGGGAAGGGAAGAGGTAAAATATGACTTGGCTGAGACTGCCGGATGCTGAATCAGCTGCGATTGCCTCACGTTTTCCTTTCTTTTAAAATAAGGGGTACACTTTTCAAAAATGCCCATCTGACTTCTCTACAGGCCTTACCCAGTCCATCACTTGTCAGTAAGTCACTATTTGAAAATGGTGTAAGTGTCTCTAAACCACATGGGACCCTGGATAACATCTTTATAATGCCTTTCTCCTAGGTTTAGAAATATGATGCTCTGGGATTACAAGGACCTGGTGCAGCTGCTGCAGGTTACCACAGTGCTCGTGATCAGCCACACATAGATTTTCCTTCCCAAAAATGTTCTTTGCAAAAACAGATGAGGCAGCCATACTCATTAACTCAAAAATTTCACCACCTCCTAAACGCCAAACCACACAACATCTTAAAGCATAATTTTGTTCCGCTGCACTGCTCTGGTTAAAGGAGAATGAATGCTGGCTCCTTGCTGCTTGCACCTGGACACACTGGCACAGAGTGCCTTGATGAGGCTGCTCAGTGTGAGTGCAGTGATGCAAAAGTCAATGAACAGGGAAGGACTTCAGAAGAAGTAAACAAGGAGTGTGGCATCAAAATCCTAAAAGCCCCAGAGATGGCCCTTTTCAGGAGGCTTACCCATCCTGAGGTTGCAGACAGATTAAATTAGACATTGGTTAGAGGTTAATAGCAGCTCCCTGGATGTGTTATCCATTTTTAGCAGGGGTCACAATTTTGCTTCCACAGCATCCTTTTCTTTATAAAGAAAGGAGGAGTTTGATGTCTTTTATATAAAGGACAAGCAGACCCATAGCATCCAGCCACTACACGATGTTCATCTTTTCCAAGGCTGCTTCCCTGGTTTGCACTATCTCACACGGATAAAGGTTCATCCAGTCTCGCTTGCTACTGTGACTGAATTCTTGAAACCCTGGCAAAAGAGCAGAAGAAAATGGAGTGTTAATGAGGGCTGTGCCCTCCAAGCTGCCCAAGAAAAAGGCACCTGACAAGCAATACCTTTGCATTCAAAGGTGACAAAAGTATTTGTCAATTGCCTGTTTTTCTTTTTTTCTCCTTTGTAGAAACGTGTATATATTCACCTGATACAGCTAGCATTGGAGGTCTTGGTTTTATATGCTTTCCTAAAGGTTATTAATTCTTCCTACACTGTTCCCAGTTAGACGGGGTACCTTATAATATAACTTCCTCATTAACATCAAGAGCTGTGATTATACAGTTGTGTTACCAAGGGCTTCAAAGACATGAAGCCTAAATATAATCTTACAGTACCTTGTTACAATACAAAGCACATCCTCTAATACATTTTTTTTGTTTGCATAAAATGCAGCACAATAATGGTTCACTTGACCTTTGCCCCTCTGTATAGTTCATTTTAACATTGTTTGAGGAGCACAGAGTTTGCATTTTGCAGGGCACAGGTGCTCTGCCCCACACTGGAGGCTGAGGCTCAGCCAGGCGGTGTGGTGCACCACTGCTCCCCGCCAGCAGCTGGACTCAGGGGATTGCTTTTGTGGTCCACCAGGAATTTCCTGTGATAGAATATCAGAAACCTACTGGTGACTAGTAGGAGGTGACTTCACAGGGCAAAAGTTCTCTCCCTACAATAAACATTCTCAGCACCGCTGTGGAGATTTCCTACACAGACCTGACAGCCGCCAGCGCCTTGTCATCCTGACAGAGAATGGCTCAGGGAAGGCATCGTCGCTGTTTGCAAGCACTTGCCACTGTAAAAGTGAAGCTGCACCCCTGCTGCCATTTTATTAATGCCTCCTGAGAAAAGGGAGAAATCAAACTACCCACGATAATTTTTAAAATCCCCAGAATATTGAATGAAAAGACTTTTACAAATATACAAATCCACAGTCAAAGACAGAATATACTGATACCTATATAAACGTACAGCCCATAAATACCATATATCTTGGTGTCCATAGGTACCATGATACACATGTTGTCCATATATACCATATATTCTGGTACCTCTAGGTACCATAGCACACATGTGGTCAGAAAACTAACACAACAATTAGGAAAACACTGTACTCTCTCCACATAGGGTTACTGGGGAAAAAAATCACAGGGATATTCATCCACCAGATCTCTTGCAGGGCACTGTCATTTGGAGGATCCAAGTAGTAAATCTGAGCCTGACATAATTCCCTTGGTTAACACTGCTAAAAGGACTGTCAGGGGCACGAGATTTGTTTGGCTGGCTGAAATATCGTGCAACTGGGCAGACTGCAGTGAAGTTTAGAGACTGAAATAGCTTTGGGGAAACAATACATTAATTTCCTGTGGAAAATACATCTATTAAAATGGAGACTAGCCTTGGTTGAGTCCAACGCAGTAAAAAAGTGTCCTGTAAAGCCTAGACGAAAATACAGCTCAGCGTTGGCTTGGAAATAGGAAAGTGCTGAAAGGTTACATCCCCAGAATCAGGACTGTGCAAAGATCCACCTTGGTAGAGGAGTGAGATAGAGCAAAGATTTCCAGAAGGTATCTTTAAGCTGTCTCTACATGCTTGAGCACTTAGGAACAAAGCCTGCGGCCATGGTCTTCACCATGCACTTTCTGAGGTTTCCAGTCTACTGGACAAAATTTGACCCAAAGCAATGCTGATTTATCCTGCTTCTGAAATCTCATGATCAGCTGGTGGCCATTTTCACAAGTGAGTCTTCATAAAGGCTGGGTAGAAATTACTCATCTCACATCTCACTTGGCTCTGCAACTTTTGCACCAGGAAGAAGGAGAAAAAGGCAGCAAGAAATCTGTAGGAGTGCTCAGCAACACTAGAGATGTTTGATGCTTCACTCCTTGTTTGCTGTTCCTGAAGTGCTTCTATATTCACTGGCATTTGCACAGAAATCACTGCCCAGCCTGGTCACAGCAGTCTGTGCCTGTAGGCAGAGGTGGGAGGACTTTGGGGTCAGCACTTCAGCTCCTTTAGAGCATTGCAGTGGGGATGGGACCAAGCCCTGATTTTAAGAGTTGTTTCTTCTAGCTGATCAGGTAAAATTTTCTTTTTGCCCTAGCCATGTACAAACTATAAACCAGTATGGTTTCCATGAGAGCTCTGACCATTCCCTCTTGGAGGGATTAATTTGAAGAAACAACATCCACCTTACCCCACAGTCTGTTAATGATGCACTGGGAGCTGAGACCAGGGTATTCACCAAACTTTTAGTGGCAAATAGATGTTTGTGCTGAAGGAAGACTAAATCCATCTGTCAGGTGCTTTTTTTTGTGTGATCAAGGCTGATATTTTTAGTCTCAGTGATTGGATTTCCAGTCAGTCACTGTGTACTCAGGAGGAAGAAACCAGTTTGGTTAGCTTTTTTTCTGTTTCTCAGCAAGTAGAACACTGTATTCCACTTCTGTGGACCGTGACATCCCATGGCACATTAAAAGCCTTATTTAAACCACAAGACAGCCATATTTTACACTCAGCAGGAGACTCTAGGAAGAAGTATGAGGCCAGGGTTATTCTGACTCTGGACAGCTTGTCAAACTGGGAATTAGGAAGAAAGTTTAGGACATTCTCTACCAGTTCATGTGATCCTGAAACAAATACGTGGAAGATTACCTCAGTAGGGAATTTCTTTATATTACAAGAGACTCTGCATAGAGGAAGGTTTAAATTCAGAAGGAGCTGAACCTGCCCTTGTGCTTTTGTTCCAAGTCTCCATCCTTTGTGAAAGGATCACAAAACCTGTGGAAACATCAAGGGCAGTTCTGAATTAAGCAGGATTTTATTTTCTGGTCTACACCTGAACAGAGCAATTGAACAGTAAGGTTTCAGCTTAGTTCATAAACCAGCTTCACTGGAACTCGTCTTCTAACCTGGGCCATATTTCATGTGCTGATCCATAGTTTTACCTCAAAACCATAATAAATTAATCAGATAGTTGGAGAGACTGAGAAGTTCTTTTTTAGTCTGCTCAGCATTTATTCTGATTGATCTTTTCAAAGGGATGATGACAGAAATTTCTGCCTTCTGAAACAATAATCTGCATTTACTGAACTCCACAGCAAAATTCTCAGGTACCATTCATCACATGAATGCAGAGTATATCATATTTCCTATGGCTATCCAGGCTATTAGACTGGAGAGGGGTCTTATATATCAGACATATATCAGCAGCAGAAATACACTACTCCCACTTGTTGTCATCCTCAAATTGGCCATTTTGTGCTTGGATCCACAGAAGAGCAAATGACTTGATTTTAGGGTGAAAAGTATCCCTTTTCTGTAGGATATTTAGAGTATCATGTAATGAACAGGGACTGCACATCACAAAACTGCTTTTCCACAGCACTTTGGTTATGGAAATGAACATGAAAATGCTGTGTATTTGTATTGTGTCTGTTTTCCCAAGGCCACTTGTTCCCATATTTGATTGCTTGGTGCTGTTTCTCCACCCAGAAAATTAAGTCTCAGCATACCTTCAATTCTTTAATTTGCAAGCAGAGCACAAGAGCAATACATTTACTCCCACCAAACAGTAACTTCACAAGCAGGTCAGTGGGGGTGTTTGGAGAGTGATGTAGCTTAATGTAATCCTAAGTCTCTTGAAATTGGTCCAAACAAACACATCAGGTTTAATGAATACTTTCTATCACCATTTAGATCTATTAAGAGAAAGAAAAGGTGTCTTTACAAGAGACCTTTGCTTTTTGTATTGCTTCTTTTCCTGGCAATCTTAAAGGGTTCACCACCACGTCATTATTTCAGTGCAATGAGACTATTCATCTTACCCTTGCTGACTTACAGATATCCTCAAGGATTGCAGCATTTAACACCAGGAAATGTAAAGGTAATATAATGGCAGCTTTCCCATTTAGTAACCACTATCTTTCAAAACTCTCCTTTCCTTCCCCCCGAAGCTGTTGCTTCATTAATCTCCACGCGTGACTGAAAGCGTTAAAAGCTTTCACGGGCAATTCGTTACCAAAAAAAAAAAAAAAANNNNAAAAAAAAAAAAAAAAAAAAAAAAGACTTCTGGGGGACATTTCCCACCGTTTTAAAGAGCTCGCTCTGCTGTGGTGCAAAACAGGTTTTGAAGTATTCCTGCTTCGGAGCCCCCCCGAGACGTCCCGCCTCAGATGAGAGGCTCTCAATGCCAGTGCCCGAGCAGGACGCGGAGCCCGGGGTGCCCGGGGGAACATCTCCCCCCAGCGGCCGCTGCGCCGCTCTCATCTTTGGATGTTCGTTTTGGGGAGGAAAAAATAACTCAAACAAACACGCTTCAGCCTTAATTATGATTTCTTGTAAGGCAGTGGAGGTGATGGGTGTACCTCTCACTCTATAACTCTGCGTGCATCTCCCTGCCGATAGCGACAGATGCTGCTGTACTTGCAAAGCCCCGCAGATCACCACCGTGACTGGCAAAGCTGTTGCAAGTGTATTAAACTCAAATTCAGTCCTGTGAATTGAATCTTTTTGCGCTGCTTTGTATCCGTCTCCACTCTGCTCATTTTTTCACTCGCCATATTCTAAACAAGAGCAACAGATTTTGTCAGTCAGTGTCAGAAAGGAACACACTTGACCACCTTATCCACCAGTGGCACAAACCCTGCAGTGAAGAAAAACGTCTGCAAACTGGAGACTGCTGCTGCCATCTTCCCTAGTCCCAGCCCTTGCGGCTGTGGGAGAGATCCAGCTCAGCCCCAGCCCTCACAGGGCAGCTGGCTGCTCCACCTCACTGGTGCTAGTGTTTTAGCAATAAGCATATTTTGGTGGCTAGATCCACTTGGGAGACGCCAGGAATTACCAGACAGTCTCTTTCTTGAGCAGTGAAACCCAGTTGACCCTGCTAGCCTCGTGCAGTGCTCAGTTAGTTCCCTTCTTGCTTCCCACCGAGTCACCCAGGCAGGTGCATTCCCCCAGTTCCAGAGCTGAAAAGAAGCTGGTTCCTCTCACAAAGAAGACTGTTAGCAATGAAAGAAAGATATTTTTTTCATTTGAAAAATTGATTTTTTGGCAATTGAAATCAGGCAATTTGAAATCAGTCTACATTTGCAAGCAAAACATTATTCTTTATGGTTGTCTGAGTAATCCATAAAAGTAACCACCAAGTCTTGCATGGCATAAGTTAGGAAGAAGAATAAATGTGCCTTTCACAGAAAGTCAGGAAATTATCCTGTTAAGGAGAATCTTCTAGGCTGATAGCAGCTACCAATTAGAACTTTTATTCTCTGTACTGACCTGTGCTTTATATCTATCTGTTCTGACACTGACCAACACAATGTCTCCCTTGTTTAGAAGTGGCAAGTGAAAAAAAAAAGCAACATAGCAGCATGTAAGAGGAGGCAAAACTGGAACAAAGTAGCATGTAAAAATTCAACCTACAGAGCTGAATTGTTGTTAAATACACTTGTAAAATTTTTTAAAATTTTAGGCCTGTTCATATGAATGCAGAAGGTTAAAGTTCTAAATTTTCCAACCTGAAAGGACTGTTAAGTTTGCATAAATCACAGCACAACTGAAAGAGCAGTTCTTACTCCTGTTATAAACAGTATTATGACTGTTGAGACTGTAAAAATACTTGGGGGGAAAAATGTTTCCATTTTACTTCTGAGGGGATATTTTGTGGATTTGATTTCATCCTTTCCTTCTCTAGTCAGTAACTTTGTGTGTAGATCTTTCCAACAGCACCAAGGGCACCAGACATGTGCCCTCACCCACGGCTTATGAGAAGCACCCCTGGTAAAGCCTGGATTCTCCAGCTGAAGTCTGGGAGCCTATGTTTGCTGTCTGCTGAGAGGAAAAGAATTCACCTTTAAGCCCCAGTCTATGGGGGACATGTGAACCTCCACTCTCAGCTTTCTGGTTGTCTTCGTGGGACTTGTGGGACCTTTCTTTCCCTCTTTAACGCTTCTCATCCTCTAGAAATAGCAGAGCTGAAACATTTCAAAAGGTTTCAAAAGAAATGTCTAGGGAGCCAAATGGATACACAGACAGGCAAGTGTGTGCTGCTGCACAACACTTTTTTCCTTAGGAAATCAGACTTAAGCACAGGAAAAGTTGACTGTAGCACTCCCTGAACCCAATTAAGGGAATCAGCTTCTGACTGTGCGTGGATATTATAAGAAGGCATCATATTCTAGGAATGTCAGCTGACACTATTGTTAACCACCAAAGCATAATTCCCCTGCTTCCCAGGTGGGCCTGCAGCTGAGAGCTCTGCTAGCATGGCCAGCTCTTGCTCTATCTATGCCTTCCAAACTTTGTGAGCAATGGAATACTAGTTATCAACCTCCCAGGATTTCTGTAGACTGACAGGCATCCAGGTCAAAGCTTTTACTTGAAAACACTGTAAGATTATATACAAGGATGATGTATTTTCCGCTATCAGGGTGAAGTTTGATGATATCAGTGGTTTATGTACACTATGATTTCTACCAAAACAAAGTAGTAGCCAGGGAGTAGCTTGCTGATTGGATTTTGATTATCAGTCAAGGGGCGACAAACTACAGTATTTTCATAGTAAATAAGGGACACATTTGTTTTCAGATTGGAGGTGGAAAAATGCGAGATATGTAATCTAATCGAACTGAACAAATTAGTACAGATGGGTTAATCAGAACAGAAACCTGCCACGAGTCAGTATGACCTGTGTCCTCTGGGACTCTCAGTCATTTCTCTCATTTTTCTCCATGTCATAACAACTTTTCCTTTCATAATAGACTTTTGACCTATTTATTTTAGTAAGCATTTTCTGTTCATGTTAATATTTTGAATAAGTTGATCAGACATACAAAAAGAAATTCATTCATTCTCCAACGACCACAGAAGTTCCATCATTATTTAAGTAACACTGTATAGTATAGCTTAATGCATGAACCTATACTTCACCATGATGTCTTTATTTGGACTAGTTGATAAGCTTTTATAGGAAAGTGGAACTAGCAATTTTCCAAAATTCCTGTTTCAAAAAGGAGTCAATAACACTGCAGGCAGAAATTATCACAAACAGTTGACTTCTTCTGATAAAAGGTATTAGTAGACAGAGATACAAAACAGTTTTTCAGTGTAGAATTCTGTATTTCCTGGTGGTTTTCTCAAAAAAAAAAACAACCCAACAAAAAACAAACAAACAAACAAACTCAAAGCTGTAAATTCTTCTATCTAGGTTTTATCAATTGGTATTCTTAAAACACAGCTGTGCAAAATACAAGGCAATGTGCAGTGGGGACACACCCTGAGTCACAAGAAGAAAAACTAAGATCAAATAGGTACATTGAGCTTTAACTTTCATTTAACTGTAACTTAGGCTGTGAATGAAATTAGGAAATGCCACTGTACTTCATATTTGCAAGTGTATGATGAATTCAGTAGTATTATCAATAAAATACAGGCAAAATCCAAGTGAAGTGGTGATAAAGCTTGTTATATGAAAGGGAAGTATAAGTAGCCTGACTCCTTGGATAGTCAGAAGTATCACTAAAGCTCTGGCAATTTCAGATACAATAAAATCAGAAGAGCCACAGAGCTGCCTGCCTTACTTGTTGGTTCCTACATGACTACAGGCAGAGCTCTGACAAAGGCATGTGAGTGTGAGTCTGAAAGATCATTCTCTGCTTCAGTATGATGGTAGTTGGTCTTATGAGCATGCAGAGCCAGGCCAGTGACTGTCCTGACTGGGTTTGACACTGCACAAAGAAAGGAAAGTAAATTCTTCCCCCCTTGCCATGTGGCAACTGATAGTGGGGCGATAGCAGGGGAGTTCTGTCAGAGGAGAACTCTTCCAAAACCCTGTGTTAAGCCAGGAGGCTGGTCAAGCCTTCAGTTCCCAATCCAGCCACAAAGAAGTTCAACTCAGAGATCCAGGGCAGGGGGACACAGGCTACTCCCCGTCCAGGTCATGGTGCTGGAGAGAACACCGGAGCACCTATCTGGGTCACAGGGCTGTCTGTGTGCCACCATCTCCAGGCTGGTACATTGCTAGGGGACTGTAGTCACCACATGAAATAGGTTTCAGGGGGAGTTTTGAGCACACAGGATTGCTCTGAGTGGTTTCCCTTCTGTCATTGCTTAACCTCAGGCAGCAGCCAAGCCCCATGCAGCCACTCGCTCACTGCCCCAAACAGTGGGAATGGGGAGAGAACTGAAAGGGTAAAAAAGAACTCATGGGTTGAGATAAAGACATTAATAGGGAAAGCAAAGGCCGTGCACACCAGCAAAGCAAAACAAGGAATTAATTCACTGCTTCCCATGGGCAGGCAGGTGTTCAGCCATCTCCTGGAGAGCAGGGCCCCATCAAGTGTAATGGTGACTTGGGAAGACAAACACCATCACTCCAAATGCCCCCCACTTCCTTCTTCTTCCCCACACTTTATATAGTGAGCATGATGTCACATGGTGTGGAATATCCCTTTGGTCAGTTGGGGTCACCTGTCCTGGCTGTGTCTCCTCCCACCCTCCCATGCACCCCCAGTCCCCTCACCAGCATGGCAGCCCAAACAGCAGAGAAGGCCTTGGCTCTGTGCGAGCCCTGCTGAGCAATAGCAAAAACATCTCTGTATTATCAGCCTGTGCCCAGCACAAATCCAAAACACAGCCCCATACAGCCACTGGGAAGAAAAGTAACTCTATCCCAAACAAAACGAGCATACCTTGGCTTTGCCTGCATGTGTTCCCATCCATGTCTGCACTGCTGAAGCTCCACACCACGTGTTATTTTGGAGCAGACATATGGACCTGGATCTACCCTTGGGCACCTGCTAGTTGGGTACTGCTGCTACCAGTGCAAGAGCACAGGACTGACAAAGACTGAGGCTCTGAGTAGGTTTTCCAGAGGTGATGTCCACCAGTACATAGAGATGGAGATCTAGCAGATGCCCTGCTTTTTTTGTGCATGCTTATTTGATACTAGAGAGCTTTACTTCTTCCCTTTGCTCTGAACAAAGGCAGGAATCCTGCACTTGTGGTCTAAAATAATGAAAACAACTGGATTAGCCTGACCAATTAACAAAATTTCCATAACCCACCAAAAAAACCCGACCAAAAACCAAAAACACAAAAACAAAACAAACAAAAAACAAAAACAAACAAACAAACAAAAAAAACAAACAAAAAAAACAAACAAAAAAAACCCCAGGGTAATTATCGTATACAGAATTCCTTATAAACTCAAGGATCACATTCAGGGCCTTCAGGTCTCCAGAGTCCCCAGTATTTCTCTTTCAAAATGAGTAATTTGAAGTCTATTACTTAGCTCTGGTCAAAGCCATGTTTACCTGTTCTGAGGCTCTTGTTCAGATTAATTAATTACTTAAAATTAAGCTTAGAAGTCAGGTTTTATGAATTTTAAAAATAATTATTCAAAGTTACTATGCAAATGAGCTACCCTATAATCTTGTTTGTGAGAGACACCAAAAATGGCTGCAAGCACAAGTGAGAATTCGCCTCAGGCAAACAGTACTGGGTGATGGTTTTGAGACATGGAATTGCACCATCAGTTTTCAGAGAGGGAAGAAGAACTTCAGGGTAAGTATGTGTTTGGACAGTTTTGCTATTCTCATTCCTAGTGTCACATCACTGTGATGGGGAATTTGCCTTGGGAATATGCTAGCCTTCTCTCCAGAGGCTCATCCTACCAGCAATAGTTAGCAGATGAAAAATCAGTGGATTTTAAAATACAGACCCTTTATTTATTTATGGGCTAATTAGAAACATGCAATAGATAGAGAATCAGAGCCATACATGAAGTTCTGCTTGAGATATAAAAGATTATCTGAAAGAAAAAAGCTTGCCTTTTCCGTTCAACAACACAGGGCTTGTGCAAGTTCCTAGTTATTTCATTCAGGAAGAATCAAAGTTTCCTTTCAGGCACAGAAAAACATTGAGCTCTGACTCTTTGTAGAGTCAAACACAGTGCTAGTAGCAAACAGTCATGTTGTATCAACCTTATTTCCAGTACTTCATTTAAAAGACAAGAGGCATTTAAAAGACAAAATACTCCTCCAATCCCAAGGACTGGTCCAAGAAGGCTTTTTTAGGTCTTCAGTACAGGGCTTTGTGTGAAACCCATTAGCATGGGGAACCACTGAAACCCTCTGCAGTCTACGTTTGGACTCAACACAGGAGATCACACCTTTGGTTCACGTTGGGGGGGCTGTTTTCCTAAATTTATATGGATTTTGGTATAGGTCACAAACAATTCTCATCAGCATGTCATACCCTTGAAATGCTAATCTACATAACCAAAGAAAAGTCAGAAGTATTCTGGAAGAGTCTTTTAGTTAGATTTTACTCTTCCTCTTTAATACGCAGTTTGCTAAGGCCCAGAACTAAGAGCACTTCCAGCAAGATCTGCAATGATGATGGAACAGGTAGTGCTTTCCAGGTGGCAGCCTAATTTTAAGATGCTACCTCTAGTCAGCAGACATCTGTAGGAAGAAAATTCTGCAACTCAGAGAATATTCCACTACATTTGATTTTGGATTCTTTAACAGAGGATAAGCAAAAATGATACAAATACTGCAGTCAACCATGATTTTATTAAGGAAAATCCAAAAAGCACGATGTTCTGAACTTACTGTTGATTGCAATCAGCCACCTCAGTTTGCTCAGAGCAGCTGGCACGAACAACTCCCAGGAGACTACATGCAAAATCCTCTACAACACTAAGCATGAACAAGCCTGCAAGGTAGCTGAACTCCATCTTCACAGGAGTATATTAGAAACAATGAAAACAAAGGCAAAAATCGATGAGGAAATAAGCTAACTATTCACTCTGAAGTTTAAACCTTCCAGACCTAGAAAAGAGTGAATCGTGACTGAACCAGACCACAGTGAATTCCCATAGGAGTAAATGCGTCTGGTCACTAGGTGTCAGCCTTGTCTCTACCAGGAGGACACCGGACCTTCTCCCTGTCCCCACTAAGCAGATGCAACTCTCAGCACTACAAACGACCACAGCAGTCTCGTTAATTAGGGGAGAGGAGCAGATGGAGAAGGATGTTTGTGCGGGTTGCTTGTCTACCTAGTAATATCGTATTTGTTACCCTCAGGTTTGGACGTTGGAAACAATGACAGGTTTCTTTCATGCTGAGGAGAAGTGGCTGGATACCAGCTGCAGAGACAGCAGAGAAATTATGCTCTCTAACAATGAAAATATCAGCAGGGTATAAGCAATGAATGAGTAAGTGTTTTGCAAGCCTCACAGTATTTACTGTTTATCCTACAGGACCAGTTCCTGGAATCATGCCATCACATGAAAATGCTGGCTCCCACTTCTTAAATTTGCTTCTAGTCTTGCTGGATACAGGAACAATGCTTGGAAACAAGATCCCTGCAGAGCTGAAAACTCTAAGGACAACAAAGAAAACCAAAAATGTATTCTTTAAATAATTTCTTGAATACTTACAGTTCCTAACAGTATGGTCAGCAAAAACAAAGAGTAAACATGCAGCAGAATTTCAGTGATGTTGAAGAACACACATATGTTTCTGACCTTGGAATCTCTTCAGGCAGAGTTTCATACCTTGATTCTCATGTTCCCAAGTCTCCAAAACTATCTTTTCTTTTGCCCCAGGCAGCTACAGTACCACAGCTGCGTGTCAGTGCCCATGGTGGTCTTCCGCCATTGCAGTTTCCTAATATGCCGTAAGCAAAGTCATCCAGCTCAGCCAAGAACAGCAACTGGAATGGGGACAACATGCAATTTTCACAAGATGCAGCAAAAATTACTTGACAGATTTTTACCTTCCATTTTTTCTTAGGTTCTGGTAATGGACAGATAAGCTTTCCCACATCAAAGACAAAATCAGAGCACCCCAGTGCTTCAACCCCCTCAGGGACATACAAATGAATGCAGAAAAACTGACCCAGGTAGAATTTTATTACACAATCACATCCTCACTATGGTAATTCATTTCATGAAGATCCCACAGTAAACACCTGTCTTTAATGATGAACTGGGAAGGGCTGGAGCCTTCCAAAAACAACAATAACAACAAAACCCAACAACAAAGTCACAATTAGCCCAGACATTTTACCTAGCAGTCAGGGCAGCAGCAACGTTGCATCAGCCAAGTCCAACATGAAAACAGTAGAATAATATTTTGTCTGGAACAGTCTCAAGCCTCGTACATGGCCCATACTCAGACTTCCTGCCGCAATAAGTGTGATGGCCTTGCCAAGAAAAAAAAAAAAAAAAACAAGAAAAAATGAGAAAAGGAGGGGATAAATGATTGTCTGTGCACAAAAATCCAAGCACATCAGTACCAAGTCTGTTTTATGCAAACATCACAAGCTGTCAGAGTAGCTGTAGGGGTACCCTATGAGACACACTGGATGCATCCTCTCAGATAGCAGTAAGACAACATCTGTGTTTAGGCATCTCAGTCACCTTCTCTATCCATTACAAGCACCACTTGCTGAAGCACACACCTCAAGAGAGGCACCATCCTGCTCTCCCATTTTTTCTTTGGTAAATTGAGATGAATTTAATTTCTGTGCTTTGCTTATAGAGTAAACATGTACATTAGAACTAGTACAAACATCACCATGTATTACACAAGGGTCAAAGAAAGCAGGCTGGCAAATTTGAGTGGAAATATCAGTGCAGGTCTGGGAACTGGGAGTCATCCACCTTGAAAGTCAGAGGCTGCCAGGTGGGGATGTCACCAGTTTCTGTATCCTGGAGAAGCTGCTGTCTCCAATAGTTTTAAAATAACATTGTCTGATTGCCAGCATCTCACCTCTTGTGGCACCAATATATCCTCTAGATTGTCTTTTTGACAAAATAATTTAAAAAGAATGTTTATTTTCAAAGACAAATACAACCTAGTACATCAAGCCTCACAAGTTCCCAATGGCGAGCTAAGCAATCCATACTGGCAACCCCTAGGAGAACTTCTGACCACTAACTTCAAACATCTTGGGTCACTGAAAACGAAGAGCGGGATTCAGCTCCAGATGCTGAAGTTTTGGGTGCATACAAGAGTGCTGTGTTACAACTCCCGTCACAGTCAGTGGAGTCTACAGTGTCACTGAATTCCTCAGATGTCTGCTCCAAGCTGAATGGCAATTCTCCAGGCTCTAGATACTGACTGTATTGATCATGTGACTACAAAGGCAGTGAAGCTCCTATGAGAGGAGCTTGAAGTTTTGTCTACCTGTGAGCAATAAAAATTTAGACCTGCATTAACTTTGAAATTAACACGATACCTCCCTATACTAACTTTACAGGGAACCTGGATTCAATTTTTGAAGCACTGAACCACAGCTATGTTCAAGTAAAAATGCATCTCCCTTGTCAGATATCAAGTGAATTTATTTTCTTAATTTAAGGTACTCCACACTGGGAGCAAACTACAACGGCATCACAAAAACACCTAGAGAACTAGTTTACTATAAATTTACACATCAACTTATTTTTCATAGACTGCTCTATGTCCACAAACTTCTAGCTATCATTACCCACCCAAGAATAAAAACATGGCAGATTTTCAGGCTAAATGTGGATTAATCTGCCCGTATTTACAGACTAAAGCCCAGACAGGACAATCATACCATGAGGCAGAATGAATCTTACAGAGGCTGGAGAAAAGTGCAAGGAGAGACAGATTTGGGCATTGAGGCATTGAATGCAAAATTGCCTATGCTTTCATAGTGGTATCTAGTGAGTGAGTGCAATTCTGATTTAAGTGCACAGGCACTCTTCCAGGAGTGTTCATTGACTGATAAACACCAAATCCATTGCTCAAAGGGCCCTCCAAGTTGCTTGGCATGTGGCTTGGAATCTACAAGGTTAACAAGTAAACAACATTGCTGTTGACATTTTTAACAACAAAAGCAACACCAGTCCAGGAAACTCAAGCCAACCCCCCCCATATAAACAGATGCAGGAATGATCAACACTTTTCCTGCTCCAGAGGCACATAAAACAACCAGATTTTCAAACCCAGAGTGGGCCAGACAGGATGACACTGTGAGAATGATTGAGCCCTGTAGTTCCCACCACTACAACGGGAAAGGTGAGAAGAGACCTTGGGAAGATGCATGTGCATCTGAGGGAATATTAAGCACAGGAGACAGAATAGATCTGAGGGTAGTTTGCTTCCACTGAGAAACCATACTTTTTTAGACAATGCCAAATATTTCTGCTACAAAAGACCAAGATGAGCCACCTGGACAGGAGATAAAGGAGCTTAAAAAGTTCATAATTTTTCTCTAATGGGCAAGAATCCTGTCACACTTGGACCTCTCTTTTCATAGACTAAACCATAACATTAAACTGAAGCGCAGATTATGAGTTATGTAAAACTTTTCCTGTCTTATCACCTTCTCAGAAAACTTTAAAACATAAAGCTGCATATAGAATATTAACTGGACATTTTGGATATACAGAACATCTTCCTTATTTTAGATATATGTAAATATAACAGCTAAATATTTAAAATATGGGACTCGTGCAACAATTTCAAATTACTTACAGAACTTTTGTTAAACAGTGCAAAATCAGCTTTGCATTAGCAGTTAAGGTTTCAATATAGAAAATAATAGAAAACAGAAATAATGTTAGAAAATAATAAAATAGCAATGGGAAGCTATCTTCATAATTGATCACTTTTATATGACTTCCTGGAGGACTAACATCAATTATGCTTCTATGTCAAAACAATGCTGGCACACTGCCAGCGAAGATTCAGATCAGGGCCAGTGATTCATTAATTTATTCCTTTTTGGAAATCAGTGGATTGTACAGTCAACTTTTGACTGTTAAAAAATTCTATACGAACTATAATGAAGCCAGGTTATCACTGTTGTACATATGAGCAGAAGGGAATTTTAATTCACTTCGAGTCTGCAGTCAGCTACCTGTAAGTATAGCATGGACTGGCTGCAGTCAGTAGAGTCTTGTTCCTAAGAAACAGGTGATTTCTAATTATCACAGCATGAAATAACGAGGAATGTACTTGTTTACAGGCCTTTATTTTGATTGCAGTCTCACACCTGTGATTGGTTTTATCAAGTAATCATTCAGAAGTGTGATATTGCTGATAAAAATTGACATGGCTTTCAGCATTTTGTGACACAAATAAAAGTTCCTTTTCCTCAGGTACCCGATAATGCTTTTCCAGCTACAGCAGACTGGGTGCTTCTTGCTATGTCACACATTGTTGCACCCCTATGAAAAACCCCTATCACAACAGGATATCCAAGGCAATCCTTTATCTTATGAACATCAGAACATGGTCCATATACCTAAGTAATGAGAATGGCTTTAGATGCCAGCATAGGCTTAGTCTCGCACCAGTAAGCCTGACACATAAACAGTCCTTTGGGACACTTTATTATGGGTTTATTAGAAACCTTGTCAATAACTTACTGATGCTTTTGATAATTGTGTGTTTGGTTGCTAGGAGACTTGTGTTCCTGACGAGATAAAGTGAACAGGAAATCCTCTATAGCCTTGTGACTTTTTGCACTAGTAAATAAAAATTCAAACAACTGATATAAAATACGGGCTACTGTTAACAGAAGTGACAATAAAAGACAAGCATTGCATATTTTAAATAAAGGAACATATAGCCCTTTTTTGCCCTCTCCAATTATAAGATGATAAAAGATCACCTTTATAAAGTAGAATGACCGGATTTTGTGGAACGTGGCTGTTTTGGCTCCAAGGTATTTGTACCGTTGTAGTATCAGAGCCAGGATACAGCTGCCTTGTGACTAAGACATCGTTCACTGAATAAGTGCTATCCAATCCCTCGACGTCACCAGACATCTGTTTCCTGTTTTCATTCTTTCTTTCACTGTTATCATTTTATCCAAGTTACCCTTTCACCTGAAAGCCATTTAGAAACCTACAGAAACCAGTGCATGCACGCATGTGTGTATCAAAGAAGTTGATTTAGAATAAAAATTGCTGAGACCAATTTGTTCATTTTAATACAAAGAGCAGAAATGGAAACAAACTTGCCTTCCCCCGTCTTCTCCTCCCCAAAATACACAATGATACATAAACACTTTTGTCTTCTGGTCTTCACTAATATGACTAACTTCCTTCTTCACTTCCAGTTAAGTAGCTTTCCTGTTGAGTACCACCACCTCCACAAAATACAATTGTGAATTGATTCATAAAAACAGAAGCATTATGGCACAAATAAGGGAAGGCAATAAATACTCTTCCCCCTCTCCAACTCCTTCCCAAATGGAGGCAGTAGTAATATTGTTATTGTAAAGTTATTGTAATAACAAAACTTGAAAAAAAAAGAAAAAGAAAAAAGTATTGCTTGTCATTTAAGGTTCCAAACCAACAATCATCAGGATGCAGAACAGGATACATCTAAAGTGAGAAAGTTATTTACTTCACATTCAAGTTAACACCAACTGTACTTTTTTTGGCACACAGTATTATTCTTAACGTGCCAAAAAAGTGTTGGGCACCTTATAAAATATGAATGTTAATGCCACTAAAACAAAATTCCTGCTATTCATAGTCCAATTTTATATTGCTGTTGTTTTGCTGTGTTTCACCTATACTTAAACCCCAAGTCAGGAGAATGACCATTACTGATAGCATTTAACACACATTAACAGGGAACAACAGAAGTTGAAGAATAAACTGTCAAAATTTAATGACTTTCTATTCTTAATCTCTTGATTCCAGATTATTTAATCAGAGCGAGAAGACTTGTTTTATTTTGTTCTGTGGTTGCAGATGTTCATATTAATGGGTAAGGCAGGTTGTTGAGCGAAGGAAAAATCTGGGCTGGTTGACAAACACCAACAAAAATTCATCTGCTTCTTTTTATTATCTGTAAGAAAAAGATTTTTCTTAAATCCTCCCCCCTTGAGGTATACCAGCAAAATAGAGATGTCATACAGGAGAAAGAGGATATTCTAGCACACAGAGGACTTTCCCTATGAGATGGGATGGTTTGGCAGCTACAGAAAATTCTAAGTAGCATTTCCAAAGGCACATGAAAATTGGAAAGCAAGATGACTTCTCGTGTTCTGGTCTCCTGGATTGTTTCCTGAATTCTTATAACCAAAACATGACTATTTTAAAGCCAAATTCAGCTTCCATTAAACAACGTAATTATGAAGCAGCTCATTAACTTCCAAGCAGTCAGAGCATGTTCTGATACATCATCTTGGTCTCCTCTCTCATCCTTCTTTACTGTCTGGTTAATTGTGCCAAATGCCCAATCCTAAGCTTCCACACAAAACCTACAATACTCTTGAATGCAGTATTCTGGAGAGACTGATGAAAGAAACCTTTGTTGGAAAATATTTTTCAAGACTTAATCAAGTTGGTGTGATTAAAAAGCTGTTTCCCACCCATAAACACAATTTGTTCATAACTTTTCACAACATTTAAATTCATTTGTCCACCATCACACATGCAATCTGTGATCAAGCTAAAAACTGAATCCTAACTGTGTACACATCCCCATCCCTCATAATCTGTTGCTCATTGACTCTGGATCCTGCTATGCATTTTTATTAATGAGATTACATTTGCATCAGGACAAGTTTTAAATAATGTTTGAATAATAAAAGCCATTGAATTAAGACAGCTCTCTTCGCCCCTTCACATCGCCCCACAATCTACATAGAAAGTTATTTTAAACTGCACACCCTGTCTTTCTGAATTGCATATGAAGAAGTAAGATAAGAAATCAAGACCTCTCTGGCTCTGGTGCTATTGATGGCAATGGCAAAATCCATGACACAGTTATGAAATTCAAGAAGTTAATTAAATCTTTTGTACTTTGTTATTTTTGGTTATTTTTATTTTTCCCCAACCAAAAATACCTCTTAGAGCTATTCAAGATACATTTCCTAGAACTTATAATTTTATGCAGTATGACTGTAAAACTAATTTTAGATTTGTACAGACATGTTTCTGATTTTAAATTGAGAGGGGAAAATACAAACCAATTATTAGGTCAAATGACTCTTTCGAATTATCCTCTAAAATAAATGCAACGCCGAAACCTTTTGTCTGAAAAAATAACTGGCAAACCATTGGAGGAGAAAGTGCCCAGACCCACACTTTATGTCAGACTCCACATTGTTTTCAAATGTTAAGACTTTTGATACACTCTATTATGACAATAAAAAAGTTGAGAGCTACACCAGAAGATTATATGAAGAAAAATTTATGTTTTGTCTACTATAATAGGAGTCTTAAAAACAAACAAACACACACCACTTCTATCCATTATTTCATACCCAGATGTTTCCTGCACACCTGCAGTTGTCTCCAGTCCTGAATTCATGAGCTATAGTATTTCAACAGACTCTCATCAGTTGGTTTTAGAATTTTCTTGTCTGCCAGGTTTACAATCCATCCTGGAGCAAGACCAAAAAATATCTGTCTAGGATCCTTGCGTGCACTCAACATCTTAAAGAGTTCATCCTTAGTTATGTCTGGTAAGACATAGCCATATTTCTTGGCAAGTTCCAGCCTGGCTTCTGCAACCTTAGAAGGATCTGCCAGGTACCCCCGATTCCTGGGATCTGTGTAGTAACGGACGAGGTCTTCAGGTGGGAGCATTCGCTTTGGGATAGGCTTGCCACGCAGGAAAAATATTACCGGCTTGCATAAAATTTCTGTGGGCAAAGAGAAGATTAGTGACTGCACTTCATCATACAGATTTAAAGACATTAAATGACACCTTCTTATTTTCTCCTAAATTTATTATTACATTCATATCAAAAAGTACCAAGCAAAAAGTCAAATCTCAAGAATATTCGTGTTCAGAATGAGATAGTGGTTTGCAAGTTTCACTTAAACAAACAAACAACTCTGCTTGAACTGATATATGTTCAGTGTCAGTCTGGAGGAGTTGCTACTTCTAATACATTTAGAATGCCTACTTGGGAAAGATAACCATAACTAAGCTAGATGCTGCCATTTATTTAAAGGACAATTTCCAGGTTTGAAGCAAAGCATTTGCATGGCTATTTACACAGTGTACCAACAAATGCCAAATTTAGTGCTCCTATAAGTATTTTAAATTAAGTATCAATGGTACATGCACCTATTTAGTCTTTTGTGGGACTATCCTCTCTTCCTCAAATTTTACTGGTTTTGGCAAATTATATTCCAGAATCTTTAAACTTCGTTATTTTTATTATTTTCTGGAATGAAAAAAATCCCAGAACTTGCATCACTCCAGGGTAACATATTTTGCACACTAAAACCATATACTCCTCTTCTTCTCAGCCTCATTCACACATGAAAGCTGCATTATTGTCAATAAAAACGGCATGAATGAATGTTAGGCAGGATGCAGCCTCAAGCATAGCAAAGCCTTATTCTTCAGTGAAAGTGTTCTGAAAACAATAGCCATTTTAACTGGAAGGATTCTGAGCTTCTGTAACTTACTTCCTCACTTTAAGTGGAAAAGCATTTTAAATTAAAAATATAAACACCCACAGTGTTTTTTAAATCTATTTTTTCCTGAGTTTTCTTAGTGCTATTAAACATGGGAAACAGAAGACAAAAATTCGACGAAACAATATTTTTAGGTCCTCTATTTACAAAGCTATTCAGATTTCCTTAACTGGTTGATTGGTATACAACTACTAACACTGGAAGGACTAAACAGGTGAATGGTTAAAAAAAAGCAAAATTGAGGATGCATTATCATTCAACATTGGGGGCTAGAACTAGATGATCTTTAAGGTCCCTCCCCACCCAAAGTATTACATGATTCTATAAACATACATGTAACTGGTTCTGAAGCTTTTATAAGTTAATGACTTTCTACTAACAACTGTGTTTGAAACTTTGATTTGGATAATTTAATTTTGGCACATTAAAAAAAAAAGCAGAAATTAAAGGAAGTTCTTACCCAAGCTCCTTGGGTCATAGAATGATGTTGTTACTATGCCTCCATTTTTTTCTATGGCTGCAATTGCTAATTCAGATGCCCTCTGCACTTCAATATTTACTTTTGCTGCAAAAATATCGGCACCCTGTAAATTTCAACACATATGACAATAAAATTAAAATGAGTATTTTAAGATATACATTTATCCTTCTCTGAAAACTTGTAAGGCACATTGAATCTTGCAAAGTATTATAAATTACCTGTTCCCTGCATCAAGATAAGTAACCGAATTGCTCTCAGCCACTTGCGTTGAATTAAAAGTCCTTTCGATTTCCAAAATATTCATACATTTCTTTCACTACATTTTAGTTTTCTGTTGTAAAATACTTCTTCAGCCTTTTGTTATGTGCTCTTAACTCTCATTTTTGCAGCTCCTCAGGTATGAAAACATCCTCTTGAATTGTTTCTCTTTTTGCTGACACACAGTGCCCTCTAGTGGATTTATGATCCACAAAAATTCCACAGCAAACTAATCTGGAGAATCAAAGATGTTTCCAAACTATGGGAAAGACAATCTGAAAGCCTGAAGTACTAAGTGTGTTGTCTGCATACCTCCTCCACCAGCTGGACACCGTAATCCCTCTTGAGAGGCTGCACTGTCACACCTCTGGCATTAGTGAGCTGAGTTAAGTCAATCGGCTGTGTGGGGTCAACTCTGCCCAAATCAATCAGGTACTGCAGCCTCTGAAGACTCAGAGGTTGGTACTGACGTCTGAGGCTGGGGACAGAAAGAAAAAAAAAAAAAACCAAAAAACTGAACAACCCAAACAAAACAATGAGAAATGTACAAAATGGAAGTTTTAATAGCAACTGGTCAACTGAAATATTCCAGTTTTTACCTACTCCTAAACCAAAAAAATACCAAGACATTACAGTGTCAGCATTTCTTGGCAAACCAACAAGACTGTAAATAATTACCACCTTCAAAGTGAATCCAGCTTGGGAGCTTCACTGACAGTCAGTCAAAGAAACAAACATCTCCTCCCATACAAACCTAGTCAAAGACTATCAGCCAAACTCTGTACAGCTCCTGCACAGCTGACATCCAACAAGATTTTCTGATCCATTACGACTGCACCCAACATCTCAGAAGTACTGAAATAAATCTCCCTCAAAACACCATCAAGGAAGAGAAATATTGAGAAAATATGCATTAACCCACATTCCCAAAGGGAGCTGGAATCTCTTGTCAACAGCCATTGGCTTCAGCAGAACCTACTTTTGTGTTTTCTGAAGTTCTAACTTCACTGTACAAACCAATCCCTAGCACAGTTTTCCAATGACAGAGTCTATTCCTGTCTATGCACACCATTTAGGCTGATGCTCAAAACTTTCTCCTACAATCTGTTTGATGGCTGCTATTGGAAGTCTCAGAGTGGCAGCTGAAAAACTGGGAAGCAGCTGATCTCTGTTATTGGCAAGCCATGTACAAAAGTAATAGAATTTGTGCTGTCAGACAGCTCCTTCCAGAGAAGACGTTCAAGAGGTGGAGGCAGGAGGAGGAGCGAGGTGAAGACAAACAGGCAGAGACACTGTTCGGTGTGCTCCCCCCTGCCCCAACAGCGTCACTCGAGTGCACCTACAGTGGTCAGTCACCACAGAAACATTGACAGCAGCCTGACACTGAAATTTCGCCAACAGCACTGAAACTACAGAGTACTTTTTTGTTTTCACATGCTGTCAGATGTTCTTAAAAACAGCAAGATCCTAATAATTTCTTGTCACTGCAGGAGGTTGGATTTTTGCTGTGGGTTATTTGTGAACTTGTGACCACTGTTAACATAAGAAGCTGAGTGTCTGCATTCTGCAGCATTTCCTTTGCAGGACTGTGGATCTACACTCTGCTTTCAGCTAGTGAAAGTGCTTCTTGATTACTCTCATAATAATTTAGCCAACAGGAGAAAATGACAGTACCTGGAAATAAAATTCGAGTCACATTTCAAAACTATTAAGACTCAGAGAAAATCCTTTTAACAATTGGGACAGGTCTGTAAGTTCTACTGCACACATAAAGAATGGAAATATAGAAGTGGTCAGCTATTTGATGAAGCGGTATCAGGAAATGGAACATGAAATCAAGTCTAACAATTCACAAAGGCACAGTAGTCTTTTCATTTTTGAACTGTCTGCTCGGTGTAGCAGGTTTTTGTTACCACTGCCTGCAGCAGCATTGTATGGACACAGAAGTTTGCAAGACCAGCTCTAAAAGCAACAAAATTGTTACTGACCCAGGTAATACAAATGCTATCTGGTGAAACAAGCCCAGCTTTAAAAAACTCCAAACAAATAACAAAATTTTAATCAAAAAATTTTAATTAACAATATAAGTGAAGGAAATTTGGAAAACGCTAACATACATCTCTCCAGGTAAGAACAGTGACTGGAGAAAAGACATGTTAGAAGAATAACCTTGAACATTAAAAAGGTGGGATAAGGACATGGCACAAACAAGAGCAATGTAAAAAAAGGACAGAAGTATTAAACAAGGCAGAATGCCCAAGGAGAACAATGGTGAAAGGTGACTAAATGTCTCATCCAGCAGATTTGGTATTAGAGAGCTTGTTAGGATCCTAGGTGAAACAGACAGGGCACAGACAAAGACCACAGTGCCCAAAGGCTGAAAAGGTAGAACCATGAAGAGAAGCAGAATTGTATGGCTTGCAGCAGATCAGAGCTTCTGGTGAATAAAGTGAGGAGAAACAACAAAGCAAGACTTTGGATTACACTTCCATTCCTAACATCCTCACTCCAGTCACTGGGACTGTTCCCAGTCAGTTCACTGGGTCATGAGGCAAAGAGAAAAACAAGAAGGAATGAAGGAAGAGTTTCAGAGGAGAAATTCACTCAGCTGGAAGAGGAAGGGTAGCCTGCTACACATGAAGGATTATGAAGAGAGTAAATAAGCAGATGTGTAAAACAGGAAATAATTAAAAGAATGATCTCACAAGAAATGGGAGATTTTTCTGGTAAAGTAGCTAACAACCTGAGAAGAATTTGGGAGGCCGAACTTTTTCAGTTAGGCCTGTTTTGGCATATTAGATTCTTGCTTCAGGAGAAAGATCAAGAAAAGCAGTCAATGATCAATTTCCCAGTAAATGTGAAGAAACTTACCTGTGTCCCTCATTAAATCCATATTTTGGTATGGCCAAGTAAAATGGAGTTTGACCACCCTCAAAGCCTAATCGGGGGCGATTCCCTCTTTGTCTTTCTCCTTTGTGACCTCGGCCACACTTCCTACCTCCGTATCTTCCACGGCCACGTCTTCTTTCCTTCAAAACAATCAACGATACATTTAGTCGACTACTTCAGAAGCAAGTATCTATAAAACACCAGATTTTGGAGATATAAACAACTGAGAAAAATGCTGATTCTTGAGGAAAAATTAAGTTATAGATCTTTTCTAGCTGGAAAAATAGAAAAGCAGTTAATGGTTTTTGCAGAGCACAGCTTTAGGCTGCCACCACAAATAGTCTGGGGACAAGTCAGCTTCCTTTGGTGGCAGGGATGGTCGAGTCTAACACAAAACTGCACTTGAATTCTACACTATTTAGTAGCTCTAGGGAGTCTTGAGCACTTTTAGGGGAGTGCTGCTTGCTGTTCCCTTCTCTATTCCTATGGTTTCAGCCTTTGAACCTCATCCCCCTCTTCAATATTTCCCCAAATCAGGGGCGTTTCTCCCTGGTTTCTTAATTTCTCTCCCACTTTATAAAGAGACAGGTAACAGTTTTGTTTTCAAGAAACAGGAACAAGAATGCTAGCTGGCATCACATTCCTTTTCTTTGTAAGCCTTCTAACCTTCCATTTCCAAACATATTACTCCATCCCATAAACATCTGGAACTAAAATCCTTTTACTATTCCCCTCCAGCCCCAGCAATGGCCCTGAGGTTCAGCCAGCACCACTCATCAGCCAGTTCTCTGTGGGGATGGCCACACACATCGGCAGCAAGGCACGCAAAGGGCAAGCACCGGGCCAACACACACAGCAGTGCCATCCACTCGTTTGCCTTTCCACGCCTATTGTGGCCAGGCCGCTCTCCTGGTCGTGCCAGGATGATGTCCTTCTGATAGCCCTGGGGGCGAACCACACCGGGACCGGGCGCGCCGGCTGCCGAGGCACAGCCCTGCCGCCAGGCTGCAGGCACTCACCCGCTTTTTGGAGCCGGGGTTGGGCCTTAGGTTGGCCAGGCTGACCGTGGGCAGCGAGCGCAGCAGCTCCAGGGCCCGGTTCCCGCTCATGGCCGCTCACTCTCAAGGGCGCCCGCAGGGATCGCGCCCGGCCACGGCGCTTTACGGCAGCACCGTAAACCGCACCTCCCACGCCTTCCCAGCAGTGTCGCGCAGCCGCCGGCGGGGCGGGCCGGGCCTTTTAATGGTACCAGAGCTCAGAACTCCAATGGTTGAGCAAAGGGTCCTCGCTACGTTTCGTTTTCCAGCACCTGCTGTTTCATTACAGAGACCTCAGCCAAGTGTTTTAAAGCCGGGCCTTTAAAACCGTCAGGCTGCATCTAAACCTGCCTGGCCGGTGCTGCACTGAACCTTGCTCGGCTGAGGGTGCTGCACCCCGTGCAGGTACTGCAAATACCCATTACGGTCGGAGACTGTCGTGGCTTAACCCCAGACGTCAACCAAGCCTTACAGAGGCTCACTCTCCCACCAGTGGGATCGGGGAGAGAACTGGAAGGGTAAAAGGTAGAAAACTCGTGGCTTGAGATAAAGACAGATTAATATGGAAAGCAAAAGCTACGCACCCAAGCAAAGCAAAACAAGGAATTAATTCACTGTTTCCCATGGGCAGGCAGGTGTTCGGCCATCTCCAGGAGAGCAGGGCCCCATCATGTGTAACAGTTATTTGGAAAAACAAACACCATCACCCAAAACATGCCCCTCCTTCCCCACAGTTTATATAGTGAGCGTGATGCTGCATGGTATGGAATATCCCTTTGGTCAGTTTGGGTCACCTGTCCTGGCTGTGTCTCCTCCCACCCTTCCATGCACCCCCAGCCTCCTCACAAGCATGGCAGCCCAAAAAGCAGAGGCGGCCTCGGCTCTCTGCGAGCCCTGCCGAGAAATAGCAAAAACATCTTTATATTATCAACCCTATCTTCAGCACAAATCCAAACCACACCCCCTCACCAGCCATTAGAAAGAAAATCACCGCAGCCAAGACCGAGACCTTCCTAGTAGTGCTGCAGTACTTGATCACATGTATTATTTCAATCTTTTAAATTTAAATGTGTACCTACAGGAAAACCATACATCAGTTTCCATCGGTGTATTGGTCTGGTGGGAAGGGTGTGCAGGGTGTAAGCTTAGTGCAGTGAAGAACTGAATTGTAGAAGCTGCCATTGTGGAGTTACAGAGCCGACAGGCCAGTTCCCATTGTGAAAGCTGATACTCCTTGGTGTAATATCCTGCTTTCCATCCTGAAACTTCTGTTTGACAGTACCTTCTTCCATGTTGAATGTCTGCTTCAGATTGGAGAAGAGATCAGGCAGCAGTTCTGCCAGCCCTGAGAGAAAATGGGGGTAAAATGGAAATTATGCTGCAGAAATCTGTGAGTTTCAGTGTGAAATCTCTAGAGCTTCTTACCCCTTGAAAAAAATTAAGAACAATTACTTTGTAACAATACACAAGATGCTGGTATGGACAACCATCTTATCTAAGCCCATTTTAGCCTCTAGGGCAGGGAAACAATTTAGAGCATGCTTTGCCTTGTAAAACTCTCACTGCTTTAAACAGAAATTTCAAGTCAGGTAGAAAAGTATCATATCTATGACAGATATCTCACTCCAAAGAGGGAGCCAATGTACCAGTTTTTGAAAGGTTCGCAGCTCAGATGTTTTCAGCAATTCCTTCAGGGTTCCTGAAGGTCAGTTTCTTGAACACTTGTCTGTAACCAGCAGACTGCTCCATGCCCAATCCATGCAAAGCTCACATTTCCCCAGTGCCTCTGAGGCCATGCTAGCAGCAGCCAGGAATTCAAGCAAGATCATTGCAGCTCTACTGACTAAAATATTAAAATCTTGTTCTGTTTATGAGCAGACTATTGACTTCTTAGGCTGGAGGTTCAGCAGCAGCTCACCTTATGGAAGTGACATTTACATGGTAGATAGCAGAGTAGAGAGGGAAAGCAAAATTTTGTTCATGTCCCAAAAAGATTATCTAGAGCAAGAGTCAGGTTCAGCATACTTAATAAGCACCTGACATAATGTGAAGCTCCTAATCTTTGAAGAATTTTTTATGCATAAACAGTGTTTTCTTAACAGACTTGAATTGGGGACAGTACATGAGGCAGGAGCACACGCTAAATTAGAGACAAATCAAACCATTAAAAGTTACCTGTGAAAATAATCCAATTTTAGCAATAACAGGGATGCCCTGGCATAAATACTATGTATCAAAGCAGCCTAACGATCATGGCAAAAGAGGATGTGTAGTCATTGTTACACAGTTGGCATAAAGGCTTCTCCAATAAATTTTATGCAGCCAACGCTGGTGATGTTGATAACGATGAGCTTTGTAAAAAAATCATCTCTGTTTGGTATGGAGCACAGCAGTGGGAAGGATGTGAAAGAAGTATAGTGTGCACTCAGCTGCTGTTGGAGCTGCCAAACAAGGATCCATGCCAGCCAGTTACCACCCGGCTAATACAATGAGCATATTGATTTTCTGGGAGTAAATATCTGACAAAGATATATGGAATAGAAGACAAAGAACAAAGTATTTCGTTTTGATAGAAATGTGTTTGCCATACATATTCAGAGTTGGTCTAAGTATTTGGAATGGACTGGAATGATCCAGTAACTTCAACCAGAGTGCCTGAATAGCCTAACACGTTTCAAGATGAGTAAGAATCAGTGACTTGTGAGCTGTAAGCCAAGAGATTAAATTCGGCGGTGAGGCATCTGATCCGATGAGGACAGATGAGCCCCGTCTAACCGTGCTCTTTGCTATATTTGTGCTGGTTTTCCTGCCTTCCCGTGACTTAGCCTTTTATATTTTACCTATTTAAGGATACCGTAATTTCCTCCCCC
>VZRQ01000903.1:142207-160587 GCA_013397975.1 Machaerirhynchus nigripectus
CCTCGGCACCTGGAAGGTCAGCGGTGGCCGCGGGGAGCGGCCGCTGATGGCGGCGGGGCCGGGGAGGGGAAGTGAGGGAAGCGGAGTTTTCTTGGGAGAAAGTGGTGCCGTGCTCCGAACTGTGCCTGACCTTGGGTGGGCGCCTGGGGCCCGTGGGCGAGGTGCGTTTGGTTGTTTAGTGATCCTAAACCGCTACCTTTGTTGTCTTGTTGTTGTTTTATTTCCCTCAGGTCATTTTTCTTCACGGATTAGGAGATACCGGGTGTGTATTCTCATCTATTGCATACTCAGTAGCTATTATACTTTCAAATATAGCCTGCATTTTTTAAACACGTGAGCTGTTAAAATTTACTTAAGCTTCTTATTTTGCCCTTTACTGAATGCAGCGGCCAACAACCGATAAAACTTCATGTGTCCTGCAATGATGGTGACAACTTAAAATTTTCCACCAAGTCCTCAAAAACTTTACTCATCTAATTTGGTTTGAATGTGATCTCTTTTCTGTTCTTGAGGCAAACTTTGTAGAAAAAGAAGTCTGTGGTTTTCTGATCATTTGCTTTCCTGAGAGTGGGTTTCTGGTTATTCCTATGCTTGTCTAAATTTAGAGTTGTTCTTTATTCCAGACTTGTGGATTGTTGGTTTGCCAATAGGTGCAGTTAGTCCATGGTTTCTTCATCAGTATGTCACACACTAAAATCCAGACCTCTTTGGTCTATATAAGCAAGCTCCAAAGTAGTCACCTAATGTCTACAGATTTCTGTCTCTGAAATAGGGTCTTCAGACTCCAAAAAAACCCCACCGAATTAGAAAGTGCAATGCCCTGTTGGCTTTTTCCTGTTATTTTAATGTTTGAGTAGAAATGGAAGGAGTAGTAGGGAATTTCTGGGAGGCATTCTAGCTCTGGTGTAGTGTTTCTGTTTGAAGCTTGTGTGTGCCCAGAAATAAGCATGCATTCATTAAAGCCATTGAATTAACAAGTTAAAAGAGTGTTGAAGCCTTTTTAGTGGAAGACTTTAAAGGAATTGGCACCTAGATACTGAAAGTAAGTAGCATGAATGCTTTGTCTATTGTGCTCCCTTGTGGCCAAAATTACATAATATTTTTTTAAGAATTTTTTTTTTGTTACCTGGAACTCGAATGTTGCCTCTAGCTTGATTAAAACTTGCTATGTTTAAGATGTAATTTTTTCCAAAAATCTAATGAGAGTTAGCTGTCAGAATAAAAACTTGCATAACCTGGGCATTTAGTAAGTTAAAAAAGAGTCAAGTCCATGCACTTGGCAGTATTCTACAAGTGGAGATTTTTGCTCTGATTTGTTGTGCTGACACAACGCCTTGTTTGCATTATCCCTCTTCCTTTCTGCTGGTAGAACGCAGCTGAGGCAGCAGTACTGCCTGCATCTTGGCACCAAATGTTCAGCAAGTGATTGCAGAATCTTTTGAGCTTTTGGAATTTGAGTCCTTGCAAATCGGGTTGATGTTGGTTTTGGCAAGGGGTGAAAACGGGAGACTTGCTCTTATAACATAAGTTGTATTCCTTAGAAAAGGTGGCATTTCCATTTCAGTGACAGAGGTAATGCACAGCCTCAATCTTGCAAATGCACTGAGCATACTGGAATGTCTGCATTTAACAAGACATGACACGTCTGTGGAAAAACAGTGATTTAGTTGTATTTCTTCTTCTAGTCTGCTGCAGATTAGCTTAGATAGACTGCCTTTGACATACTGCTGTTCAGGATTTTTTAAAATAGAAGCTGTAGTAGTGACCTAAAAATTTTCTGAAGTGAACTTATTAACAATTTTATAACTTCCCCCAATTTAAACTGACCTGTTCCACTTCACATGAATTTTTAAATTCATCACTTCAGTTTACCAACTGTATTTTTCTTACTCTGGAATGTGTCTAACAGAAATTACATTCTTTTTTTCTCTTAGCTCTTATATAAATGGCACTTAAAGATTGGTACATGCTTGTCAAAACCTGAACAAAAGGTGCAACATAGAGAATTGTTCTAAGGAGTCTGCATTAATGTGCACACAATGTTGCTTTCCAAATTTGTCAAATTAGTCTTTATAGTTGGCTAAAAAATGTCCCCAAATTCTTATGTAACTATTTTTTCTCAGTCATATTTCTCCTTCAGATTCTTACTTGACCCTCTGTGATACTGCAAATATTGTGCAAGTCATATTACCTGCAATTTGTTAATATGTATAAAAGTATTGGTAGGAAATAGGCTGAGATACACAGTCAGTGCTTCAAATGTCTGTGATGTCAGTGTGTTGGGAATGCCTTTAACTTTAGGTAGCATACATTAACTTTTCAGGATGATACTAAAACTAAACTAAACATGCTTTTATGGCTGGTCTGCTGTTGGTCTGATTAGTTCAGCTGTGTCACTGGTGAATTTGTTAAAGATGTTTCCTGCTAAGAACCAAATTTCCAGTATCTAATTTAGTGGGTGAGTTAGGAATACTAAATGATGAGAAAAATCAGGAAATGCAGGTGCTACTGAGTGTTAGGGAAAGCCAGGTGCAGGCACATGCAGTGGTTCTGCCTGGGTTCAGATTTGGGTCAATGTCAGTTCCTGTCTAGAAGAGGTCTGGAGTGAGTCTTTACCTCACGGTCTCCAGTGTTCTGGTTTGGAGGAATCTCATTAACTCACCTGCTGTGCAGATTTTGTGTTGTCATGGACATTCATATACAGTATCTGCTTGAGATTAAAAAGCTGCTGCAATCTGGGGTGTTGTTCAGGACTGCCTGAATCCAAGAGCATTCAAGCTGAGCTGAAGTTAATAGGGCTGATTGATTAGGTTGGCTCCACGTGAAGTTAGATTAGATGTCAGTTTGCTACTGTCCCACGTCAAGAAATGTGGTTCACAAAACACCGAGTTGGCTGTCAAAAAAGCTGTCTTAACTCTGCAGGAGCAGCAAAGCAGCCTCTGAGCTGCCTGGAAGCAGGATACCTGTGTGCATCTGTTGTGGCGTGCAAATTAATAAAGCCAGACAGATACACAGTGGGCTTTGCCTGGAGCCAAAGTATTTACGTAGCTGCACCACGACTACGGCAGTCAAATTAGGTTAAGTCTCTCTGACTGTATATGTGCCACATATACAGCCAACAAACTGAACTGAACAAACCACCTTAGTACTACATTCATAGTATACTGTGGTTGATGTAAACATTTTCTAAAAGTGTATTTGTATTGCTCTAATTCAGCATATTTCATACTTGGTCTGTGCTGGTGCACCAACACGGAAATAAGAGCTAAGCCAAAACATAAATGCAACTGAATATTTTTTTGTTAACAGGCACGGATGGTCAGAAGCACTTGCTGGTATCAAAAGCCCCCATGTGAAATACATTTGCCCACATGCGTAAGTTTGTAACTTCTCTTGTTTTACCTTTTTCTATAGAGTTGCATGTTGAGGCACTTGCAGCATTTGCACAGATTATGAAGTCAAATGGTATTTGGCTATCTCTGCATTTTGTTTTTTACATAAAAGCCCATTAAATGTTTCTTGTTTTTAGGAACTGCTGTGTGATTTACATTGGGGCAAAACTGCATTTTTATATGGATTTTTGGTTTTGTTACAAATTCAGACTGAAAACATATTTGGAATGTTTTATGTGCAAAATTATATTATTTTGACTCTTTTTTTTTTTTGCTGGGTTGTTTGTTTCTTCCCCAACCCCCCCTCCCCCAACAGTCTTTTGTCAAAAACAGTTTTGTCAAAGAATACATTTTTTTTGTATTTTACTTACCATTATACATAATTTGTTTTAGGTACATGTACTTCAACTTGGGTGGGTGTATAGTAGATTGAAACTTGCTGTAGGTTACAAAGAAATTTAAAGATGGACAGGATATTGATATTTTCAGCAAATAAAGCAATTTGAGCTGTCTTTGTGCAATTTAAGAAGTTAAATGCTTCTAAGCACAGTCAGGCATCAGTAAATAAGGCAGTAAGATCTGTTTAGTATTTACTTGGTGGTAGAAAAACTAGTAATCTTAATTTATTTTAATTCAAAATTCAGATTGTCTTTTGCTCCAGCCATCTTGGCAGACATGGGGCAGAGATGATAGGGAGAAAAGGAAGCAATGTTCTGGTGTATTACTGAGCTGTGATTTATTCATTTATTTTATCACATGGCCAAGCTTTGCTGAGCCATTCAAAAGGAGCTTAGCACTCTCTGCTGTTTTCTTTGCTTGCCCTTTGTTTTCTTTCAGTCCTTCCCTGCAGAACTTAGGCTGCTCAGTGCCTATAGATTAAAACTAAAGCCAGATTTGATCCATGGCATGATCCATTGAAGCTGTCTTGGTATGGCTGAAAAGATGCCACACATCAGCACAGGGGTGGGAAGGAGTCCAGCAATGAAGGCAGGCACTGCCTAAGCAGATTCAGCTGTTGACAGAAGCATGTGTGGCCAGGCTCCACCACGTGCTGCATTTGGCTGCTTCCTGCTGATGCTGCTGCATAAGGTGCCTTAATCCACTGAAGATGTGTATGGAACTGTGATAAATAACTCCTACTTGGAAATAACTAAATTATATATGTTTATTAAAAATCCGTGTATGAGATTTATGCACTCATGCACACACATTTAAAGCAGCCCATTAACGTTTTGCTTGCTCTCCATAGAGAGTGGTAATTCAACCCTGAATATTAAATGTGCTTAGGCTGACAGGTTTCAAGAGAGTTTCTTCAACAGATGCTTCAAAGCAGCTAATGTTAATTACTGCTTAAAAATAAGACAGAGTTAGGGGATATGTAATTTCATGATGTTACTGCATCTGCATTCTTGAATTTCAGTATATATCTTATGTCAGGAGTGTTCATTCTCATTTCTAGGCCAGTTATGCCAGTTTCTTTGAACATGAACATGTCTATGCCATCATGGTAAGTATTTGTGTAAATGCAGACGGTTCTAATCAAATTATATCTGGGGGTATGAACTCATTGTTCTTAATTTAAAATCATGAACAACCTGAGTGTCTGGTTTTAATCACATGCAAGTGTAAAAACCTTTTTGATTTAGTTCTGTTCTTATAAAAGTGCTGTCACGAGTACACTAATTATCCTGTTGTACCTGGGGTAGTGATTATTCCTCAGGACTAATCTGTGTATTGTAGAGCAAAACCCCATTTTATTTTACAGGTATGGTCTGTAGTATGCGTTGTGTCTGAATTCATAGTCAGTAGAAGTAGAGGCTTGGGGTGGAAATATTATTGCTACTAGTGAGTAATATTTGGTGGGTCAGTAGGATACGTAGAAATTGTTCTTTAGAACATCCATTCTGAATAGAGAACAAGAAGAATATGGTAGATTTCAATGATCTTAAACCAGTCTTCAGTTTTGTTGGGTCATGGGCTTTTTTTTTCCCCTAAAGTAACTTTTGTTTGTTTTTCTTGTATTTCTTCAAACCATATTTTAATTTGTACATGCAGCAAAATTCCTGCTAATGTTTTTGAAGCAAATATCACAACTGAGCTGCTTAATCTGTAGTAAACTACAGAAGATGGAAAAACTCAGAAAAGCCTCGTTGACTAGTCTTTTAAGCCACATTTGCAGATTGTCCACTGTTTCTTGTAATCCATCGGTAGTTGGTACTAAACAATATGACAGCTAACATTTTTATCTGGAAAACATCCAAATTTTACTATTTGTGTGTTAAGGAAGTGGAATGGATGCTCTAATGAGTAATGCTCTTGTTGATGTTTTTGTAAGGTTTGATATCATTGGACTTTCTCCAGATTCACAGGAAGATGAAGCTGGGATCAAGCAGGCGGCGGAGAGTGGTATGCTTGGGAGTATTTTTTATGTCTTAAAAGTACTTCTGAGTGTTCTTGAAAATGAGCTATCAATCTGAAACAGGTTTTCCAAAGACAGTATTTTTAGGGAAAGGAATATGTGTATATGGCATTATCCCTGACCAAAGTTTAGCTAGATGGGTTGTTTACTGTTTGTTTTTTAACTTTATTAGTAAGTAGAGTAAATCACCGATATAAACACTTCATGGTCTGAAATACGGGAACAAGGTCAGGGTTTTTTAAGAGCTTTTGGGTAGTGCAGCAGGTTAGAGCTGTATTAGCATCCAGTTATGTTGCTTTTACTTGGAAGAGGATACCATCTTCCCAGCACTGGGGCTTTTGCAAGACCTATTTGCATGTCTTTCTCTTTGGAAATGATACAGTGGCACTGATATTTCTGACTGTGTTCTAGATCTTTTGGTACTTTTAATGTATAGCAGCCTAGATTTTCCTTTCCCTAGCTTTCTGTTCATGCCAGGAAGAAGGCATCTTTTCTCTTTTGAACTATCTAGAGAATGGAGTGGATTTTAACTACTGGCCTTTATTTATGTTGCAGTTAAAGCACTGATAGATCAAGAAGTAAGGAATGGAATTCCTTCTAACCGAATTATTCTGGGAGGCTTTTCTCAGGTAAGGTATAGTTGGAAAGAACCATTGTCTTTTTTCTAGCAAAGTACCCTAGCTTTATTAACTTGAAAACCCAGACACTTAAATTGAAATCAGCTGATGTTAGATGCCTCTAAAATTTTAAGATGTCAATTTTCATTTGCATTAACAAATGAAGTTTTTTTTGTTTTATGCAAATAATGACTGTTCACTGAAAAATGAACATGTATGTGTAAAAAAGGTACTAAAATTAATAGTCTGTTTAAAATCTTTATGCACATAACCTACGTAGTTTTGCTTGAAAATCTTGGTAGTACTTTTAATTGAATTTGTTAGGTATTTGGTGGTCTGGGTTTATTTGGGAAATCTTTTCCTTCATACTTGTAAGGCATCTGTGATAGGAGGGTTAGTAGATTAATTGGGCCATACATCAACTCCTCAGTCTGCATGCAAATGAATTAAATATTTAAGTGTTGATAATACTGTTGTGAGTAATAGTTTGTTTGGGGTTTTTTTTGTCAGCTGTTAGTTACAGTAAACTTGCTGGCTTACTTCTGAATTGACCACAAGGACTTGGAGGGGAGGAGAAAAAGCAAAACAAATGTTGTACATAAACACTGTTTTTAGTGTTGGCTCTAAAGAAAAATAGATTGGAATAGAAAAAGACCTTTAAAGGAGAAATCAGAGATCTTGAACAAACTTTAAAAAGAACTTTACTGTCATTATTCTAATACTTGTATCTTTATTTTAGGGAGGTGCATTATCATTGTATACAGCTCTTACAACACATCAAAAATTAGCAGGTGTCATAGCCCTCAGCTGTTGGCTTCCTCTACGGGCCTCTTTTCCTCAGGTATTTTTTTCTTTTCTAAGGTAATTTGCACTGGGGGAATGAGTATATCTGAAGATGGCACCTTGTGCAGGAATTAGTGGCCATTGTTATTACCAGATGTTGACAGTTCTTTGGTAACTTGGAAGGTTTTAAAATAGGGTCCTGAAATTTTAGATTTTGTTAAGTAAGGAAAATGAAGAAACACTCAGTAGCAATTTCTGCTTACAATGACACTACTAGAAACTGTAAAGGATATAACAAATTTTCCTTGAAGATTAATTTTCTATCTGCTGTTTGTTCCATCTACAAGCCACTATCTTACAGACTGGCTGTTTGAGCAAAGTTTCAGGTTCTTTTACTTGGCCAGAAATCATGACTTTCTGTTATAAAACTTTCTGCCAAAATTTTATTTTCAGGTCTTTGAGCTTAATGTGTTGTCAGGTACAGAGCTTACTTCATAGGAAGCTTGCAGACTATACACTGTACTTTTTTCCCCTCACAATTCAACTTACTTGTCATGGAACAGGCTATAGTGCCGTGGGATTATTTTATTTCAAAAGTGTTAGCCTTATCTCCACTTGGTGTTTCTTTCTTCTCTTCCCCTGTCTTATCCCATGCCTCCCAGGGCCCTATCAGTGGTGTCAACAAGGATATTGCTGTTCTTCAATGCCATGGGGATTGTGACCCCCTGGTTCCTTTAATGTTTGGTTCCCTCACTGTTGAGAAGCTAAAGAGTATGATAAATCCAGCCAACGTAACCTTCAAGACTTACTCTGGCCTGATGCATAGTTCATCTCTTGAGGTAATTTTCTTAATGCACCCTGTTTTAGCTGGGTATAGTTAATTCTTTTCCCTCAAAACAAATATTTATAGGCTTTGGGGAGGGGGGTTAGTTTTTGTGAGTTTTGTTCAGTGGGTTTTGTTTTGCGTTTTTTTTTCCAATAACAAGTGCTTCATGCTACTTATTTTGGTGAGTTCTGGGCTAAAAACGCATCCAAAGCAAAAGTTCATATGACTAGTGAGAACTTCCTCATAAGTGCTTTGGGACTAGGCAGCTTGGTCTATAAAATGCTCTTTTTCCCAAATTTTTATTATCTGCTTAGTAAAAAGAGAAACAAAACTTAACCCGGAATAAAAGACATTCTCATAGCAGAAATCCAAGATGGTATTTTGGAGAGAAGAATCCTGGTAGCTCTGCGGATGGGGACATGGAAGGAATACGTAGGGAGGGCTGACACTGTGGAAGAGGCAGCCTCAGAACCTGTATTTATGGTTCTGGCTCAGCACACAGCTGAGCTGATGCAATAACTTCCTTCTGCCAGAAAGGGGTGGACTCCCCCTGCTTGTGACCTTGTGGCCCTCACTTCCTCCTTGTACGGACTCTGGGGCAGATTAGAAACTTCCTTGAATCATTTGAACTTGCTAAAATGGCAAAAGCTGCTGGCTCCAATGTTTGCAGCTGTAGGGAGCTGGAGCATCAAAACTCACACAAAGTAGGTGATAGAAGCAAGAAATAAAGAGGAGGCAAAGAACAGATTTGCCATTTGTCAGCAGCAGTAACATTGTTAATTTGGGTTGTTGCATCTTGTGGGAACTGTACCTTTGAACAACCTCTTCGCAACATTTACACAGTAGTATTGCATTTAGACTGTAATATTGCTGAGTTGTTGCACGAATATATTAGTAATGTGTTGCTTCTTACAATAGTGACTTAATAAAAAAAAGATTACATGAATTAGTTTCCCAGTCTAGTTTGCTGCGTTGCTTTTCCTTAGGGAAGGAAGCAAGCATGGTGAAAATGAAAGTGAATTATTAGGAGGAGGAGTTGCTGGCTTTTCATGCTGCTGCAAACTTGTAAAAGTTTATACACGAAGCTATGGCCTTAGCTACATTGACACCCTGTACAGTCAGCCTGGTGCTATCAAAATCACTTGATGATTAATGTGTAGCTTGCCTGTTCAACTTCAGAGAGAAAGAAAAAGTAGGCTTTGCTTTTTTTCTTGTATTTTAGCCTCCTCTGAGTGCATAGTGCCTTTAAGTTAACAGCCTTGACTTGTGTGCAGAGTGGTAATCAAGTAACTAATTGCTCAATATTTCTAGCCCAGCTGCTCATTATAACTGAAATGTTAAAGCACAATTTAGTGTAGCTGATTACATAGTAGCAGAGAACTTCAACTAATGCATGCTTTTATCTTTAAACAGGAGATGATGGATGTAAAACAGTTCATAGATAAACATCTACCTCCCATAGACTGAACTGATCTGTGAGAAGCCTTCTATATAAATACACCAGCATCAACTGTGGTAGAGTGTTAAATCTTTTCATATGCCTGATAGGAAACATTATTTCTATACCTGCAGTGTTACTACTGTGTTGCAAATTTATACTTAAAATGAAGATTAAATAATACACATGTGCAAGAAATGATAATCTTTTTAGTATTCAGCACCCAGTGGTGGGAAGGATATGAATGAGGGAAGTAGGTAATAAATTACAGAATGTAATTGTTTTAAGATGTCTCATTTTTTTTTTCTTGATTGCAGAATTTTAAACTATTTGTACAAATAATAAAAAACTAAATTTAAGTGAGCAACACAGATGTGACCAGTTTAGTTTTACTTGAGACATGATTTGTTCTTAATACTCATTGAAAACATATGACAACATTTCTTTTATGTAATGAATGCATAAAGAACACAACATAGAACACAGTGGGCATAAAGTACAGAACATGTAACGTAGTGGGCATATAATGGTAGAATAAATGCTACCAAGGATAAAGCTTTAAGGATTATATGTTAATTGTTTAACAGATAAGGAGGATTGGGCTATAATGGGTCGAAGTCAGCAAAGGCATTTCTTATATTTAAACCACCTCAGTTTTAAACTGTTTATGTAGGTAAATACTGTGGAAATTCTAAAAGGGAGTCATTCCTTACGAGACTGTTGTTTGTCACTTATTGTCTTTTTTCTTTTAAACTCATTGCAAATGCTGACTTGGAACAGAATTCTGAAGTGCATAAGATTAATTTGAGTTTCATTTAAAAAATTCTTGTTTTCATACTGAACATTCATCTTATGCTTTACTTGTTCTAGTTTTCATTTGTTTATGTATTTCACATGAACAACTACAGAATATAGTTTTTATTTTTTTCTGTCTGCTTTGGAGTAAATAACTGAAAATAGTGCAGCTGCATAGTTCTGTGTATTGTTGAACTCTCATCTGTAAAACACACATCAACTTATTAGAATTATTTTTTACTAGAAATATAAGTGCAATTGGGATTTAAATTATGTAAACTATAAATTGATACTTTTAGATAATACCATATAATACTTTCTCTTATTACATGTCAAGACTTGATTTTTTTTTTTTTTTCTGAATAGGAACAAAGCATTTTATTTTCAGGTCTATCCTTCTACATTTCCCTAGATCTGTGTAGCCTAGGAATATGAAGACCTGCCCTGGGGAAAAAAAAACCCATAAATTTGCAAGATGCAGAATGTTTCTTCTTTCAGAAGCTTAAAATTGTAGAATGCACTGGTTTACAGGAGTTGATGCACACTCAATAGCTTTTTTTAGTTAAGAGCCATAATTTACTGCTGGAAACAGCTGTTCTGTAGCATTCAGAGGCTGTCACCACACTAGGAATGTTTAAAAAATGCACTACACTTTATACTGCATAATATGCTGCATAACAATGTTCTATCCTATAATATGCTTTCAGTCGAAGAATTTTTCTATTTTGGATATATCTGTCATGTCAGCACTGTGCTTCACACCTGCATTTAAGGTACTCTTCCTCTTCCAGGGGTCCTGTTACAGTGTATGTGGATTTATATCAGGCATCTGCCAGTACAAATACTTATGTGAGGAATTGCACCTTTATATCTCTCCTTTAACATTGCTGCTGCCAGAGATCTGACCTGTTTACCTAGTCTGAGTTGTCAGTTTTCAGTGCTTTTTTTTTTTTTTTTTTAAATGTGTTGCACTTCGTTTTTAGGAAGCTCCTTCTTTTCTAATCCAGTTCTCTGGATTATTAAACATCTCTTAATATGTAAAATTGAGAAGGAGTCTTTTTCCTAAATGGTAGTGAAACAGTTTTAGATATTCCATCTGTGTAGTTAAGAGGGCATTTTTATTAACACTGAAGTTTAATTAGTCATTGAAGTTTAATTCTCTCAGTCACTCTCTTCTATAGATCTGCCAGTTTGTCTTTCAGTTAATTTAGTTCACAGAAGAAACCATAATATTCTTCCTGTAGTTGTGCCAAAGTTCTCTTGAGAAAACATTATGTCCTAGCTTGGAGTCATTCCCAAATTGCATTAGCTGATTATGCAATTCTGCTGAATTGCAGTCTTGGTGAGCAAACTATATGTTAATTTCTCCTAGTCTTTAGACTTACCTTCATTCCCCCGTTGTCTAAATAATTCCCTGAACATTGGTGTATTTCCAAAGTTCTTGCACAAGCTTCTAATTTTTCCTTCACTATTTTCATGTTCTGTTTGTAGATTTGTTGATAATGCTGTTCATCTGTCTTAACTTCCTATTGACTGTGTGCTCATTTCACATATTTTTCCTTCTGCAAGAATTAGTTTAGAAGAGTATTTCTAACATGTTAAAATGAGATCTGCCCTAGCTTCATTCATTCATTCATAACACTTTTTTCAGTTTGGTGAACTGTGTTTACAGCTTGTGGTCACTTTCTAGTACTTAGATACTCTAATCCAAGTCAGCTTCAACTGTCACTGTCATGATGCTTTCAGATGTTTTTCTATAAATGCTTTTTATGTGTTAACTTCGTTCAAATATTCAGCTATCATAACAAGACTCTTTTTCATATTGTTGTTTTGCTGCTTGCTTTATCTACAAAGAGCTGTGTTACCAAAGTAAATATAAGTAAATGTTTTGACTTACTTTGAATTTCTGTATTCTAGGAAGAATTCCCCTCATTTTTTTTCTTCGGGGGTGTGTGTTTATATTGTAGTTGGGGGTTCTTAAAGAGCCCAGAAGCTAGAGGAAACTTCAAGTCAGTGTCTCCTCCCATATTACACCATGTATGTTGAGCTTCTGTCCTTTGTAGCTTCCCAGCTGGTTTGAAAGCTTTGTGTATGATCTTGTAGCTGAACTTCTTCACTACCTGAAGTGATTTGATGCTGGGATTGTTGTTACAATGCATGTACTTGAGGCTGAATAATAGCTCAGTCAGATGGGGGAGTTTTCATAGTATTCTATTAAAATTGAGAAGTTGGACTGTCAGTGTTCTAAATATGAATGTCCTATCCTCAAAAACTACAGTTTGAAACTGTCCAATAATGTCTATTTTTTGTAATGTTAGACTTTCCACCAAAAGAGATGATGTCTATCAAACCTGTGAAAGCATTGATAAGAAAATACCTAGCTTGCAGATCAGTTTGTTTCAATGGGTATCTAACTCCCTAATGTGTTCTTCATTTCAAAATGGTACTTAAATTTGACTGCAGTTTTGTGCTGTCAGAAGTCTGACTTCTTGTTGGAATATGTCGCCCACTTTTCAATAAACACGTTGAATTACATATTATAAGCCAAATTTTCCAGTAATTCTTGAGGTAAAACTGTACTGGGGTCTGTACTGTGATGAGGGCTGTATGACTTGGTCTCTTCCTCCTATCTTGTATAATTACAACACAGTAGATTGGTAAAAGTACTGTACGCTGTAAAACTGGTATTAGAACTGTTAATTAAAACATGTTCTCTCTAATGGAGTATTGTGCACTTCATTGAAATAATTTGGATGCATCTTTTATATAGAGGTGCTATTTGGATTGATGGATATGACTGAGGGCAAACTGTAAGATGTTAACGAAGCCATGTGTACAAGGCCTGTGTCTCTTAAATTTTAAAAACAAATGCTGAACACTTGCTCCTTTTGTTAAGAAGTATAAGCCATTTATATTTAATATAAGCAGCTAAGATGTAATTTATTTTACTAATTTTATTAATTATAAGAAATCTTAACTTTGGAAATTATTTATGTACTAGGGAAAATGTAAAACTTTGTGTTTTCAATCATTGTGAAATAAATTTCAATCAGCATTTGGCCAGGTACTAAAGATTTTTTCTGTGCTTACCTGAAGGAAGTTGAGCTTTTATATGCTGTGAAACAGGCACTCTGGAGGCTCCTTGCAAATGTATTGCATGGTAAGATATGCATACTATAATACAGAAGAGCAGTGATTTGTAGTTACTGGAAAGAAATGAAAATCACTTACCAAGTTATGTTTTGCTACTTTGTTGAAAGAATCCTAAGTATGATTGGAGAGTGGTTTTCATATTCTGGGTTAATTTTATTTTAGCTTATTTTCTTGGAATTTGCAATAACTTTGAAAGATAGAAGAAACTAAGGTATTTTCCAGCAGACTTATTCTAGGACACTGAAGAGCCAAAGTCTTCTCAGTCTGTATTGCTACACCTTCCTCTGGGGATTTTGTGTTGTTGGAAAGGATTTGAAGTTGATTAAGGTTTGGCGTACACACCACTTAATAGATTTGTTAAAGAAACAATGTTCAGGTCAGGAGTTATATGCACTATTTAGTGTAATACCGGAGGGTGATCAGTGCTATACTGATAGTGCAGGGTACTCTAGAGAAATTGTGGGGTTATCTGGGAAGAGAGGGAGTGGGGTGTACATGTGGTAAGGGCAGACTTCCCCCCTCAAGCAGCTTAAAGCAACTAAAAGGCCACTTGTCTCCACAGACTGCAGCGTCCAAAAGTCAGCGTGGAGTACATTGAGGAATTCAATGAATGTGTGGGAATGCATGATAGATGCAGTGCTCTATGTGAATATGTTGTGGCATGTTGTGGCAAATCAAGAATCTAAGAATAGCTAGTAACAATAAAGATGCAATATTACACAAGGTAATCTGCCAGTTTATATTTTAGGAAAAACATTTTGAGTAATGCTGAGTTTCTATTTGCTTTCAGCCCTGGCATCCCCGATAAGGTAATTGTGAGGAGAAACATTGCCTGAAACTAGCATTAAAAAAAAAACCCCAAAACAACATATTTGTAGTATTATATTAAACTTTATCAAATATAATATGAGAACAGTGGTGTAAGTGAAGAACGTGACTCAAGAAGTTTTCAGAATGTCTGTTGGTTAAATTGAAAATGTGGTTCTTTGAAGATTAATAGCGGTAGAACAGATTCCCCCTTCCTGCCCCCCCCCCGCCCCTTTTTCTTCCTTTTCATTGCTTGCCACTCTCATCTTAGCACCATTTGCCTTTGGGATAACAGGTTTTATTAATTCTCTTTGAGCTGAACAAGTGCCTTTGATGTAGCTGATTGAAGTTAATTTAAACAAAGTACTTGTATAATTTAATGGACATCCACAAAATGAACCTAGTAGATAGTGTTTTTCTTTTAGGACCAATTACTCAAAAAGAGCAACCCATTGCCTCCTTTTTATCTGCAAAACTTGTAAAACTTAAAACTTCCAGCCAGTCTGCTGAGGTGTAGTGAACTTGCTTCAGGCATCTAAGTGGGAGGTTTAGCTTGTGTGGAGAAGATAGACTTCCCTTGTTTAAAGTTTGCTTTAAAGAGCTACTTCTCTGTATAAACAGAGCAGATGGAGTCTGAATGTTCCTTGGTTGGGAATACAAGCAAACTCTTAAAAGTAGTTTGTGCTTGAAATAATTTGCTAGCTGTGTTGTAGTATTTGAAATTATTGGAGGGGATCTTTAAAAGGCTTAAATATTTTAAGTCTATATTGAAAAAATAAGTAAAAGTTATTATTCTACAGAATAGAGAAGTCTAATGAAATTAAAAACTCTAAAAACTAAAAAAGAAGTAAAACCCCCGAAACATTAGCTTAATTTTTTTTATATTTAAATGCCTGCAGTTACTGCTTCTAAATTGAAAAAAGTAAAGACATTTTGAAAATGTAAATAACATTTTGAAAAAGTAAATAAACCCAACCCATCTGTTGTGTAACTATAGAACAACTAATCAAGATGTATATTGCTATTTCAGAAATTTTTGAAGAAAATCTTGTTATGAGGAATTGGAGCTTGTGTTTGGTATAGCTCCCCTTATGTGTCTGTGAATGGACTCATCTCTTCCTCTGCAAAGGTTGGGGACCACTTGGCTGATTCAGCCCAGCTGAGATTCTGTTTTGGAAGATCTAAGACATTGCCCTCAGGGCTCAAATAAAGAGGAGAGAATTAATAGCCATAATGTGGCTACATAAAACCTTTTGCAATGCTGTGGATGTTATATTTTGCACAGTTGTGGTAATACCTGATTAGAGGAGCTTTTTCCACGCAGAATATTAGTCCTGAAAATGTAGGGTTTTTAAGTGCCTTGATAGCAGTTCAAAGGTCCTTTACTACAAATTCTGTAGTAGTAAAGTGTGCTACTGTGTTGCCCTTCACGCCCCAAATTTCTGAAGATGCTGTCTCATATCAAATGAGACTAGTCACTAAAAATCATTATTTCATACATGCACTCCTTTAGGAAAGTCACTACCTGCTGAGTCTTAGTATTGTAGAAGGCCCCGTGGTCCAGCAAATGGCAGGCTCTAGGGAGTTGGATACAGGCTTTCTGCATGAGCAGGTGTGCAATACCCTTTAGAAAATGTTGCAAAGGAGTGGTGAGGATGTGCTGTAACAGGTAAGTGCAGTTATTATATATATTATAGATATAATTTNAATGGGTTAATTTAGGAGAAAAAGGCTAAACAGAAAGGAAAAGGTCGCTTTTCCCTGTTTTACACTTCTTTGGACTTGGAGTGACATGTTATAGAAGAGATTGGTGCTGTACAAAGCTGCTTGGTTTAGAACCAGCTAGAAGAGAACAACCATGCGGAGTGCTGTGTGTTTCTTTTCAGTAAAGACTTGCTGTCCCAAGGTTGATAGAGCAGCTGATATAAAGAATCTGACTTGTACTGGTTCAGTTAATTGATACCATTCTGGTATTGTAGCACACAATATAAATAATGTGAGCTGTATTATGTTTTCTTTCAATGCATCTACTTGCAAAAAAAAAAAAGATATGCATTGCCATCTGATTATTCTTTGATTTCCCTACTGAAATATTTTTCGTTTTTAAGATTAGATGTTAAGTAAGTGTAATGTGCTTTGCCTTTTATAAGGGCTCTCATGGGATTTAATTTACAGTTGTCAGTTTCTCTCCTGATACATTTCGGATGTTAATAGATTTCATCTGAATTTTGAACTCTTTCCATGCATTTCCAGTGAAGTCGGTGTTGAATTGTATTTTTAAAAGAAATTTTAGAAAAGTCTGGGTGACTTTATTCCAGAGCTTAAATACATTTAAACTAACCAAACTGACTGATTTGAGGTTTCTAGTTTTGTGACTGTGTTGTCCCTGACCTAACTTGCACCTGCTGTAGAACCTCTACAAGCTTGTTGATCCTGTAGTGTAGCTCTGAGCTGCCAACACCCTGTGTGTTGCTTTTATCATTGATGTGATTGTGGGCAAAAATGACGCTAAACTTCATCTGAGGTTAGCATCAGGTTAAATACCAGTGTTTGATTATTACAGGTATTAGGTAACTAAATCTAGACAAAATGGAATTAATCCTGAACTGGCACGATCCCTTAAATGTTGTGACAAGCAGCATTATTTTATTTTTTTCTCCCCAAAATCTGCTCCTGAATGAAAAGGTATTATTTTCCTTAAAAAATAATTTCTTTGTTCTTGTGGGGTTTCTTTACCCCCTCTTGGATGGAATAAACAAAAAAGCTGCAGACAAAGTTTCTGTGTGCTTGTCCAGTTCATGGCCCAGATCTTACCTTGGGGGAAGATCCTCTGTAGGTCCCAAATAATTTTGATTGCTTCTAATAAGTCTGTTTCTGTGCAGGCCTTAGAGTTGACCATTGTGTGCATTGAGCAGAGTGTAGCAGTGCCCAAAACCCACCTGTCTCTATTTGGCTTCAAAACACAGGACAGTCTTGCTGCCCAGTGCACGACAGACAAGTGTATTAAGTTCTTGCCATAATGGCTTCCTTGAGTGTTGTTCAATGAAAAGGCCTGCCTTGTCTATTCTCCAAAATGTACATATTTTACGGTCCTCGGTTCACAACTGGGGCATCCACAGCATACGACTGCTTACTAATAATGGATTTGAGCGGCTGTTTAAGCACCCTCCTGGATCTCAGGAAGGGATAATCTTCCTGTAACCTTCAGATGTGCCTACTGTTTTTATGAAGTAGACACTCCTGTTTTACAGCAAAAACGGTTTCATGGTGCTGTTCTCAGCTAAAAATTGCAGTAACAAGGCATCTAACTCAGTTGATGAACAGAATTCCATTAGTAATAATGTGTAGTATTTATATGTCAAACTTTATAAAAGTAGTATGTCCCACTGGAACATTTAGCCTAGATCTAAGACTTAGAAGCACTGTAGCACCTCACAGTGTGATGCTTGGCCAATGCCAGAGTTTATTGCCCGCTCTGTTGTACTGACTCCGAACTTGTGTCTTCCAAACTTAACTCTGAAGTTGCAACCTGAAACCCTCACTGCATTTAATATCAAAGTAACTCTTAGGCTTCTTTAAAAAAAAAAAAAAAAAACAAACCAAAAATAAAACAACCCAAAACATTTATATATATAAACCTTCTCTGTGAGAGGAAAGAGGGGCTTTTGCCCGTCCCTTGGATGCTAATAAAAATCAAGTGTCTGCTGTAATTCTGAGCCTCCTGCCAGCCGAAGAAAAGCTCGGTCGTAGGAAGGGGATTCCGGGCGGCGTGGTTCTCGCTGTGTTAGCGGGGTACGAACAGGGGCAGCGTTAGCAGCATCGCTGGGCGAGGGTAAGAGGTTCACAGAATTACAGAAGATCCTGAATTGGAAGGGATCCACGAGGATCACGGAGTCCAACTCCTGGCCCCGCACGGGACACCCTAAGAATCACACCATGGGCCTGAAGAATGTTGTCCAAACGCTTCTTGAACTCTGTCAGACTTGGTGCCCAACGAAGGTTGTCAGAAGTCAGACGCTGTACGTCTGCTGGGTTTGGGGCTTTTTCGGGGGAGTGCGGTGCGAGAGCGGCCGCAGCCCCGCCCCTGCTCTCGGCGTGCGGCAGCGCTGCCTGGCTCCCGCGGCCGGCGCTCGACGAGCGCTGCCTGGCG
>VZRQ01000903.1:160810-208568 GCA_013397975.1 Machaerirhynchus nigripectus
TCCCTCCTTCCAGCGGGCGCGGGGCCTGTCCCTTCCCGCCGACGTGTTTCCCCGAGCTGCCCGGCGGCCTCGGCGCTTCCCTCGCCGCCCCGCGGGGCTGCGGCGCCTCCCCGCGCCTCGCCGCCGGAGCAGGAGGGCCACCAGCCGGTTCTGCTCCCCGGCGGAGCGGCCCCGCCGCCCTCGCTCCAGAGCATTCGGCCGAGAGAAGGTTCCCGCCCGGACACCGGCCGTGGTTGGAAGCGGCTGCGCCCTCCGCTTCCTGCTCGCCGAAACCGCGGTGTTGGCCTTGCTCGGGGGCGTGGGGGAAAGCCTGTCACACCGAGGAGCAAGGCTGCGGATATGGCCCCTTGTACAGGGGCTGTTGTCACTTTTAGGCGTGAAAGCTGGAGTTTTAGGTGGGATGTAAAAACTAAGATATGGGTGAAGTGCCCAAACCCAGCTGCGGCAGGGCCAGAGTTGAGTGGGTAAACTTCACAAACAGATGGGGAATGTGAGCCTTTTTTCTTTCTCTTTTTTTCTTTAACCTGCAACACTTTTAATTCTGTTTCTTAATCTGTAGACTAAGTTATACGTCAGAACGGAGGTAGAATATAGTTAGGTAGGTTTCAGTTGGCTCAAGTGTTGTCATGTATGCCCTTCGTACAGAGCTCAGATAAAGTATAGTGTTTACACGATGTCTGCAAGCACATCAAAGGAAAATAAGAATGTAGAGGAACAGCCAGATAACTGATCATGGTTTTACATAAAATAGCATGCAAGTCAATTGTAAACTCTGTTTACTACTTCTTTATCAGGTGGGCACATTGTTATTCTCTGGGAATTTGTGCTTGTATTTGTGATTGTTGTTCTTCCTGCAAGGTACTATTATATACATAAAGTTAAGGGGTTTTTTTTATATGTTATAATAGTACATTAAAAGCTTAGTAACAGTGATAGTTCAGAACTCAACACTCTGGAATTCGACTTTATAGATAAAGTATTTTTGTTATTGCTTACCACTGGGCATTATTAATAATATTTCCATATTTATAGAAATACTGATTGCATTAAACCAGTGAAATTTGTTTAGTTCAGGATACAAACAAATTCATTGCTAGTGTACACAAGCCGTGCTTCAATTCTTGAGGTTCTATAATACAGCATGTTTTAGCTCTGATATATTTGAATTCTTAAATGATACATTGTGGCAGCAAGAACCTTGTCTGGAGGAAAGAATTTTTTATGAACAACATTTATTAATTCAGTTTTTTTTTGTCTTGGTTTTTATTTCTAGTCTCCGTGCTTTTACGCACAAAAGCATTTGGTGTCACACTTTCTCTGAAATTGAAGTAAGCTCTTTCCTACAAGGTGTTGAAAGGGTGAAAACTTACTGAAATGCTTAAATATTACGGTCATGAGAATGCTAAAGGGCAGCCAGCTCAGTTATATTTGTAAAACCTCTGACAACAGAAAGAAAATGACGGCTCTCAGGTAATATGAGAGTGACTGTTGATCCTGGGGAGTAGCAATACCAGGATCAACAGTCAGTAGCAATACCAGTATCAACAGTAGCAATACCACGATCAGCAATAGCAGGATGCTGCAGGTGACCACAGGGTATTTCTCTGTGATCTGAGAGGCTTAGGAGTTTGGATAAAATTCCTAACAGCAGGTGGGAACATGTATTCACACTCTAGCATGTGTAACCTAATTAACTTTCAGAGCTCTCGGGAGCGGGGCAGTGACTTCTTTGTGGTCAGCATAGGTCTGACGTGGCTGAACACAGCGGGCACAGCTGGTCTGGGCTGTGCCTGGCTGGAGCCAGGGCTGGACCTTCATTTTCACCTCTATCCGAGGAGTGAGAGCGTGGGACAGAAGCAGTTGGGCTTTTGCACTGTGTTGAAACAGAGCTCCTTCACTCCAGCTCCTTACTACACACAAGTGGCTCTGTTGTTGGTTTGGTGTTTTCTCAATGAGCTGCCACTGTGGCCAAGAGTGGAGGTCTGACAGTTTGTCCAAAGCACATGTGTGTAGCATGATAAAAACCCTTAGCTGTATCAAAGGAGAGGATGTTCGTTGGCATTCAAACCAGATGTCTCTGTATTTTTCTTACTAGTCTTTGTTGTTTACAAGATATTTCTTTAATTGCACAAAGTGATTTCCTACCTGATTCGGCCCTGCAGTTACAATGATAACTTTAGCAAAATTATTAAGGTAGTCTCTATGACGAGGTACTTTGTTGTCTCACAAAGATGAAGAGAAATTGAGAAATGCATTACACAAGTACCCACTGAATAATGATGCTCTTGACAACCTCTTGTGTTCCTGTCTCCATTCTTACTCATCAAGAATAGGTATTTGGTCTGTGTCTTTAAATGAGAATGATATGATGAAAAGCATCAATAATGAAAAAAGAAAGAAAAAAAGCTTTGATACTTGCTCACTCTGAAGCTGTCAAGAGTCAGATGACAAGAAATGTTTCATCTCTCATACAAAAGGTGACTCTGGCTTGTGGCAAAGCACTCTGTGGCATTTCTTTTGATGAGTTGAAAGGGCAGGCCATGCCGACACTCTTTCTGAGTCAGACTCTCGGTGATTTGCCTTGGCTAAGGATTTAATTGTAGCTGTGCAGATTTCATAACTATTTTAATGAAATGATATATGCAGTTCTTCTGTTTCGAAGGAGGAAATAATATGATTTAGTATTTAATGCACTGTGCGATACATATTTCTGCTGTTGCTTCAGATTGAAATAGGTATTACTCCTCCTTCAGAACTGTGATTGGATTAAAACCTGTAGTGCCTTCCTTTGAGCTTTTGTAGTATGTAAGTACACCTTTCTTTCATTAAGTTGCTGTAATGAATAGGTATGAAAATGAAGGCTATGAATGGGTATGAAAATGAAAAGGTATGAAAAAAATCAAGAATGCTTGAGGAAGTTTAGAGAAGAAAATAAAATTGTCTGTGTTATGAAATCTGTAGTCCTTTAAGTAGAACAGAATTATAACTGGATAGCTCTGCTGTCTTCAAAAATGTACTCCATTTTCTACTGCCTGAAGCACAGCTTTTAAAATATGACTATAGAATACCATTCTGTGGTGTTGTGATCTGACCAACTGAAAGAAGCTGAGAGGAGTAATCTACTGCATCTGTATGAAGCTGACTTCTGTTAATTTAAGTGACAAGGTAAATTGGAAGCCAGCCAGCCTAGGAGCATGGGGTATTGCCCTTCATTTTCTAAAAAATTTTAGAAATGCCTTTAAAAGAAGTTTTATAACAATGGTCTTAATGGTTGGGGGTTTTTTTGAACACAGAAGTCTTACATTAAGAATAAAATTAATGTGTACTGTGCGGCTTCCACACTGGTTTTGAGATACAGAGAGCATTTGACTTTATTCTAAGAAAAGTGGTTATGAAAAACTGTTTAGTTGGTATGAGTTTAAAACCAATTTAATTTTAAAGCATCTAATTCTTCACACACAGTATAATTGATTAGAGAAGTGTGAAGGCGTAGAAAGGATTAGTGCATTATAAAATTTGGTAATTTGTACAGAAACCAGCACAAAATGTAGATAACATCTGTTAACCTGTTGTTTTTTGGTTAGGTTTGGTTTAGTAAGGTTTTTTTTTGTTGTTTTGTTTTGTTTGGTTTGGGTTTTTTTGTGGGTTTTTTTTTGTTTTTTTTTAATTTGTTTTGCTTTCTGTTTTATTTTTTTTAATTGTTGCATGGTTTGTTAACCTATATATCAAGTTACTAGTATTGGAAAACATTTACTCTGGGAATAATAAATTTGTTTTCACATGTACAGTTGGGAAGGCAAAGGCATTTTGACTAGACTGTATTTCTAGGATGAGATGAAGAGAGTGCTACTTTGCATTACAGTGTTGTTTTCATGTTGAATTTTCAGACTACAATAAGCTGTGTTTATTTTGAAATTACATGCCGTGTACAGTTTACTAATACCTTAATTGGTGTGGAGGTAAGTCTTATCGGATTATATTTTTAAAAACGGCACATTGGCTTCTGTCATTTGTTTTGGCTAAGAAAATTTTCTTGAATTTGGTTTTGCTTTGTAGCGGTGAAGATAATTAACTTGCTTTGTTTGGATCTGTGTTTGCACAGAAGAAACCACGCTTATGGCTGTTGAGAGAAAGATAGGTTTAGTATGCCAACTCAATTTAGCACCTGAAAACATCGTGACATTTCTCAGTCTTGCATCGTTCCTGCTTAAATTCTGTGGTTAAGACTGGAGAAGTTTTGTATATCATGAATAAAGTTAAATGAGGCTTTTGCTAGCATGGCAAAACAGTAAAACTTTAGGTTTATACGTTAATTGAATTTGTGTAAGGTGGAATTCGGTGAAATGTTTGGTTTGGAGGCCTCTTTTGAGTCAGAAGTGTTTGAAAAACAAAGGTTGTAGCAGACATTTGAAGGTGTCCAGAGTTGAGGGTTTTTGAATGTGACTCCAAAGTTCCACTTCCATCTTTCTCAACCTCCTGGTGGTTATTTTATCTTTAGTGGTTAAATTGTAAGACTGCAGATGTAGCAGAATATTTTAAGTTTCCTTGCAACAGGTGTCATATTTGAAGTTAATTCGGGAGAATTTGAAAAGCAAGCAAAATGCAAAATAAAATAGGATGAGGAGAGAGGTAAGGAAAGAAAAAGGAATCAAATTCCACAGATTTGCACAATGGAAATTTTGTGGGATTTATTTCCAAACCTCATGAATTAAAAAAAAAAAAAAAGAACAGGCAGGAAGGTAATGAACTGAGCCTGAGTAGAATGGCCTCTTGGATGCACAGGCAGTTGTAGAATGGCCTCTTGGATGCACAGGCAGTTGTTGCCTCCCTTCTGTTCATAGCTTCCAGGTTCAGCACCATGTGCACTTGAATAACAGCCAGATCCTCTCAGCCTTTGGTAGGTTTGTGTAGTCTGACAGCCCATGTGCACAGTCAGAAGTGACTGGTGCAGAGATTTGCTGAAGTAGAGCTGGTAAACCGTCAAGGTTGGAGAGGTTAAAGAGAATTACAGAGCTCATATTTATGAAAACTTCCTTTGAGTAAGGCCTACATTGCTAAGGAATGAGTTGTTAGAGTAGCTTGGTAGAGACTTTGTTAATGCCTGATAGTACAGTCTCTGAACTTGGCTCATCTATCTAGAAAGCTGCTTACACAGAATTAGTACCTCTTCTAACAGTCCTAACAGGGGAAAAATGCACAACATGTGGTTTTACCATATCACCACAAATACAGTTAACAATGACATCTATGTATGTTTTTTATATATATGTATGCGTTTTTGATGGACTGTGCAGAGCTTCTCAGCTCCAAGTTCTTGTGCTAAAACTGATGTGGTTGTTCCGAACTGAAAATTGCTGCTGTTGTCTGGATTGTTTCTGATGCTGTTAAGTGAAGTACCCTTGAAGATATGTGTTGGTTAAGTAGCAACTGACAGAATGCTTTGACTGTAATTTGAGTTATATAGGGTAAAACTAGTCTTTGAGTGAATACTTTGATTTCCAAGTTAAGGCCTATTAATGCTTAGGGTTTATGAAGTGGAACATTCCTTGTTCTAGTTCTGTGGATAAATTGAGAACTGATGGTTTGATTCCAGTGTGTGACCCTGAAGGCAGATAAGATTATATTGGTGATATTATATTTGAAGTTCCTGATTGCTACTAAGTTGACTTTTTTTATTTTCTTTCTTTCTTTTAGGCTGGAGCTCTTGATTTGTTGAAGGAGCTTAAGAATATTCCCATGACTCTTGAGTTGTTACAGGTATGATTTTCTTATTGTTATGTTGCAGATGTTAACTCCACAACGATAAAGGTGGAGCCAGCAGATTGGAAAGAAGGTTACACTATTAAAGTAGATTTCTAGGTCGAAAGTCCTTGGAAGCATCAGTTTGTTGTATGGCAATCTAGTCTCACTTTAAGTAAGTGCCTGATTTAGGGCACTTATCTTAAGTATTTTCTTCTAGTTGCAAACTCTCAAAGCTTATCTTTCTGATTAAGTTGAGAGTAGTGGATTTTGTCATGGGCAAAGGAGAAGAGCTGCTTACAAGTTTATCGTACATAGAATTGTATATTTTAACACAATTGTGTTGTGTTTCCTTCCTCCTGAAGGAGAATGCACCTGACTACAGCTCATACCATCCTTTCTTATGAAGTTAGTTCTGATTTTGCACTGTAAATGAGGAGAAACATAGTTATACCTTTTAGGCAAATTGTATTTGACGCACACTCCACATTCCCCCCTCCCCCACACCGAGTAGTGTATTTCTTAAGGTAATTATACTCCTCTTTTACTCTCCTGGGTTGGAGTGATGGAGTGGTACAGTTTTTCCGAGTTGCATGGGTACTCTCTAAGCACTAATCTTGCTTAGATTTACATCTCTAACAGTATTTCATATATTATTTGTGAATTCTTTCAAAAACTAAACTTGGTCAACTTTTCTTACATGTCAAGTTTCAGAGCTTGTCATGTAATTCATCAGTGAGCCACTTTAGTTCCAAAGTAACCAGATATTCCCTATCTGTGAAAATTTTCAAATGTCAGAGTTAAATCTGAGCCCTGATTTGTGATGGTAGCCACTTAAATTGGAGGAGACTGAAAAGTAACTTTTTTCTGAGGGGCTATTAATGGTCACAGATAAAGAATTAGCTACAAAGTTCAAATCTTAAAAGTGTCAGAAGCAGTGACATTCTTGATTCATGGATCGTACATATTTGCAGAATGTACTTAGTAAGTTATTACTAATCCTTTTTCTGACAGAAAATAGGAATTTTAGGTATTGCTGTCATGCATTAATACTGGTACAACTCTGAGACTTTGTCCCCTATGTTCGACCTTCTTCTATAAAAAGAAAACAAACTCAAAACCCCACAGAAAAAATATCCCACACAAAACAAGAGCAAAACCCAGAAAACCCCCTCTGTTAACCTGATTCTTTGGAGTTTCTTTGTGCAGGTCTTAATGCAAATTATATTTAGCATTAAGTATAATAATGTTCTTTTGCCTTTGGAATTAAAAATGTCTCTGCAAGTGCTCTGGAAATCCAAGTGCTTTGGGATACTCTTTCATAGTGCATTGACTGTACCTTATTAAGGAAGTTTTTAATAAATATCAATTGCTGTATTCAAAACAGTTCCACTGCATAAGATTGCATTTAGCAACATATTTGGACTCAAATTTACTTGGTTTTTTTTCCTTGAGAGTTTGATAAATGTATAAAGTCTGACATAAACTTTCTTTGTTGGCATCCCAAATTTGCTTAAGCAATGGTGGACTCAGAGCAAGAGTTGAAAAGTGAAGTAATCATACGCATTGGTCTGGTGGTGGATCATTAGTGTGCCAGTGTCCAGAAGGGTGACGGTCATGAGAAAGTGGAAGCACTATCTTCCTCCATCTAGATCAAGACTTCTGACAAATGTGTTTGAATTGATGAAATGCAGGACACAAATGAACAGCATACTTCTGCACTCATTTTTAAGAAGTTTTGAAAGCTTGCTACATTGAGAAAAGCTTTGCTAGCTCTGTTATTCTTATGTAATAAGAGAAGTGATGATTTTTCATGTAACACCACTGCTACTTCAGCCTGAAATGACGAGGTCCTCTGACTAGTTTTACAGGTATGTGGAATAGGAAGGTCAGTATCAGTAGTCTGAACTCGTGCTGGTGTCTTGTGTCTTTCTTGCCACATGTTTTTTCACAGAAGGCTGAAGTGATTACAGGCAATAATACCACTGTGTTAGATCTAACGAGTTTTATGTAAGCAAGCTGATCCTTGCTCAGCTAGGCAGGGAGCCAGTAGGCTTCCTCACACATGATTTATCTGGTGGTCTGACTTGCAAATCTGTTTAGCAGCTTCACAGCATTAAAAGCATCGTGTCCCTGGTGCTAATTGTGGCTAGTACACAGCCAAAGAGTGAGTGAGACAGTCAGGCTTTATTTTAACAAAGAGGTTTCACAGGAAATGACACACACATGTGCAGAAAACTAGGCTGTGATGTGCAGCCCTTGTTAATGGCTTCAGGCAAGTTCACTGGCAAGCTGTGGAGACCTGGGAACCCAGAGGTGGTTATTCTTCAGTGGTTGGTTTGGCTCTGCTTTGGTCTGAGTGCTCACCAATTCCCTATCCTCACACACTTACAATTTGAAGTTGGTAGCACCTCTGCTTGGTTTGGTGGTTGCTCTTCCTCCCCAGCTGTGTTCCTTACATTTTCGCATTAGTTCTGGTTTAGAGAAGACTTGCCACCACTGTATGCTCTGCTTTGGGTCAGTCGTAGGTTACTTATATTCACTGCTGCTCACACCTACTGAGGGCTGCTGGCTAAAGCTTCAATGCTTCAGGGATGAAAACAGCTGTCTTATGCTGTCTTTGACTGTCTTTACCCTGAAAGCAGGTGAAAAGTGCTCTAGAATTTAAAGTGGGGAAGAATGAAAATAGTGGAGTTTTTCACTTAAAAATGGCAATCACAAGAACAGCTCCACAGACAGGAAGACTGGGGAAATTTCAAATACTGTCAGCTGGTTTGTCATTAAAACATAGTCATTTTAAGAATATAACACTGATCTTTTGTGATTATCTGTGTCGGTTAGCAGGCAGATAAATTAGTAGATCACTACTTCCTCTCTTCAGGTAGACCTGATCCAGTGCTCTATAAAAGCAAACTAATGAGTTTATGTACTGCTGTAAGAAAGCTGGCAGTTCAGACAGTTCCCATAAACTGTCTCTCTTGTGTGATCAGAAAAAGAAATTTTTCTAGCTAGTTTTGAGTTTTACTTGAGTTTTTGGATTTTACTTAGCTAAGTAAGTCTGTAAGTTTGAGTGTTTTCCCTTTGCTGATGAGCATAGGCTGTCCTTGTGCCCAGGTATTAATGGAGGGTTGGGTTTTTTGGTACATACATTTTTCTCATCCACATTTTTATGGATTTTCAAGGACATGTTATTTATTGTCTGAACATAATGTTGAGATTTAAGTGTTCAAAATACCAAGAGAATTAGCCAGTACTGTTAATCTGAGTGAACAGAGTCCATCTTGGAACACTTTAGTTACAGGTGAGTAACCATCTCTTTTCTTTAATCCGAAGTACGTGTTTGGAGCTGATGCTCAGGCCTGAGGTTATTTGATGTGTTTCTTTGGTTGAAATAGCTACGGATTATTTCAGTATGTTTCCAGTCATTTAGCACATCCATGGTGCCTCAGAAAGTGTTGTTTGGGTTGTAAGAAGTAATTAACAGGAACAAATCATTTACATTTTTAGCAAGCCACAGAGGTTTAAATTTTCCTTTAAATAAGAAGGAAGTTTATGATGATCTATTGCAAAAGTAAGTAGAATAATTTATATTCAGTGAGTCCTGTAAATGGTTATGTAACGAAACTGAGCATCTTAAGAACAAACAAAATTTAGTCATCAGTCAAAATACAAAATGATAATAAAAATCCTTATTTGTATTGTTAAATGCTTTTCTCCTCTTGTGTAGCTAAAAGGGTGGAATTTTTCTCCTTGTTACATGAACACATTAGCAGTAAATCTTCTAAAATGTTACTGTTGAGCTAAATTTATGTCATCATCTTCTGAGTCTTGAAAGGCATGGATTGTAACTTACTCTCATATTCACTCTGTAGGTGGCAGTAATGGCAAAGGCTTAAAGCTTGTCACCACCTTGGCCTTTTCAGAGATAGGATAGCTCATTTTTTAAAATCGTAAACACAGAGAGTTCTGCTTCTATCTAAAATCAGAACTCTGTGCTAAGGATTCTAAAGAATCCCAGTATTGCCAAAGTTTTTAGGTACCTAAAACGTAGCTGCTCCGAGCTGGTATTACAGCTTTTTCCACAGCCATTAAATGGGAATTCGAAGAGTATGATGTCAGTGAAGAAGTTAGCAAGCTTTCTTATAGTGCTGAAATATAAATACAGTCCTTAACCCTTGTGCCCACGATCACTGCCCACCCCTTCCCAAACTTTTGTGATGAAGACAAATGGTAATACTGCTGCATTTCTTTCTAAAATATCCATGTTGTTAAAACAATTTTTATAAAGGCTTGCAGCATTTTGTTCTGGTAATCTCAAGAAAAAAGAAAACAAACCCACCAGAAAAGAAAAAAAGATACTGTAAAAAAGGATATCAAAGTACAAAGTTATATGTGTTCATTTGTTAAATTGTCTTCATGTCACTTGTGATAATGTATGTTTCTATTTCTTTTGCAGTCTACCAGAATTGGAATGTCAGTGAATGCAATACGCAAGCAAAGCACAGATGAAGAGGTTACATCTTTAGCAAAATCTCTTATCAAGTCTTGGAAGAAGCTGTTAGGTATGGCTACAGAAACGTCCCCGCTCTTGCATGTTTTAACTTTGTGTAGCCTTGATGCATATCCTTGACACTGCCTTGCTTTAGACTCATTTCTGCTCTTGTGTGAATGTTGAAACTTTCTGCACTGATGTAATTGGTTTTACTCTTTGACTGTCACTAGGCCACTGCTGTGAGAGTGTTTTCAGAGAAACAGTTAATGTATTTTATTGGGGCTGGCAGGCAGTAGGAAATCAGCTTCTCTGACATGATTCATTTCTGAAGTCTCACTGCCTGCAATTGAGCTGGAGTGACTATACTGGAGCACTAAGCACTAACAAAACTCTTCCTGACTATTTTCTTGGTCAAATATAACAAGTACCCTGAAGTACTGGTGCAAAATCTCATGTGAGAGGGTGGAGGCTTTGAAGCTTGGTTATGAAGTGATTTGTGAAGAGAAAAAAACAGTAAAAATTATGTTAAAATCTGTTAGAACTTACAGGTAGTGAGAAACAGAGCTGCACTTTCTAAAACCTTCATAATTTTAAACAGCTTACTAATTAGTGACTTAATACTTTTTGTTTAATTTCCCTTAAAGCAATTAATACCGTTTACAAAACCTGTCCATTAGGGTTTTATTCAAGGGTAGTAGTTAATATATCTGAAAACACTTAAATCTCAAACTGTGTCCGGATACGTTTGTTCATATACTGTGGTGCATTCTATTTTGTTTCTTTGTATGTAAGTTTAGGTAAACTAGGATTCTGAAGCTTAAAATTTTAAAATGGAAAACAGTTTACATTATGATTTAAATATTTACCGTTCTGTCTGGAAAAATAGGCCAAATACCAGGAGAGTGTTAGAGTCCCCTACCATTTGAATTCAGCCTCATTTTTATCAACTGTGAAGTATTTTATCAGATACTTTATTACTGTCTTGTAAATGATATAGAAAATACTCTGTCTGTAGAAATGGACAGTTTGTCCATTTTAAGAACTTTAAACTTTGATGTTCTAATAAGAAGCAACAACCTCTACAGCAAACTTTTTTAAGCTACCTTAAAGACTTTTAACCTACCTAGTAATAATGTTAGTTTTAGTAAATTTAGTAAGTTTAGTTAAAATTAGATAATACTAAACATGCTGATAAAATACCTTTAAATTCATAATGACCTTTACAATAAAAGTATATGCATATAAAGGATGTTAATGTAGGATCTGATCAGAGTTAACTGGTAAATAGTGAAAATAATATACTTTTTCTTTTTAAACTTAAATGTAGAAGTCCAACTTCATTATATCAGTAAATAAAAGTGGTCAGATATACAAGTGGAGAAATTGACTTGCATATTAGTGTCAGTTACTCTAAAGACTTCTAAAAGTAGCTGCTGGATTGAGTGATTTAGCTCTCAAGTTATTAGAAGTTACTAGTCTAAGTTTTAAAAGCAAAACCCTCTTAGTATTTGGTGAGAGTAAATTGTTTTTTTCTTGGAAGTTCAAATTTTTAATACTGCAACTTAGCTTAGACAACATAGTAGAGGAGATACTCTCATTTCCAGCAGAATTCTCAACATTTGGGAGTGTGCTCAGATGCTGCTCTCTTTGGGGAGTGGGAGATGTGCCTGATTATCGCTGTGCTTTGACCTAAGGATTTGCCGTTTGTTTGCTGAGACACTAAAAGTAATTGTCTCATTTTTTTAACACTTGAGTACCTGAAGTCAGTCAAAATTGTCTTAATATGTTGTTACTTAAAGCTTCCTGGGGTTTAAGTGTTCCAGCATTGTAAAACATAGGGAGTGTCCCTCCTTCCTGGAGGGTTTCTGTGCTGGAGAAGTCTGGGTAAGAATGTGGTGCCTGGTGGTCACTGCAGGTCAATCTGGGTGTAGGCTGCTGCTGAAAGGAGCGGTCCTGACTTCCCTTCTGCACAGGTGCCTCTTTGCTCCCTCCTGTGTTACAACTAGTGCTGGAGTGGCTATCCAGAAGACCACAGCTGGGAACTGACCAGTTGGAAAGTAATTGTTTTGTTCATTTCTTCTGGCTTAAATTTCAACTATCATTTTTTGGTCCAGCCTGTTTGCAGTTACTGTTTCCAGCACAGGGATTGTAGCAGTAACAAACAGCTGGGGCAAGGTGGACCTTCCCCTTTCGTAGCTTGCTAGATTCAGATTGTTTTAACACAGCTGGGAGACTCTACCTAAGGCTTGTTGCATGAGGTGAAGTCAAACATGTGAGGAGCTGGAAAGCAAATATGAAATACTTGGTGTTTATCAGAACTGAATACTTCTTGAGGCAGTAGGTATGTGACCTTCGTTCATGTGCTAATTTTTGTTACAGGACAGATACTATTGTGTGTACATTATTGTGCCAGCTCTAGTATAGTTGTGGTAATGCACTTACTACATAAAATCAAATTATTCCTGAAAATACAGCACTGCTTACATTCAAAACTTAGATAGGTAAATCTTCCTTGGATGTATTGTAGATCTGATAATAAAGCACAATAAGGCAAATGTTTCGCCTCTTTTATCACTGCTCAGTAATTCATTAGAACGTAAAGTTTCATAACTGTGAAAGATAGGGTATAAGCACAGGTGGGAATCTTACAAAGTACTTTTATTCTGTTTTATCATTAGTTTTGACTTTCTCGGAAGAATACGAAATACCGTATGTTGAGCTGCTTGAGAGATCAGTTTCGATTATGCTGTTTATAGTGCATGTAAAGTGGTATGGAGCAAAGATGGCAGCAGAAGCGGACAGCTGTTAATCGTACCAAGCATTGTACTCAGAGCTCTGAAGTCTTTGTGAGTTATTTTTATAAATGACATTTTGATTTAGGCAAGAATTGTTGACTGTTCAGGCTGCATGTAATGTTTCAGTTCAATGCTATCAGTTTAGTTTTTAGAAATGCATGGGAAACATGAGAACAAATCAAAGTGAGTTGTGAATCACCAGATCTTTGTGGCTTGACTTGAGCCTTGCCAGGTTACCAATGGCTTTTTGGAGGGGTCGGAAGCTGTGCAGCAGAAGACTTGTGACTGTTGTCTGAAGTGACTCACTGGGTGAGCCACAGTGCAAGGCCCCTTCAGATATTTTCTGAAAGTTAAACCACACAGCAGAGACGGTCACAATTTGCATAACGAGCTAAATTCAGCTCTCAGAGTAAAATGCTGTTCAGTTATAACATGGGATTTACAAATAATAATTGTTTTGCCAAATAGCTGATTATACAGAGTATGCTGTAATGTGCAGATAATGAATCTACACATACTCATTTAGGTTGTCAGGAATGTTTCTTACGTTAGAAAAGTAACAAAAATTCTTTAAGGAATATAACCCTCATAACAAATAATTACTTGCTGAACTGAAGAGCATAGAGTGAAAAACAATGTCCAGACCTCTAAGTAAACTTTCCCCCAGTGACTTTATATACTGAACTAAAAATGCAGAATCACAGCACAATATTCTCAACATTAAGTGATCATCTGTTGCCAGTATTGAAAACTTAAAGTGAGGCCACAAACATTTTGAAATGCCTATTTCAGAGGACATGCCTGAGTAATTTTATTTTAAAAGAATGTTTAAGTGTTAATAACACCAGTCAGGCATCACAGAAGTATTTTACTCAGATTACTTTGCTCACAAAATCCTTCACTATTTTGAACCTGGATTTGATTCTCCTGGAGCAAGCAGGTACAGTCTAGGACTATCTTACAGATATGTTAATGCTGTCACTAGGTGAAGTTGTTCAAGGATATCTTGAAACCTACTGGCTTTGCTCAAAAAAAAAAAATGTTCCTGGCAAAATAAGTTCTTAAATTAGAGTCTAATAGCGTTTAAGAATATTACTTATTATTGATAAGAAAAGTACATGTCTTTATAAGACATCAAGCAGAATCAAATGCAAAACCAGTTTTAGTAGTTTCATTGTCATATAAAGTATGAGCTGTGGAAATCACCTCCTGTCAAGGGTATATTGGGAACTGTTTATGTACTGTTAGTAAGTCTACAATTTGTTAAGCTAATCAGTGCAGAGATAACAACACATGATACATTATACTATATAAGAGAAAAACAAAAATAGTGAATAAGTCCATGTGTCATGGACTTTTGTCACTGATGATAAAAAAATCTTTAAAGATAGCAAACAGTCATAATTTTGTTGTTTATTTATGGATTTTTAGATATTCCTCCTCCCAGTGCTACTACTGGAAAAGAAACTTCCCTGATCTTACCTTTATGCCTTACTACATCCTGTAGAGGAGTTGCTAACAAGTGTAGCTGCTTGTGCTTCTCAAGATTATTTGGTCAGTCTGGAAAATGGAGCCTAAATAATTATTAAATATGAAGGTTGTTAAATTAATAACTATGTCATCTGATCCCTGTTCTCTTATCTCCTTCTTTTACATTTTGTAAAATGAATACTCAGAAAATTTTCCAAGTTATGGTGGTGATTCATGCATAGGTAACACATGATATCCTGCTAAATTAAATTTTCATATGATTCCAGGTAATAACTGGTCACCTTTCATTACCATTTCTGAAAAACTTTTTGCTTTAAAATTTTTCGTAATTTAAGGTTAGATTTATAAATTAATAACATTATATCGTTATATTTTCTAATTTTTTCTTGTTACTAGCAAGTCATTACTACAAGCAATGTCTAGTGTTGTCTTGTAACGTAGTTAGAAAAATCTAGGAGAAAGCTGCTAATGGCTTCTAACATCCAGATTAGTTATGTTATCTGACTGTATGTTATTACATTAGACTTTTTGGTAAGATAACAAAAACTACTGTTATGTCATGTTTGACCCTGGAGAGTTTTCACTGGAGAAGCTTCAAGTATCTTTCAAATTAATTGCAAGTTCCAGGTAGAAACTGCAGTGCAGTTGTTAAACTTTGAATGTCTTATTCCAATGGCTAATAGTCTATTCATGTTACTAGCATATTCTTTGTATTTTAAAGAAGAAGTATTAATATAAATTAGCTTCTCTTATTAAAAAAACAAAGCTTTGAGATTTTTTTTAAGACCTCCTGAAGATGCAGTAGCTAAAACTGTGAAGTTACAGTTTTCAATGCTAAAATTGGTAACAATTTCCATTTGTTTCTGAAGAAGAGAATCGGTAAGTTTGAATAGCTGTATGGAGTTGAAAAAGGAACTGCACAACTTGTAATTTATATTATATAAATATTTATAATGTTCTGTAGACTTCCTGAGGTGAATCACATTGGAATTTTTAAAGACATTTCACAGAAGGGCCATTTTTTTCCACCTTACTTTGTTAGAATTTCTGTGATTGTTCATAGTTCCTATTAGATGTCATTCTTCCTTTCTATTAGATTCTGGCCATTGAATGTAAAATAAGCTAATTAGTAGGGACTTTTAATTTGTCAAGGATAATTTTTCTTTCCCCAGAGGATAGATGAAATGCTGTCTAGCAGGCTGTTAATTGCGCTCTGTTCTTTTGTCAATACAATATTTCAATAAAACAAGATATCCTTATTAATGTGTGAGTTTAAAGATGGAAAGCACCTCTTCTAGTGCTTTCCAGTTTACGATCCATAAAAGCAACTTAAACACTTAGTATACTATTAACTTTATTTTCAGCTTTCTGAAACTAGGTTAAGCAAAAATACCTATAAACTCTTTAAGTGATTAAAGAAACTATAGTTTTGAAGACATACTTGCTGAAGATGTCCAGTCTCAGCTGCTCACTTCTGACCTTGGTTAGAGATATCCTTGCATGGACTGGTCTGCAGCTATGGGAGGAGCTGTGCTTTTGTCTCTGTGCCTTGTGTATACCCTGCCTTCCATAAGGGAAAGAATCCACTGGGGTATTGGCAGGTGTCCTCAGGTGCCTGCCCTTGGTGAAATGGTGCTGGGCTAAATGGAAGTGTTTGATAAAAGAAAACTGGGTTCCAGCTATACCACTGTGGTGTGTATGGTGCAAAATAAGCAGGAGATACATAGGTCAGCCCTGAATTTGACAACTTGTGTGCCAGAAAAAAATGTGTAGGTAAATGGGCTGAAGCAGAGCTCCTGCTTTGCAGGGCTTGAGCTGTACCCCAAGATACCTGTTTGATGTACTGGTTTGTCTTAAAGCCTCTGACAAAAATGATCATGTACTTAAAACACTATGAAGGTAAATGAGATTGCATGCATATTTAGAACATCTTTAAAGATTATATCGTGTAATCAGTTGTTGCCATAGAGAGAGTGAGTATGCATGTTAAAAATGGGAGTTGTTTTCTTTCTCTTAGTGCACTTCAGTTGTCATAGCAAAGAACTTGTGTGATCCATTCAGTTTATGGTCTTGTTTGCTTTCATAGTGAAATTACTTTTTTATAAACAAAAGTTGTTAAATTGCTATCTTTATTAGGAATTTTTTTGAATAACATCTTCAGCTTATTGAAGACAATCAGCCTAAATGCATCATCTGTGTTTAATTATTTTTTTTTTCTTAAATTATCAAGAATTGAATACAACATTGCAAATAATGAGTGAGCTCTTGAAAGCTGGGGGAATAATCTGGAGAAGTATTTTTTTGTGCTTTTTCCTATACTATTTTGTGTGCATCTCTTTATAGGTACAGCTGGAGACAGGATAGTAGATGAGTGCAGAGTGCTGTCCCTGCTATGATTTTTTAATAAAGTGGTATTTGATTCGATAAATTCCTTAACTCACAGGTTAAGGAAAGGATCAAAATCATGTTCAGTTTATTGTTCCTGTAAAGAGAAAGCCAGTACAGTTATTTTCTACTCTATAAAAATAAAATTAAAAAGCTGGATGTTTGAAGTAACCTGAATTTGTGTGTTACGTACAGCCAAGTTCCTCTGAGAAGCACAGGGGTTCCTCTAGAAATAAGGATACTTTTAGATGTTTAAACAAGGATTTACGTGCTTAGTTCAGGACATCTTTGTTGGCAGGACTGAGCCTTAACAGATTTCCCTCCTTTTCTTGTTCTGTTTTTGATTAAAGTTTGTAATATATGCTTATTCTGATAATACAGTGTCTACGAATTTAGAAGTGTAATAGCAGCTTTATAAGGGCTTGGAAAGAGGAATTCACAAAATCTGTCAATCAGTGATGCCAATCTCACTCGGCCTTCTCTGTAGGCAGTAGAGAGCCAGCCTTTCTAGAGAGCAAATCAAAGCAAGCACTCAACTTAGCCACTCTGAAATCCTCTTTACAATAGAAGGGTGTATGCATTCTTGCTATGCTAGAGTTAAATGTTGGGATTGCTCTTTTCGGTAAAGACTTTTGTCTTTATTCTTTATAAAATCATAGTGAAGCATAACCTTTATGGGAATGGCAGATTCAAATATATTTAAACACTGAGGCAAATAATTTAAGAGCCATTGCAGAAAATACTGTCTCTGTGTCTGGAAAATTCCTTCGAAAATACAAAAATTACTTTCTATTTTGCCTACCACGGTATCTTTCACAATATAAAGAATGGCATGTATGCAGTAGGAACTTCCGCATATAAAGCATGGAAGACAAACTCCAGAGACCTGATGCAATACCTAAGAAGTTGCTGTCTACCTCATGCAGGAGTGTTGGAAAAAATAAATCATAAAAGTCTGTGTTTCCATCATGTCTTCACTGCCAGTTTAAGCAGATGCTGGACTTGACTCGAAGGATCTGAAGTGTTGCCATGTTTTCCATTTCCTGCGTTGGGGGGGTGTTGGGAAGTGGAAGGCTGTGTTGCAAGAGAAGGTCAGAGCAGAGAGTGGGAGCTGATAGCATTTCCAACTGGTTCAGGAGAAATCATGGTTTTTTACCACTGCTTTAAATCAGTTACTATTTCTGGGTAGAAGAGAGTTTCTCATGTTTTGTATTTCCAGATGGACCTTCAACTGATAAAGATTCTGAAGAAAAGAAAAAGGAGCCTGCATCTTCCTCACAAAACAGCCCTGAAGCCAGAGAAGAAAGGTGCTTAATTCTTAATGTCTGTGCAAATATTTGGTCCAAATTTGTCATATTAGAGACAGCTGCCATGTGTTTTTATGAAAGACAGAGTTGTACAAGAAACAGTGTGTTATTAGGGAAGTAAGCTGTGCTACTGTTGACATGAAAAAAAAAGAAAGACATAGGTCAAGATATGGCCAGACAAGTTTATTGTTTATTCCATCTGTTGGGTCTGTCAAATACTCTGTCCTCTCTCAGTACTAGCACCCAGCTTTGAGAACTGTAAAACAACTTTCAGTCTCTGCTTTGTGATAGTTGCATATGCTTCTTTTGTATGTTAGCTTTTATGTTTGATAAACATTCTGCACTTTTTTTGGTAAACACAAAATATGTTACCAGAAAAAGAAGTCTACATTAATGTCACTGCAGGAGCTGAAGAACATTTACAAAAGAGTATTTGCAAGCCCATTTCTTCTATACATTTCTGAGTTTAGGGATCTCTTTTCAGCAGCCATTTTAAAATTGAAATATAACCTCTAACTATGTGTCCAGATGGAAGCTGAAAACTTGGTTTACAGTTCGCAAAACTATGTAAATTGTGGGGCGGTTTTTGTGCCCATGGCACCCCTTCAATACAGTAAGCAGATTAAATGCAAGGCATTCGCTGCAGAGTGGATGTTGGTGTGATATATCATCACTGTTTTTTAAAGTAAAGTTCTGTGGGAGGAAAGAAAAGATTTCATGTTAATGTAAAGAACTGAGAATTAAAGCTTATGTGCCACATAATGGAATGAAATACCTGCTGTGTCTCTATTGTGTGGAATACCCTAGTGAATAGTCTAAAGACACTTTAAAAATTGTATTGACTCTAGAGCTATAAATAACTTTAAAAAGGTGGCCTATGTTCTTATTTTGGAATACCATCAAATGGATGTGGCAAAAGACCTATATTTTTTCCAGAAACAAAGTTATTTGAAGAAGGGGGAAAAAAACATTAATATTGTTTTTCATTTTGCCTTTTTTTAGCAGTTCAAGTAGCAATTCCAGCAGCAGGAAGGAGGAGGGTAGTGCTCCCTCAAATTCTTTCATCCCTTCTTTTCCCCGGGCTCCAAGCACTTCAGACTCTGTACGAGTGAAATGTAGAGAAATGCTCTCTGCAGCTCTCAGAACAGGAGGTGAGCTTAGTAGACTATATTTTCAGGTTTAACTATATCCTTCTTCTCTCTTTCTGTCTTTCCCACTTTACATTTTCTCCTGCCCTCTAGGGTAGAATAAACCCTGTTTGTATCCATTTGCATGTATGGACCCATAAACCAGGTCACCCAAGGTGCAAGTAATGAGTAACCTTGGCAGCATGGGAATGTTTCAAAATGCATCTTCATTGCTGATAATTCAGGACATTTTGTGGCTCAGTTCATCTGATACCTTGCCAGCAGGGGATCTTCTTTTCAGAAAGGGTATTGCTTCCTTAATGCTTCATTTAAATCTTTTTGTAGAGGCTGCTATTTTTTTTTTTGGTCTCAATCTTTTTGACTGAGAGAGTGTGACTACATACAAGACTGCTTTTCTCACACCAGAGATCCTGGGGACCTTCAGATTTTGAAGCTGCCTCACTGTTTTGATTTATTCTTGATGTTTCATCAAGATACTTGCAATAAGAGAGTCTTGCATTGCTCTTAACTTCATGCCTTTTGGATATCTGTAAATTCCTTGACTGTTCTGGGTTTTTTTCTTTTTATCTCTCGTGTACACTTGGGTGCCTTTAAACTGAAAAATTCAATGATATGCTAGATAAGGAGCAAACTGAAAGCTGGACTTTTCAGAATTACCTGATTTTTTTTTCTGGTGAGTCCTTCTCTTCTATCAAAATTGTGACCCAACTCTTGTTTCTCTGTTCTTAGCTTAGTGTAACTTGGTCCAGTGTAAGGAGACTTCTGATTCATCTGTGTTTACTCTCTTCACTCTTTTATTCTTTTAATTCGTATAAATTCAGGTATAGAGAATAAGCAAAGCTGACTAAAAACCATGCATTTGTGGTCATCTGAATATGTAGTTCATAGACTTCATTTGGGACCAGACAGTCACATACAGCATCTTAGTATTCATAATTCTAGGTAGCCTTAATTTTAGCTAGTTTTCCAAGAACCTTTTTTGCCATGTTGCTTTCTACAGCACATGTAAACTGATCCATGAATTAAAAAAGTAAGGTTATTTTCTTGTTTTATGGCCTTTGGTATGAGATCGAAGGAGGAATGATGTTTGGATTACTCACTGAAGTACACCCATGTTGAAATGAGGAGGCAGACACTGTATGTAATTTGTTCTTAAGCTGTCTTGGAAAGGCAGATGTCTTTGTGAGGAAGCATTTTGGCCAGAAACAGTAAACAGTTATCTTGAGACATTTTACTTCAAGTGTTCCATTGTCTTTAAGACTGCTGTGGTCTATTCTAATTTATGTGTTTTATGACACAGCTCTGTTTTGCATTTTAAAAAATCTAATAAGATTGTTTGTCATTTACTTACTGTGTTTCTAATGAAATCTTTCTCTTCCATGCATGTAAAACATTTATTTGCTTATTCTTGTATTGTGTGGACTAAAACAATTGATTGAACACAATATAAAATGTTTCCTTTTTATAATGGTCTGTTCTATGCACAGGCTGTGGAGATGGGAGAGATGCCAAGACTATAGGAATATTTAAAATTTTTCTGTATAGCAATAGTTTTCTGTTTCTACTTGTGTTTACAACTAGGTGTCAGAACTTTTTGGTTTTTAAAGTTTTTTAACTTTTTAAAACTTACATTCTGCTTCCTTTCACTTATTTTTGTTCTTCCAAGTAATACATTTTGAAAGGATAAGTATGCAGTAAATTAAAATTACCTATACAAAAAGAAAATGCACTGCAGGTGTTTTATAATTTGCTGAGTTTCAGAGTTCTGAAACTATAGGGATTTCAGGGCTATAGAATATCAGGTTGCTAATATTTTATCATTTGTTTTCCTCAGATGATTACATTGCTATTGGTGCTGATGAAGAAGAGCTGGGTTCTCAGATTGAAGAAGATATCCTTTGTTGTATATCTGTGTGCTCTAGAGCAGGAGTATTTTTAAAAAATGCATATAATTTTCAAATGAATTAACTACTGAGTGTTTTTATATTTCATGTAAAACAAAAATGGTAAACTGTGTTCAACACATCAGTACATAAATTTAGTGTTTAAAAGCCAGCCCAGCCTAAATGATTTGCCTTAAAATATGTAGGAATGCATGTAGGTGAGTGCGTGTGGGTTCTTTGCGGCTCAAGATGTTTTCCTTGCAGCAGCAATATTATATCTTAGTGAAGCATTCTTACATAAAATTCTGGGCTCTTCTGTGGTATTTAAAAATCTTTTCTTGTTAGCAGTTAAGTCTTCTTAATAATTTTCTAATGTCTTTATTTAATTTTCTAGAAGTTTATTTCTAAACGAATTCACAGTTTTCAAATGGGTAGTTCTGTTAGCAGTGTTTGAATAGTTCCAGAACAGAGGTCTGGGCTTCTTTTTTTTTTATTTTTTACAAAAATAAACTGTGTTAGTGAGCTGTCATTGTTTGAATATTTGAAATAAATTAATTTTTTAGGATGAGGTCAAAAAACTGGAGATAAACTTACGGGTGACTTTTCACAATTTCAGTTGAGATCCTACTACCCAAAAATTCATATTTCACTGACTGTGTGCCAAACTATGATTAGGCTTCAGAAGGTTGCGAATTCTGCTGTGTTGAACAGGACAGTAGCTGTTGGTTGGGGTGGGGGAGGACTTGATGGACAGTGGAGAAGTACATTGGTTTAGAAGCTGCCCCTCAAAATGAATCCTTTCTAGTGCTCTGGTTTACTTGTTAATGTGTTACTCTATTTTATATGTCCCTGTTTTGTTCCTTAAATCCAAAGTACCTATTTTTCAAGAATTAAAAAACACTGATATGAAATACAAAAATAGGGTACGAAGTAGGATAGCAAATCTCAAGGATGCAAAGAACCCTAACCTAAGGAAAAATGTATTATGTGGAAACATTCCTCCTGACAAGTTTGCCAAAATGACAGCAGAGGTAAGTAAAGCACAGGTCTTGAACTATTTCCCTATTGGACTTAATCCTGGCCTGTACTTACTAGCCATAAAAGTAATTTATGTAAGCTGCCCGTATTTCTGAAAGACTGTGGCTTTTTTGTGGCTTGCAGAATCTGAATTACATGGCTGTGTTGGGGTAGAGGGGATGAAAGTGTCTTTACAAGTCAAAATAGATCTAGAAAGTCAAATGAAAAATCAGATTTTTTGGGAGAGAAAAATGAAAGCACAGTTAGCACCTTGTTTCAGTTCTGTATTTCTGCTTCTGTGTGTTAGATTCTGCCCCCTCAAATGTGGTATAAAGGAGTGTCTTGGAGGCTGAGAGAAATTCGTTATGGTCAACTAATGAAAATTATGACTAACTATTGCAAAAGAAAGTTGGGGGGTTTTTTTTTGTTTTTTGTTTTGTTTTTTTTTTAATACTATAGCTTTACATAAAGGTTAGGGCAAACAGAGGCTGGTGAAAGAATGTGTAAAAAAAGGCAAATTGTACCTTCAGTATGTATTTTGATTTTTTTTCTTCTACGTATTTATGTACATATGCACAAACATATTTTGTCCAGTCCAGTGCCCAGTCTTTGTTTGATTAATGTTTTGGATTACAATGTTAATGGCTAAAACCCTCTTAGTGTTAAGATTACTTCTGAAGTGAAACAGCATTGATACAAGATTTGCGTTCCACATCAATATAGGATGTCAGATAAAACTGTATTGAAGAAAAATGTAACAGATTGGTTTTGCTGTGCACACTTGATTACTAGACATTGTGGAGATCTTGTGCACTAAAAGTATTCTAAAGGAAAAAGAAAATAGGCAATTCTGAACTCTTTGGTTAGTGTTTAGAAACTAAGTTTATATGATTTCTGGTTATGTGTGGTAAATTATGGCTGTACTGTATTTATCAGTACAAATATGGAAGTAGTCAAAATAATTATATTTTTTCCTGTAATAAATCTTATGTAAGTCAGTGAGATAATTATCCAAGGATCTAACCTAGGGAGAGCATCTTTTTTGCCTCTTCAGAGGACTTTTAAGTCCTCTGCCTTGTCTCTCTTATATTTCTGAACTTCAGAAGTGCATTTGCATAGAAATGTCTCTAGATGTTTGACGTTGTAGGTTTTTTTTCCTGTCTGTGTTTAAAAAGAGAACATTTTTAACTTTTTGTAGCTTCTGTGCTGTGAAATATCCCATCTTAAGTCTTGCAAAATTAAAAATGTGTAGAATTACATTGCCCTTCAACAGAGTTGTTGTTCATGGATTCTAAATTAAAAATTGTATTGGCTTGCTCAGTGGTAACTTGTTTTAAAGCTAAAACTCTCTAGTAAACTCTGTCTGCTCTTTGTCCTTTATAGGAAATGGCAAGTGATGAGCTGAAAGAAATGCGCAAAAATCTGACCAAAGAAGCTATCAGAGAGCACCAGATGGCTAAAACAGGAGGTACCCAAACTGATCTGTTTACATGTGGCAAGTGCAAAAAGAAGAACTGTACATACACCCAGGTGCGTCGTTATTCAGACTTCATTTTCCTTTTCCAAAGCTTAAGTCCTATATAAAGACTGTCAGACAAAAAAAATTGAAATTGCAGAATGAACCTTTAACAAAATTCTGACAAATTACAAAATGTGAAGATAGCTGGATTTACTTAGTTGTGCTTATGTAAAGCGAGTTCGTTGTATATATTTGCTAAAAATCTTACGTAGATCCAAACTGAGTATCTGTATAGACTGAAACTTCAGTTTCTTTGCACTGCTGAATTTTTGCTAATTCTTAATACATCTTATTCGTAACGGTTTTATGTGGAGGTGAGATACTGGTTTTAATGTGTGTAAACTTCATTTTACAGAGAGGCTAAATAGCAGAAAAGAATATATACGTATATACACATGTATATTTTTTAATATATTTAATGTACCATTTGACCAACACTAGACCCTGATTTACAGTCATTCCTACAACTGCAGAAAGGGGGCTTTAATTTGCTTAACAGTGCTTCGGGGAATGTAATTCATCACAGGATCAGCTGCATTTAAGTTTATATTGTTTATCAGATGCTTTAAATAGCAAGCTGTTTTTCAATCATGAGACTTTTAAGCCTTTGCATCAGTAAATGTATGTGGAGCTGTACTGAACATTGTAGTTTTAGTGCAGAATCTGTTCCTAGAAATATGTGTACAGCTCAGTGCAGAAATGGTATTTTAGTGCTACTAAATCTCTCAAAATCCAAGTTTATAATGGCTTTATAGGAAGGCAAAAAGCCCAGTTTCAGTTGATACATAAATCATGTATTTTTATGCAAATTTGTTTCCTTAATGTTAAACTTTGATTTAAACAGTTACATTGAACACACACTAACAAAAGTTGAAGATACTAATTTTCCTTTTCCTCTCTGGCTCTTGCCTTTGCCAAAGGTTCAAACCCGCAGTGCTGATGAACCCATGACAACGTTTGTTGTCTGTAATGAATGTGGAAACAGATGGAAGGTAAGACTGTTAGACTGCTCTGCATATTTGATAGCAGGCAGCCAGGCTCTGTGGTTAATTTTGGTTTACAGTAAATGTGACAGATCTCTTTCTGTTGACTTCAAGTTATTTCTTAACCCATTAATGATATTACATGTTGAGACTGCAAAATTGCTTTAAATTAGAAATGTATTTTTGACTGAAGGTGTGAGATCTCTCAAGTAGGTTCCTGGCAAAGGGGGAGGGAAGTAGGACTTAGTCCTTGCAACATTTAGTTACAATACTGCTTTGCCATGGAAAATGGTGACAAGCTAGTCACAGTGTTTTCTCTTTCTTCACCCAAAGTTCTTTTAACTGTTTCTAATCTCTGCTTTGCTGAGTGTAACAGGCCTTTTTCAGACCTTTTGTTGTTACTGTTTTTTCTGTTCTTTGCTATTCTGAAAAGAAGAAGCAATTAAAAAGAGAGATGACTGCTGCTGTATTCCTGTGCCAGGATAAGTGTAGGGCAGTGATAACTTGATTGAATCTCTTTTTTTAAGTTCAGGAAATAGGAATTTATAAAGCTTCTGAGAAACACTGGTAGTTCAATAAAACGGAGAAACACTGAAACAAAGGCTTGTAAGATTTACAGTTTAAGATGTGATTGCATGCATTAGGAAGCATGATAACCTCATTCTGTTATTTTTCTGTGTTAAGAATGCTGCTGCTCTGCAGGGCCATGCCACAGTATACATTAAGACTGCCACATAAAAAAATATTTTATGCATCTGGGTTTACATAGCTTATTGCTGAGTATTGTTCAAATATGTGCTCCGAGATATCTAAATAATATATAAAGCTTAGAAATCGTTTGATGGAATTGTTTGTAGTGCCTGGAAAAGTGTGTTTGTCCTTAAAACTTTTTGTAAGGTGGCAGTTACAGAAGTGTCTGCATACAGATGCCTGAAGGAATGGTTACAATATAAGCAATTGCTTTAACTAGTAATTTCCATATCCTAAGTATGGTGTTATATTTCTGTATCTTCTTGCAAAGATTTAGAACTAAGCTGTATGAAGATCTCATGAAAAATTCTTTTTCTTTTGACAGTTCTGTTAAAAGAAGAAATTGTCAAGACATCTGGACCAGTATGAACGAGGATTTTGTAATTAGCTTTAAAAACTAGGCTAAGCATCTAGCTTCTGCAAATGAGAGGGTTTTTTGGTTTTTCTTTTCTTTTTATTTCAAAGCAGCAGACATGCCTCAAGTTAGCCTTTGTTTTGACACAACCATCATTTCCTTAAATGCCTTCCCATAGCTGGTAGTCAGTAGGGCTAGGTTGCTCAATTGTATGGTGAATTCTGAAATATTTTTTCATTTTTATAAGTAAGTTGACATTAAACTTTTACCAGTTAAACATTTTGGTAATTGTCTTGTTTTTTTCTAACTATGTGAATAATGTACTGTGTTTTTTGTGGTCTCAAATATACACGCTCCTCCTGTGTGTATTTTGCCTTTCCACATTTGCTCGGTTGTGAGAACGAAATTTGTTTCTCTCTGCTGTGTTCACTAGCTTTGCAAGCAGAAAAGGTATATAAGTTCCTCATAACATTAAACTCAGTTGTTAACTAAAACACAGTTTAATTAACTCTCTAGTTTGTATGTGCTCTTCCTGGACTAGGACTAAATTTGCAGTCATGGGGTTTGAATATTTATTAATGGATATGATGACCTCTTTTGCAATGGTTGGTTAAGCTTGTTTATGTAACCAGCTTTGATCAATGCAATATATTTTATTGCCCAAAGTATGTATTTTACATTTTATCAGTAGGCATTATTTCTAAAAATGTCTTAAAATAGTTGGTTAAATCTGATTTGAGTGTTCAGTCTTGCTTAATGTGCTTGACAATGAACTTGGGTTTAGACTTTGTAAATAAGCAAAAGCATTGTGTTGTAGGCTATCCTAATAACACCAGCTAACCAATTCATTACATTAAACTGGCTGGGGAGGTAATACTATACTCCCTTCATTCAAATGGCATTGATTTTGTTCATGAAATGATTTTTGAGGTGTAGGGTATCCGGTGTCAATCACAGACCTGCAAATGGGAATAAATTATTAAAGTTATGATCTTTCCATATGAGAAATGATATAAATGCTGGTTTTTTTAGAGTTTGCTTTTTAATAGTGCATGTTTAGAAATACTTGCAAATGTGTTTTCAAGGAAAAACATGTCAACATCTTCAGAAGAGATTAAGTTTTTTCATTATCTCTAATTTTATATTACTTAATTTGTTGGAGTTTAGGGCTGAGGAGGTCTATGCTGGCACTGTATAAATTATTCATGAGGGCATGGGAAGAGTATGCGCAGCTCCTGGAGAATAAATTCCTTGAATGTAAAGGAAAATCAAGTTTTCTACGTTGAATATTTTTTGTGTGATGGTGGCAATTGTAACAAATAGAATTGGAAATAGTATGATGGCACTTGAACTTTGAGAGACAAGAAGTTTTAAGTAAATACTTTATAGAGCAAGCTTTTCCAGTCAGCTTATGCACAGAAACGTGGCTTTTGTGCTGAAGGGAAAAAACTATTAAAATAGAAGAAGTTTTGCTACAGACTATTTTTTTTAGGCAGAAAATTGCTTAGCATTTAAAGTTTCTTGCATAGCTTTTTATATAGAAACATTTAAACTCATATTAATGCCCTTCAGAAAACATTATTTTTTCCTACTAACAGCATGGGTTAATTTTTAGCCTGTGAATAGGTGCATTGGCAGGATTGCTTCCTAAGAGTTACTAAAAGATGTAAAATTAATTTTTTTTCAAGTTGTTGAGGACAACAAACTAATTACAGATGTTTACTATCAATTAGAGTGCTTTGTTTGGAGACCTTTCTAAAAGAACAAGTCCAAAAAATTGTGTTAAAATTGACCACAAATTGGATGCCAAGTAGACCTAAATTTCCAGAGCTGTTCACTGCACATATATACAAGGCAGGCACTGGCTGGTTTGCATAACCTTCCTCACACTGTGTCCTTTAATCTTTGTGCCTGATTGTGACACTTAGGAGAAATATCTTTTGAGAAATGTAGTAACTGTCTTTCTGTAGTCACCAGATCATATCTGGATTTTATTAAAAGAACCAGAATTGTGGTAGCACTCTCTGTGATGCAGGTGTATCCAAGAAAGAGTTGAAATAAAATGTAGTTTCACTCACCTTATGGCTGAGTAGCAGCTTTCATCCTTCTGGGTTCTGCCTCCACATTAAAAAGAACTGTTTCTTTTGCCCAGTGAAAGAACTAGATCCAAAAATGCATCTATTCTATTTTTGCTTTATTTTGGTTACCCAAATCCAAAAAATAAAACTTTCCAGTACTGTTCTTGGATGCATCTCTGTTCAGCAGTTGCTGTGGTTTTCACAGCTGTCTGAAATTGCCCTCCTCTGATGGAGAGGATGCAAAGGTGGGGCTGAGACTGTCTCTTATTTCTCCAGCTGGCTGGCTTGTCTGCTGGGCTGCAGTTGGGCTATGACTGACCCAGTACACTGGGATGTTTTATGCACTGAAACATGGCAGCAGAACTACTGATGAGTCTCTCCCATCTAAGAATAGCAGGTTTGGTTATTACCTTTACAGACACTTGAATTCTCTCAGATGGAACAGCATTGCCCTACAATTTAAGGTAGTTTGTACACTATTCTAACAGAGAGAAAGAGGAGGCCACATGCCTTTTAAAGTGTGTGTGTGTGTGTGTGTGTGTGTGTGTGTGTGTTTAGTTCTTTAAGGATCCAATCTTCTGTAAGCAAGGCTAGAGGATTTTGCTGCTCAGAAAACACAACTTCTGGATCCTGCATTAGAAAACATTTTCTCATATAGAATACATTTCCTTATATATTCTGTTACGTCATTCAGGAGAAAGTATGAGTTTTAAAATACCTTGTACTGAATAGTTCTTTTTTACTATCACTAAGCAAAAGGGAAATACCCGCCCAGTGATCTTGGCTTTTGTGAATCCAAGAAAGTGCCTAGTTTTTATGCAGAGTTCAGGATTCTGCTTGTGATTGCATACATTAATTTTAAATTGAAACTCACAACCCTTACCAGCCTAGACAGAACTTAATTCATCAACATGAAGTCTTCATTCTGTAAAATGTGGTTGTAATACCTTTCAAACACATGCCTCTGGAAATAGATCTTGAAATAGTAGTTGTTCATATAAACAAAGCTGAGGAGTTTCACTTTTTTAAGCACAATTTCATACAATTGTATATTAGCTTCTGTTTCAGTAGATCATCACTACTCTTGAGTTCCTTAATAATTTCAAAGGGTTTGGGATTAATTAGTGTAGAAACATTAGTATAGAAAATCTTTCATAATGTCATTGAAATGATACTCATACCTTTTATGGCAGAAGACAGATTCTTAAGTACTGCTGACAGCAAAGTTGTTTAAAAATTACTTAACACTGATATGACAGCCTTTCTCATCACTTTCTCTTTTTTCTGTTACCCTTTGTAATCAGAAACTGCATAAATACATGATGATTATGTGATGAATTTTAGTCTAAGTGATAGAGCCCTTCAGAATATATATATATATGATTTTTTTTTTCCATTTGTACTGTGCTAATGACTTTGGAATTTAAAGGTCACTGTAAAGCACAATGTGTTGGCTGAAGGAGCCCATGCAATTTTAATAGTGCTTAGCAGGCTGGTGAAAAGAGCAGTCTTTAACAGTATGCATGTTCTGTGGGAGTTACTGCTTTATGATGTGCAGACATTGAAGGAAGAATGCCAGTGGACTGGAAAGTTGTTAGAGCTTAATGATATCCTGCAGTTCAATAAATGCCGAGGCAAACCAACCGTGCTCATTTTCAACCTAGGATAAATTGATTTTGTGATAATTTCTTACATAATTAAGTAATATCTTATGTCAATATGATTATTTTCTCCTGCTATTCATGTAACAGCTTGTCTGTGGAAACTTTTCCTTTTCAGTGCACTTTGCTTCTGCCCTGAGAAGTTTATGCATCATGAGCAAGTATATAGTAATGAAATGTAATTAAAAATTAGTCGTCTGTATAGGTGGGTTTTTGTTTTCTTCTTTCTTCTTTCCACCCCCCCCCACCCCACCTCCATGCCAGCAATTAACTCCAGCATTAACCAGCCTCAAAATAGCAAGATATTTAGGGGAGTGGGTTGTTTGGGTTTTTAGAGGATACTCTCAGGATACCTAAGGATCAGCATTCTGCCACTGGTGGTGGGTATAAGCTTAAGCCTAAAGCATAGCTTTAATATTTGTTAAGATATTTCAGGAAGGAATGCACATTGTAAATGCCAATATATTGTAATGCAGAAGTAAAATGAAAATTGCCTAGAGAATGCTAATTGCTAAGAAGTTGTGGCACATGGAAAATAAGCTTAGAAATTATTACTTTCTTCTTTTAATAATTTAATGTTAACCATAAAACTGCCCAAACCAATACAGTTTTCTCTCCTCTAACTTCATCTTTTTTCTTTTTCTTGCAGAATAATAGAATATATTGTTTGTTATGAACTATGAGTGTTCAGTCTTGTCTTCCAGCTTTTAAAGAAGTATCTTTGCAGGGGAGAGAGATAACTTAAATCCTCCATTTTGTGAGATGACATGCTTTGAATTTTTTTTGATGTGTGCATATGATCTTTCCAACATGCTGAATTTGACCTAGTTAAACTTAATTTGTCAGCTTAGAGGTTTAGAGCACTCTCACCCACCCTGATTAAAACAAGTACAGCATTGTCTGACTGCAAGGTCCCCATGAGTGCTGCCTTTTGAAGATACCTAGTTTGTTTTGTTGAAGTTACTACTTATCTTGTAATACTTCACATAAACTGAAATTGTATTGGTAGTGCTTTGGGTGTGTTAAATAGAAATTCAGCTGAGGTAGCCAGGATTGATAAGTTTGGCAGTGGCAAACACTAACTGAACTGTGTCTTTCATGGTATATGGAAGGATTTGCTCTTAATTCAGTCATCCAGCACTGTGCTACAGGGGGCAAAAGCATTTTGATTTGCTCTCTCTAGTTTTTTTAGTTTACTTTTTTGTGCTGACATGTTGAACAGTGTTTTGTCGTTGGAAGGAGATGATGAACACTGGTCATAGAATCATAGAATGATTTGGGTTGGAAGGTACCTTAACCTACTACCAATCCCACTGGCAGGGTCACTTGCCACTAGACCAGGTTGCTCAGTGCCCCATCCAGCCTGGCCTTGAAGCAGCCCATAGCATTGAAAACTTACCATGTAGTGGGTCTTCTCCTGTGGTGCTGTGTAATGAAAAAATCTAATCGTTATGTGCTTCAAAATGTGAATGCAGTAAGGGGACAACGTGTCTCCTGCCAAGTGCATTGAGGAAACAATTAAATTGATCTCTTAAATTCTGTTTTGTTATTCCCATTTCCTTTTTTTTAGAGAAAGTCCCCGTTTTGTACTTTTCATAGTGCTGGAATTAGGCAAAGAGTAGGTTTTGGAAAGGCTACAGAACACATCGCTGAACTATACCTGTCTGGTTCTCCCTTCTAGGTGTATTTTTTTTGTCCTTCCGTTTCCCTTATGTTTTTTTCCAACCTGTATGTGTCATTTGGCTCATTTAAATAAATACACAGGAAAAAAAAAATACAAGTCAGTGGAAATCCACTATAAACTCCAGAGTTTAATTTAGTGGAATTGTACTGAATCTTGTAATTTGAAAGAAAGAAGACATTAGAGTAACAGCTGTACAGATAGTTTATGTGGATTCAACTTAATTTCTTCCTAGTATTTCCTGTGATTATTGATTTTGAGATATGACCGGGAATTAAGTGTAATGCTTTGGGTATACTGTAAATGAACATGGTTTGTAACGGGGTAGAGCTGGTGCTGTTGGAAAGTCTGAAATAATGCTGTATCAGAACACAAGTTCCATCCTCCTGCTTTTATTAAGTAAATTGTGTGTATATCTGTAATGGAAACCTTACAAAATCTGTCAGGGAATGGGAGAATTTAGTATTTACAAACCCAAGCTGGCTAAAACTGCCGTCCTCTTGGGAGCAAATAGTGAAGAGTTTTACATACACCTACTGAGGGAAGAGAAGAATATGTGAGAATTCTTGTGCTTTATTTTGGAATTTGAATGCCCAGACTTGTGTTTCTCTGAAGTAAATAATTTAATTTTATGAACATCAACAAAGAGAACTTAATGCTTTCAGCAGATTCTAAAATAACAATTCAGCAGTACTAAACCTTCTTCCCCTAAGCAAAAGATTTTTTTATAGGCAGCATTATGTCAACCAGTAACTTTCATAAGACTGCCATACTAGTTTCCATTAGTGCACCATGTATGCAATAAATATACCAAAACAAGTGGAGTGTACCTATGCCAGGTATGATGGCACTGCCTAGAGTAACCCAGTATTGACAGAAATATTTTTACTTTGGTCACAGTGTGGATGGGGCAACTGGTTTGGTTTTCAAGAAAATTCTACCACTCCACTTAAAAATCAATTTAAGTTTTTGTGCTCGGTTGGTATTTGTACCTCAGACACAGGTTGTAATAGTTCTGTGTCTGAATTGTCTGCTGTGTTTGAAAACCTACTGCACTTTTTGAACAGCATTTCTTCATTCTATTCATTTCCTTTTGCAAAATAACACTGAACTTAGTCAGAAACTGTACTTAGCTGATTGTGTCAGAGCTTTGTGTGGATTTAAATTATTCAGTCTGTAGTAAAACTTGCCTGAGTTATTTTCAGGTAAATATCTGATGAATTTTAAATTCCCTGTGGATTTCTGTAGCCCAAAATTCCGCCTATTTTAAAATAAATACATTTAAGAAAAAATTCTATGCTTCAGTGGATTTTTCAGACAAGGACTGAAGCAAGTCCTTATAAATAGCAGAGTTCATAAACCGTGGGTAAGAGTCTCTGTGCATTAAGGTATAAATTTGAAGCTGTGCGTCATCAAAGGTGTGTTGTGAGGGTTCCAGCATATTTCGGTTAATAACTTCTCTTACTCTGGAGTCCAGACTGACCTGCATATTAAAACAGAAAATCATGTAAATAGTAGTGGTGAATAGTACAGGTGGGGTCTTAGTTTTGTTTTATTTGTTGAAAAAGCCATCTTTTTTACCATTTTAGCTGGTGTCCTCCAAGACTGTAAAAATTGCTAAATATACTTAGTCAAAAAATGATTCTGTTAAAATTTGAATGGACTAATATCTTGAGTATTGGTAGAGGAATGTCCTCACTGAGGTACCTTATTTGAGCAAGGCTGTCTGCAATCCCGTTGTTACTGAGACCTGAGAGACCTATGGGTTATTTCCAGACCAACTTCCTGCTCTGTAGTAGAGAGCATTTATAATTTTTTGTGACAGTTCATTTCCTGGTGAGTTAGTGCTGTTGTAAAGAGACTGAATTTGGAGTAAGAGTATGACGCAGGCAGAAAATGTAACCTGGGAAGCTATTGCTTAATCAAATCTCTGTGAAAAAGCAGGGTGAATTGATGTGAACCACAGGTACGGCTATATAATGACTCCATACCACATACAGTAATGTCATTTTTTTTCCCTGCAAGGCTCTAGTGTCTGTAGAGAGATATTAGTACTGCAGGAACAGACTGGGTAGATTTAAACAGCATTTTTATAAGTACATAAGTAGAGCTGGCACTACAAAAAATTCAATTGCAATTTTGCAAGGATGTTGGAAGGTTTAAAATTCCAGCCTGCTTGGCAGGATTACATTCAAACTGAACTGAGGTGTCTTTGAAACCTGACATATTTGCTAACAGCAAACTGACAAGTAGTTTTGAAAATTTTGGGCAAGTCATTGTGTTTGTTCTATGCCGTATTTTGTCGGCTGCTCTTTGAGCAATTTTTGCTTTGAAAATAACGCTTTATTTGTGGTTACTGTGCTTTTGGAGAGATGCATACACCCCCTTCCGAGTGTAACGAAAAAAGGAACTGATTTCTCCAACAACTAAAATTTGAGTTGAGCAAGGATAACGTGATCAGCCATATATTTGTGCCTCAGACTAAAAACTCCACATCAGCATGCCAGGGTAGCATAGGAAGAGCTTCCTTACAACCAGTGAAAGCAGTTTTGACCATCTCACCTCAACCTTCTTCCCCTAAATGTCTGCTTCATAGCAGTGGAATGTGTGTGGGGGAAAAGTTCTCCCTGAGTATTGCTGTAGCTTTAAACACATGTTAGTTCTAACTATGCAAAGCAACATCAAAGAATGTATTAGGGAAAGCAGTATACCTCTTTCGGAGAAAGGATAGAAATATAATCTTCATAAATTAGTCTTGCTTTTTCTTCAATGACACTTTTGTTGGATTCTTGTTTTAGTTCCTCACAGGCCATCCAGAAAAGCATGTTTTCCTCACTGAATTCTGTTCGTAGAAATTCACGAAAAGCATTTCTGCCAGCTGGAGTAAGCATCAACTTGTCAAATGATTGAGCCCAAGCATTTACTTCTTCGAGAGTAGGAGCAGGGCTTAAGGAGGAAGAAGAGCAGAAGAAGAGAGAAATGAATGATTGTTACTCAAGCTGTTTGCAGCTGGCAGGAGGCATCTGGCATCACAATGGAACAAAATTGTGAGGTTCATGGGGTTCTGATTCCTCACTGGAATTACCTAAGTGCAAACTCTTGTAAACACACGTGTAAGATCTTTTTTGAAAGTGTGCTTATCAAAAGCTCTGATGCAGGTGATTGCCTCTGCTTTGATGCAGAAATTGCACTTTACTGCTCAAAGTAATTGCAACAAAGAAGTACCTCTGCAAAAGTTAGTAATTTTTTCTATCCCTAGTATCCCTTGTTAAGTTATGGTTAAAATCTGAATGAATATACACATAAAGAAGCAATGATTCAAACACTCTGAAAGGTACCCACCTGTATATTACCATTTTACAGGTGCTTTTACCTGTTTGAGCATTTCTGAAGAAACTGCTGCCTGACTCTTGGGAGGATCTAAGCTCCACTTTATTTTTTTGTAAGGCTGAGCACTGCCTGTTAGGCTCACTGCATACTTGCTGAATGGGAACAGGATGTATTTTCAAATTATTTCAGAAAAAAGGCAGACAGTTTACAATGCTGGTTTTATTTTGTCATGTTATGAGAGTGGGGATGTGGTTCCATGTTGCATATAATATAAAGTAAAATATTATAGATCAGACCTTTGGTTCATTAGAAGGTAAAAATACAGGTGACTTGCAAATTGAGTGTAAATGACAAACAGATGTAGTTGCTTTCATATTTCAGGTAATTCACTGCAATTACTTAGTATGGTTTGTTGGGTTTGTTTCATTTTAGCTTGACAGAACACTTAATAAAGACCATACCTTTCCTCACAGTTTGGAATACCCTCTGCTTGGAGTTCATGAGATGTTCTCCTTGCTCTCTCTTCTTCTTGATTTCTAACAGTAAGACTGCAAGGTAGCAAACAAAATTTAGTCAGCTTTATAGAGAAGAAGTCTGAACATACAACAGATACTTTTCCTTCAATACTGAAAGAAATAAAATTCTAAAAGGACAGAAGCTAATGATAGGCACATTACCCATAGTTGCATTCTGACCTGAATTTTACAATTGTATAAACCTGGCAAACTTGAGTGTAGCTGAATGCTGTTTAATATTCTATAAAAGAAGGAGCATAGTTCTGTAAAATATTTCAAGTTGAAGGGACCCATAAGGATCGTCAAGTCCAATTCTATATATATATATACACACAAGTGTATGTATATGGGATATATATGTATACATGCATACCCTCTGTCACTTACCAAATCTATTCTCCACTGATTTTTGCACTGTGCATGCTCAGTGCGATGATTTAAGTTAAGCTGGACCTGATACACTCGTTTTACCTGAGTTAGATTTCAAGTAAGTGGGCTTAGATTTGTTTGTTTGCATTTTTTTTTTTCTCCTTGGCTGCGGTGAGAGCCAAGACTCTGGTTTGGAGTGGTGATACCATGTTACAGGAAAGCCAGAGTTGAGAAGCAGGACACAAGGTCTAAGTGAGCTAGAGCCTTCTGTATGTGTTGTTGGAAGGGTAAGCATCTTTCAGAGGTCACATGTAGATACAGCCAGGTTGTGTGGTGATTGATTGCATCTTATGCTAGTACTTGCTTCAAAATGTGAGGTCTGGAGCACAAAGAACAGGTCTATCATTGCTGAATATCATTTTGAGTATGTCTGAATGGAAGCACTTGTTTGTAGCATTACAAAACCAAAGTTTGCTGCAATCACTAGTGATCACTGACAGTTTTCGATGTCCTGTGGAAGGGTAGCTGTCAATTCCTGTTTCTTTCATCAAATGTTATTCTAGGTAGCTCTAGTTTTTAAAAATTTCTTTTGTGGTTGTAGATGATTCTTTTTTGTTTGAAACTGGATTTGAAAATATAAATATTTCTTTTTAGGGAATGGGGACAAAATTCCAGTTCATCCAGGCTATTGTAGCTTAGTGAGAAATGCATGTGCATACACACATGTATTCATATAATCTGTAAAGCTGCTTAAAATATGTTAAGAAGAAAAGGTCCCAGTGAATAACCTGTTATTTATATGAAACAGGCCTTCCAGCTGAAACAAAGCAATACAGTCGCTTTAACTTCTGGGGAAATATCAAACTTAATTTCCTCATTTGTATCTTAGCTTTCATTCATGCTAATGTTTTAAGTTTTGCTGCCTTAATCCCTAAGAATGTAATTTATCTCTAGGAAGGTTTTTTGTTAAACCAGTGGATTTTTCTGCCTGCTTTGCATTCTAAACTCTTGGCCAAGTCTTTTTGCAGCCTTATATTTACTGGGCATCTCCTTCTCCCTCTTTGTCTACTCTTAGTCCATAATCTGCAGGGACCTGCTTTTCTCTTTGCCATGACAGTCCTTGTGTTGAAGACAAAGGAAGGCTTTTGTATTGCTAAGATGGAGAGCAGATATTGCAAACACTTCTTTTCTGCAACATCTGAATCATGTGTTCAAACCAATGAACTATCTCAACTTACCTTTTCAGAAAAAAAAGAGAACAAGTAAGTAGTAATGCTAGTTCATTATTCTTTTGGGGTATATAGGTCTCAAGCCTTTACTACCCTTTTTTTACCAGCGGGTCTGGCCTTTTTTGAGTATGTAGAGTGATTATGTATTCCTCACACACAGCCAGGAAGTAATACTCTTGTCAGAGCTATTTTTGGGTTGAGGGGAACCAGCAGATCCAATAGAAAGGAGTACAGTCTTCATAGGAAAATGCACAGAAAAGAAAAAGACAAAAGAAATAAAAACTTCCCCAAGAGAACATGCCATGCCTCAGAAAATTACTTACAGGCAGGCTCTTTCCCTAGAAATGTACAAGTAAACAATAAAGAGTCTAGTGCAATACTGTATCCTCTCAGGATCTGGAAGAGTAACAGGCTGGAGGCTTGGGTTTGACTGTAGGAATGAACACAGGCTCGGAACATCCAGCTGAGAGACTCATTTCAGTTCATTCTAAATCTACTATTAAGAGTATGCTGAATATTGGATGTTCAGCAGCTCAGCTGCATGACTCACAGAGACTGTTATTTTTATTCCTATTCATAATTTTTCTGTTCCAAGTGCTTGGGCTATTTTGAGGAAATGGTCTATGAATGGGGAATATAAATAGCTTAATTACGGTTTGTTTTGCATTTCTCGCTACTAGAAAACAATTGTTAAAAAAAAAATCAGAAATTATTTTAAACCTGAAACAAGCTGCTCTGTTTCTGAGCCTGTATTGGTTTCCCAGATGATTCTGAAATGCAAATAGGAATTTTAAGCATCACGAAATTTGGGTACTTTCACAAACCCTATTGGGTAAATTGCTTCCTTTGCATTGTTTGAATAGTGAGGTGCACAGAAAACGAGCATCCTGGAAAATATCAGGTAAAATGGCAAAAAGGAAAGCACTTTATCAACAATTTAAAAGGTAAAATGCAAATTTTATATTCCATGACTTAGTAGATAAATGTGTCTTATTTTTTCCTTTTATGGAAAACTGTGTTTGTGTAATACAGCTCTGGACTGAGCCACTTGCAATTGCACTAGACAGCTGTTGAAATGGCACTGGAATTTGTATGGGATGCTTTAACATGATGATGCAATAAATAGGTGGCAAACTGATCCTGTATAGGCAGACTATTAATGTCTCTCTAAAGTCTTCCTTAGCTTACCTCTAAGCACCTGCTGAAAAGCTTGGTAGGATCAGAGCCAGAGTTCCTGGCATCTCACAAACACCCCCAAACCTCCAAGCAGCATTTTGTCCTGGCAAAATATTCACTATTTGCATTAGGGAGGGCAGAATTTTGTGTGTCTTGGCTTCTGATGAGCTGAGTACCAATAGCAAGGAAATGATCAGTCTGCTCTTCCCTTGCCTTCTAATGGTGTTCTCCAAAGCATTTGCCACAAGGTGCTATTGGAAAACAACATTGGTGGAACAGATTCCTAGCCCAGGCTGTACGGTTATTTATGACTACTTCCCGTCACCTCAGTGCCAGGTTTGCTTGCTCTGAAGTGTTTATGTGGTGGATAGTGAATTTCCAAGAAGCATTCCACTTGCTGTCAGTGTTTTGGCTGAACCCCCATGGCTGTTTAAGACTTTTTGTTTATTTGAATGCAAGTTCTACTCTTGCCCATTAACACTTTGCCCCAAACAGTTACAGGGCTTTTGAGTATGGCAAGATTTACTTCAGTTTAGAACGAAATCACTTGGATCTGGAGGAGCTGGTAAGAAAGTGAAGGTGAACACATCATTAATTTAAGGAATCAAGTGATTCCTTCTCCTCTTTTGCTTTGATTGATAAATTTTCTTCCCTAACAGGAATGGGAGTTTTGTAATGGGAGTTCTGAATTATTTTTGCTTAGCTCCTCATCTTCAGCAAATACCCACAATGTTTAAAGTTTCTGGTCCCAATGATTATCTTCATTCGAGTTGCAGGTGCCATGAGTTGGCAGTACTAATTAATGACAACAGATCCAGTTACCTTCAGGGAAAAAGAACAGTGCTGGGCACCTGGTTACTCATTTTCTGACCTACAAATTCTTCCACCTTCTCCTAACTCGGTTTAACACCTTAGGTGCTGTTTGTCAAGTCCCAAATCTAAATCTAAAGCTGTGACATATTCTGGTATTGCTTTCAGTTTTTAGTGTGAGCCTTGGTGAAGCTCAGTGCTGAGGAGACCCTGCCCAGCACAAAACAAACATTACACAATATTGACCAAAAAAGTGCAATAGAGATACTGTGCAGATATTTCTTTCTGAATCTGTTATTTCAGCGGCAGGGGAAATACAGAGCACACTGGAGTAGAGGGTTGTGTCAAGTAGTAGAGCACAGCTATCTCTTTGTGTCCCAGATTTGCAGAATTATACGAGTGTTTTCTTTGGCTTATGTTGTCCTATACATGAGCTATGTGTTCCTTCCCTGCTATTCTGTTCCCCAGAGGCTTGAATGAGAGGGGTTACCATGAGCAGCTGCAGCAACAGCACCAACAAAAGCAGCAGGCATTGGACCCTTGATTTCCTGTGCTGAGCTGAGCCTGTGCAGCACCTGAGGTCTCCGGGGTCGTAGCCATCTGCCGTTTGCGTATCTCCGTCCTCTCTGATCCCATGGGCTGCAAGCAACAAAGGAAGGGGGAAGTAAGAAACATCTCTTTTTTCCCTTTTGTTTACTTTAAAAGTCTTACCCAGAAGTGCTGAAGGCCACAGCCTCAAAGGAACTGAAAAGCTAAATGCCTGATTTTCCCCTGTGGAAGTTCCTAGGTGTTGAATCCTTTGGAAGATTCACTCGTTTAAGTGCTACGATGGAAGGCAAAGGGCTAATGAATTCTTCACATGGGTGGGAATACAATGAAAAAGGAGTGGTGATGCAGAGAACAAAAGTGAGGGGTCTTGGAGAGCTAGAGCTCTTGGCACAGTGGTATATAAGCCTTGGAGTTGAAAAGGGTTTCCTGAGGTTTTGACTTCAAGGCCATTCCTAAAGAAAATTATACAGAATAGAAGTTGTTAGGGCCCCTTTTTTTTCTTTTCTTTCACTTGATTAGCCAATGCACAGGCTTCATGATGCTTGAGTGAGACACCTGAGCTCTCCTGAAAATCTGGCCTTTGGTGAGTATTGAGTTTGCCTCGAACCTGCTGGTTCCCCTTGTAGCAAAGGGCGAAGGGCCAATCCTCATTTTTCCATTGAAGGTCTGACTGCCACAGTTTTTAAAAATGTTTTTCTCTGTGCTTCTGTGAAGATGACGGGGAAACACACAACTAGATGACAATAATTACATGGTTTTCACAGAGTCTGCCAACTGAAGGCAGCATGAAACAACTTTTGGTGGATGCACTGGTTGTTTTTTTGTACAGTTGTAGGAAGTCTTTTTGCAGACTGCATTTTGCAGATTGTGCAGATAAGTGGTGTTGATGAAATGACAAGTCCCCTGGAAGTCCCTGTTCCTTTCTGACCTATGTCTGAGCTTCACATTTGCTCTACAGCACTTAATGCTCTCCCTGTTATGCTGAAAGTTGTGCCATATGTAAGTGACAGATGTCTTTTAGAGATGAAATGCTAGCTTGTACAAAGATGAGTATGTCTTTCTTCGTTTTATTTGTATTTGATTTTTGGAGACATAGCTAGTCATCCTCCTGTGTCACGAGATCCCTTTGTGTGCAGGTTTGTTTCAGGTTCCTTTTGAGGCTATGACAATTGTAGGGGAATTAAAATAAGCTGCTACCAATTTTGAGTTCCTTTTTTAAATCTATAATTTAATATCAGACTTGAATCTAATGAGCTAAATACTTAGGGGTTAAAAGTTGCTTTCCTTTCTAAAATGTTGATCCAGGAAATGCTGTTGTTTTAACTTGAGGGGGAATGTACAGATGGCATCATGGACTCCACAGAAGTGTCAGGAGAAGAAAGAAGGTTATTTTAGCAGAGTGCAGCATTACATTTTGCTGCACTTTGGCTACTGTGGTTTTTTTAATGTTGAATTTCTTTCTGTCTTGTAGAGCTTAATAGTTTTTGTATTTGTGAGAACCACCCACTCTTCCAAGAGACAAATGCATGACATGGTAGCAGAAGGTGCACCTGTGTAGCAGGAGGAATAAAATACGAGAACAACAATACAGATAGAAACTATAACCCATTTTGAAACTCTGAAGACCCAATCTGACAAGCAATGCCTAAATGACCAGAAATAGAAAATCAGAAGAAGAACTTAGCTTCCAACCCCCCTTCTCACCCTTTCTTGTTTCAAAATGTGGAAGGATAACTGAAATGTAGAATGCATTTGTAGATTCAGATTTCTTTCTGTCAGCTTCAGCTTCACATGAATGGAATGAATAAATATTAATTTTACCTTCCAGATACCTATACTTTTTTAATGGAGCATTTTCACATTTCAATTAGAGAGTGATAGCATATAAAGCATTTTTGGAAGGATAATATATCTAACACTATCTCAGGCTGCTTTGGACAGTAAACAATTATTATCGATTAGAAAAATGTAACTTGGATTCAGACACGTGCTGTTTATATAGCCTAATACATCCACTCTTACTTCTGAGATATTTTATGTTCACGCATTCGTATCTCTAATTCATATGAATAAGGAGTTAGCCTGGGCTAAATACAATCCAGGGTCCATGTTACAGGATGGCAAGGTAGAGAGCTGAGCAGTGGTGCTCAGAGTTGAAGAAACTCCTTTGGTGCACGTAGTATTAAGAGCCGTAGGACAAAACCATGTCAGGCTGGTCAGGTTCACAGAACAAGCAATGAGTAAGTGATCTATCCCAGCACTGTTTATCTAACTTCAGAAGAGCCTTGTTTTATGTATGTAGGTATCTTTCTGCTACTTCTAGTATATCCAGGATTTCACTGTAGGACATGGAAGTTTTCCATCGCACTTTGCTGCAACCACCAGAGCTGTGTAATGAGCCTTGCCAGGCAATTGCTGGTTTGAGTTGTGCTGTGTGCAGGAGTGGGTAGTAGATTTATCAGTTACTCCAGTGAATATTATTTGTAGGAATTAATAAAATTCCTTGCTCCTTTATAGTACAGCCCACATTAGCAATTTAAGTAATTGCTTGATTGATTTGTGGATCTCCGGGAATGGAGATGGTTATTTTTTTGCCTTCAGTAAACTTCAGGCTCTTTCAGGGCAAAAAGGAGAGAGTGTTTTTAGACCTTGTCGTAAAATGGTCTTCTATTCATATAATTTTACAGTTGTTAATTTGGGACATCAGATTTCCAGACCTCTCTGAAGGTGCTATGAGAATGAAAAAATTGTACAAGAACCCTCTGTACTGGATGTTTTCTGCACTTTGAGAACTGGGGTCTGCCTTCTCTGTCTCCACCATCTGGAGCAGTGATGAGCCTTGTTTGAAATGGGTTAGAGAAGGAAACACAGAGCATTAGAATACTGAAGATGGACTGCTATCTTGTACATGTTTTCTGAGGAATCCAAAAGTACTTTTAGACTACTGATGGAATTTTGTAAGCTACCTTTAACCATAGGATTTCAACCTCTACCATCTCATGCTCTGTTTATACTCAGACTGGGTATGGTTTTAGCCAATTGCTGGGTATAACACAAATAGTCAGTAGGGTCTAATTTTGCTAATATTGAGTCACTGTGAGGAATCAAATCCTTGAATGGGACAGTCAGTCAGTATCTAGGTGGCAAGAGGGGTTTCTGCTGCACAGGTCCTCATAGTGGTGGTGTTGGCTGGACCACATGAGGCTCGGGGTCACACGTTACTGCTCAGATCTTACATGTAGCTGTCTCATGTGCCTTGGGACCACTCCAGCACACGCATGATCCATCCCTGGTGATTGTCCCTGGAGCTACAAAACATCTTCTGCCTCCCTAAATTGTGTACGAGTCTATCCTGCATGATCATTTCTGCATCTGCAGGAAGTTTCTTCTGACTACAGACGAGTGACTGGCCACTTACAAGTCTCCTCTGGCTACCTGCAGTCTATGCAGAATTGGATTGATTTTGTAGCTTCGGAGTGTCTGGATATTCTCCACCCTGGATGTTAATCATTGCATTGGAACATAAAGAAACTTGTCTAGGCACAGTGGGTCCTGCCTGGAGTAATCTACAGAACCATCCAAATTCCGTATGGAGAGCGCCAATTAGTCAAATGCTTAAATGAGAAAGGGGAGTAGGAGTTGAGGTGATCAGCTTGTCTCCAGCTGGTTCATTGTTTCAAGTCAATCTAATGTAGCATCTCTGCAGATGCCTAGGTGCAGAGCTTCTGGATCTCCCAAGGATAGAGATGTCTTTCTCTATGTAATAACAACAAATTTAGTCCATTATAAACTTGTCTCTAAAGAGCAATGAAACAAAAATAGAGGAAAAGTAATGGCACATGTTCTTGCTTCTTATCCCGCTAGATAGCATCTATGAATCATATGAAAAAGTATGTGATCACATTATTGAATGCTAATAAGTAATTAAAAAAAGGTCCAAGGATTTAAGCAAGCATCTGAGATGCTACTTTTGACAGTAGTAGCAAAACCACTGTATGCCTTAAGAGTAATGTTGAGGTGCTGAAATAAGAATGTCTGTCATACCTTTTCCACCAAAGCATACCTATCTGACATTCAGATTGTGAAGCATTTCTCTATGTAACCTTATAAACCCAAAGGAGTGTAAAGGTCAGGAGCGAAAATTATTTCCCTGGTTAAAAGCACCTCAGGTGATATTTGGCTTAGTTGTAACATTTATAGTATTTGTTAATTTCTGAGCAGAAAGGTGGGCTACCAAGAAAATAGTATTCCCAAAGGAGGAATATTTAAAATCTAAGCCATAAATGTCAATTTAAAAAACAAAACCTCAAGCAAATTAAAAAAAAAAAAACAACCAAATCCAGGAATATGCAGAAGATTGTAGACAAAACTTTATACTTTTATCCCCACTTTATGCTAAAACACAATGACATTTTCTCAGCTCAAAGTGCAAAGATTCTGTTACTTAAACCTTATTCCTGAGACATAATGTTTCCTCCTTGTACACATTACAATCAGGCAGGTGTACCAGCCTTTAGCTTAAGCCTCAGGGCTGATTTGCATGGCCACAGCATGAAGCATTCCCAGTAACTCCACAGTCTGAGAAGCCCTGTGCTGTAACACTAGCTGACAGCCACTTGCAGTGGGTGCACAGATGTGGATCATATAGTCCAGTTATTTTTCAGTAAATACTTCAGGCCTGATCCAAACTCCACTAAAGCAATGAAAGCCACCTCTTGGTGTCAGTGAGCTTTAGGTGAGGTTATGTAACTCTCACAATTGCTGCTTTGTCTTCGGATCCTCTCAGTAATGATAACCAGTGAGTTGGAAGAGATTCTGTTCTTATCTACTAATGTCATAAGAGGCTTGCAACTGGGGTCAAGTCCCAAATAAATCTCTAAATCTATATTTTAACAATTCAGATATATTTGGGGCTGCAACAAACTCCCACTGAAGCCTGTGGCAGTTCACTGTCAGCTGAAATATGAACAGGAAACTTGATGCTCGTGCTTCTTCCTTTTCATTGACAAATGTGACAAGCAGGCTTTCTGCATCAAGCAGTGTGCTATTTTAGACAGAGAAGAATTCTAATATATGTTAATGAACTCGCCCACACATATGCACATGCTTTAGGCATAGTTGTCAGATTGCCCACTTAGTAGGTTAAGAGCCAGAGCTCCTCGAAAGTTATCTTGTACTACTGGGAGAGTTGGCATATTGTAGCGGGGTGGCTGGAATGGTTGGGAGTTTGTGAGTGCAAGACAGAGGTTAGCAGAGAGGAGACTGGCAACACATGGAATAAGCCAGCTCTTTGTGCCACTGCTGTGCCCAAGTCTGTTAAAGCCTTAAGTGGATAAAGTTGCAAGTGAAAGTGTTATCATATCACTAAGAAATCTGGGACACTTTTATGTCAAATATCCAGAAACTGAATGCCTTATTTATTATTTATTTATTATTACTAATGCTTAATTTATTTTTCCAGAGGAGCAGCAGCCCAGAGGAGCCAAGTTCATCTATCCAGCTTAAAAGCATTGCTTTATGTTTCAAAAGGAATGGCTGGAAGTGTATCACACCCACACAGTAACAGGTGGTGGTGCCTTGATCATGTCACCTGTAACAGCTAGTTTTCTACCAATGCCTTAGATGTCTTCTGCTCCTTTTCCTTTGGTATTCAGTTCTGCCCAGTTGGCCACCACATGAGGCCACTGTCAGCAAAAAACTTGCTGCACTAAAGTCTTTCTCTGAGTAAAATCTGACTTTCCTGTTAGAAGCCTAGTCACTTGGGGCTCCAGTGGGATTTTTGTGGGGTTTTTTTGTTTTTGTTTTTGTTTTTTTTTTAGAGAGATGCCCTATATCTCATCTGGATAAAGAATTTCTTTAGTTTGGATTTTATCACAAGAGACTTCATTGAAAATGTTACCCTAACATGTAATTAGCAGAGTCACTGTCATTATTTCTCCTGTAATAAAGGAAAGACATGAGAGAATTCTTTACCAGTTGCATAGAAAAGGCAACAAAAGCAACCTGTTGTTTCTGTCCAGCTGATTATGCAGATACTATGACAGTGGAGCAGTATGAATATAAGTATGGATATAACTTCATCCCATGCTGAGTTCTACACAAACTAGGTCACTGCAAACTGCAATTAAGTTAAATCAGTGTCAAGATCTTCTCTTCTGCACAGCACAGGCTGTCAGCATCCCTTGCCTTGTCTTCTGTGGCAGCTGGAGTCGGCCTGGGTGGATGTCTGTCAGTCACACTGACTGATCAGTGCTCTTGGAAGCAAAAACCAACAAAAAACCCCACAGGCTTCTCCAGTGTTAGGACTTTTACCACTGCTTCAACCCCGCTTTGGCTGGCTCTGATGTCAGAGAAAGTACCTGCTTCTAGTTATTTCTATGCAGCTTGTTTTAAGAAACAATAACATTTAAAAAATTGTCCATACAAATATTTTACAAACCTCTCTACTATGCAGTGAAACTGGTGCCTGTAGCAGTTTACTCTGCTCACTCCCATTATCTCCTGAGTGCTTGGTTGCATTGTGCTTAATTATGAATGGCCTCCAAAAAGCCCATTTTACTGTACTATGAAGTGACTCATATCACACAGAAGCTCTGACAACTCGCACTGGGTACTGGAGGCACATGGCGCTGTATTAGTCAGTGACTCATTTCACATTGTACTCGGTGCTGAGATCTGACTCATACTGAACTGTGTGAGAAGCTGACTGACATCGTCCTGGTCTGAAAGCTGGTTTGAATCGGGATGACTCACCCTGGAGTGCATTAAGCGGTGATTCACACACTGTTTCCTATTGATTCCGATTGTCGCGATTCACTTCGGATTGTACTACGCTGGCATCTGCTGCTCTGCGGGGCAGGCACTGTGATAGCAACCCTCTGCCTGGTGAGCTCGGCTGTAGTGCCAACCGGCAGTGTCAGCCAGGAGGGAGTACCAAAGTCAGTTTAAAGCTGAAGGAGGGTCAGATTTTGGCTTAGCACACATTCACTTTGGTCATGACACTTCTGGGCTTCTTTGCTTCACCTGGCTCTGACAAGTTTTGAAAACAGCAAGTGAGGAGGGATGAACCTCTAGCTAAGAGTCCTCTTCCTTCTGAATGCCAGGAGATCTCCACAGTATTTCCAAGACTCGCTGTCTCCTTTGTCACTTAGTGACAAAAAGATGGGATGAATTTCTCTAAGTGACCGAGTACTGATAGTTGCTTAAATGCTTCAAGTTCATCAATGTCTGACCTGAGCTCCAAGAGACACAGGCACCCTATAGCCTGAAAACTCCTTCCTGGTACTTTAAGCTCAGTCCTCAGACATCACTACTCACTCTGAAATATGCTCACTGTTCTAAGCAAGAGGTAGCAGGTGTGTAACAGCTGAGGTGATGCTTCCATGATCAGGTATTTGGGACCCAGAGTAGAGATATCAAAGTAGGTATTGATGTGAGGAGTAGATAAAAAATTAAAGGGGAAATAAAGTAATGGGTCTCTTACCTTTGAACATTTTATAAAACATAGTGCTAGTTTTACATTCAGTTGGCTCTGATTTTAGAGAGACACTCCTAATTTTAACATGACGTTCCTAATTTTAGGAGCCACAACTAGGAATCTCCTAGCAGATACTGATTCTGGTGTTCCGTTTAGTTGAACTGGTGTTTACAGCTTCTGGTCCTCTAATACAGCAGTGGTCATAATTACCTCCACAGTCCGTAGCTCTGCAGAGTGCTGGATCAGGTGCTGACATTGTGTTTGTGCAACGGAAGTACAAGGAGACTCCTTGCCATTACGTCATAGCGACAAGTGCCATAGGAAAAGTTTTCATTTTACATTTTTCAACAGCAAAATGAAATAATGGAACAGTTGCATGAAGTAAATTACACCTGTATTAAATTACTGTAGGTTCTTACTGGGAGTGTACAAGGATAATCTTACTGCACTTTCTGCATTTGTGTCCAATTTTCGTTACCTGCTTTTTCTTACCCACTGATACTACCTAATGACGGAGCTCAGGAAGAGCTCTTTCTCTCCTCTAAGGATGCTTGATGATGCAGACTGATACTGGAAGACTCTCTACGGAAGCATTCGCCTGTTGCTGCTTATCTCTCTAACTTGGCAGGGGAGCCCCGGGCTCCGAGAACAGGCGCACCGCGGGACCCCCTTCACGGTGAGCGGGGGCACGGATGCTGCCTTATCTTCGGTCGCACTCGTGAGACGAAGCAGGAGGGCCCCTGAGCCCATGGCGAGGTGTTACCTGCACTGAGGCCAGGGAGGTGGCGCGGCCCGGGGTGCCCCGGGGGGGTCTTGACCCCGCTCCCAGAGCCGAGGTCAGCCGGGTGCCACCGGGCTCTGCGCTGGGAACGCGGCGGGAGCGGCGCTGGGAGCCTCTGGCGAGGGACGTGGCGGTGCGAGCCAGAGCGCCGGTCGCTCCCGGCTTGCAGCTCCCGACCCTCCGGGAGAGCGGGGGAAGCGCCTTCTGCGCCGGGTCCCTGCCGTTCCTCCCGGGGAGG
>VZRQ01000903.1:210306-325883 GCA_013397975.1 Machaerirhynchus nigripectus
AAGATGAGGGCTGGTGTGGTGGCAGCCGTGAAACCATACCGGCTGCCCTCGCACCCCTCCTTGCCTCCATGTATACTCGGTCTTTTTAACTTTTCTAAGCCCGTCCTTTAGGTGAGGACTGGAGGACGCCTCTCGTTCCCCGCCAGTGCCCATCGGGGCTGGCCACAGTGCCAGAGGAGCACGGGGACGAATTTGGCCACTTTCAACCTACACCCAAAGAGCACCCTCAAAAAATCCCCACCCGAAAAGCCAACCGCAGACGACGGACAGAGCTGCGGTGGCGGAAAGGAGCGGAGAGTAGAGCCGTTGCCGCCCGGACCTGTCCAGGGTCCTGAACCTGCCCCGCCGCCTCCCGCCGTGGCCGGGTAGCTAGGCGGGCCGGCCCTGGTCGGCTGGCGTCAGGGTAGTGTGACCTTGCCCTTCCTTGCTGAGAGCCATTGTACTGCAAAGAAAGAGCCACCCTGGTGGAGCGTGGACCCTGAGCAGGAACGGACAAAATCACCGCTCTGCTTCCCTCTTCTCTAGCAATGATTTCTACCTGTTTTTGTATGGGGCTTCACTATTTCATCAAGGTTCAGCCCGTCCCAAAACATTGTCCCTATTTCTGGCCTATAACCAGACATCAAAGAGACGAAGAGGAGCCTACACAGTGTGAAGAAAGCCCTTCCCGCAGTGATGGTGCTGCCCTTGAAGGCCAAAGGCACTGCTACAGCAATGGGAGAACACAGCTGTGGTGCCACTGACGCCAGGGGAAGGTGCTCGTTAGAGCTGAAACCAGCGGGGAAAGCTGCCATTCCTACACAGACGGAGAGCTTGCTGTTGCTTAGCAGCAGAGAGTTCCCCTAGGTCTGTTTGGAGAGATGAACTACTGCAGAAACTGGACAATGCTCCCAGGAGAGCAGAAAAACCAGAAAGGTTGATTACCACCCCACAAACCCCCTCAGTATTGCTCCTGCCTGGCGGCAAGGAGCCTTCTGCAAATCTCTGCCCTTTTGGTTGTGGCAGAAAGCACAGAACTGATGTTGAACAGATTTCTGTGCCAAACTGCAATTGCCAAGGCCCAGACAGGACCTATGGTGTTATAGGTTTGACAAATAGGATTAAATGACACTGCCTCACTCCCTGGCAGAGAAAAGGGAACAAAGTCTCATTAAGTGTACTGAGGTGGTTGTTTATGTGGCTTAAGACCAAGCTCAAAACACCTGTTAACACCACTGGCCTTTGAATTCAGCTCTTGGTCACTCTACCAGGACAGGTGGTCACTTCTCAGGCTGGTGAGGAAGTGTGACTCCCCTAAGACCTCTCTAGACTACAGTCCCAGGGGGCTTTCTAAATCTTAGCAGGAAAGCTTGATGAAGTTCAGGTTTAAAATTCTGGCAGAGTGTAACCCCTTTGGAAGGTATGTTCTTGCTCCATCATCCTTTCCATTTGTCTCAGGAGAGTCATGATCTGTTTTTCCTGCCCACGGTAGGGGGTTTGGAATGAGACGATCTTTAAGGTCCCTTCCAACCCAAACCATTCTATGGTTCTAACTAACACTTATTAAAGAAGGCTACTTTTTTTTTTCAAAATTTATAATGCATACTGGTGGTGGGTTGTATTGTACAAAAATATGGTATTTATGCTCCCTAGCATAAATGGTGTTGGATAAACAAAGCCACCTAAGGTAACTGTCTTCCAGTGATTGGTGTTGTAGGCAACTGTGTCTCGCTCTGTAGGCAGGTACCTCTGCATCACTGCATGTGTACACAACCACATCCTGAAACAGCTGAATGGTGTGGAGGCATAAAGTCCTCTCAAAATTGTTAATGTAGTCATCTTCTCCTCCTTTCTCCCTGAACAATGGATGCAGGCTGATGTCCAGCTGCATGAGACAGAACTGCATAAACAAGGGCTTGGACTTTGACGAAATGGGGTTTAGAGCTGAGAGAGCTGAGAGGCACAGACTGAAACCCTTTCTCTCCCTAAAGGAATGTGAGCATGCATTTCTCATGCATGAAAGAAAATTTCCTCAGTCATCAGAGTAGCTTGCTCTGCACATGTCTCTGTGACCTTACTCTTGGTCCTCTACTGCTCTACTTTGTTCAGGTTAATTCAACTTCACTTGGACAGAGAGAAAGCAAAATGTCAATCTATCAAGGCATGGGAGTATTTGACCTTGCACTTATTTCTCTTTCAAAAAATAAGTTATGGAAAATTGAGAGCTTACATGTGAACTGTGCATTTAATATAATTATCCCATATAGAGGCAGCTTGTTTTTGAAACATGCAAAGCAAATAATAAATCAGGACCCGGTTTCAATATTGATATTATCTACCAGTATAACAGGCATTAGTAAACCCACCTCCACCCTTTACTAGACTTTCCTTAATATTTCTCATTAGACTGCCTAAGCCCCTGATAAACTTTCAGGAGGAAATTCTATCCAGCATGCAGTAGTTTTCTTTTATTCTAGATCAGAAAGGGATGGCTTTATATCCACGAGGGTACCCTTGCTCTTTAATATTGGCCCTTTATATGTTTGTTAGACTCCCCCCTCCCTCTTCCTGCAAATTTGTCCAGTTAACACGTTTTCCCAATTTTGCCTTTGCAGAAATGAAGAAATTGGTTATTTTTAAAATTTATTTTATTTTTTAGTGAAAAATTGTATGGTACCTTTTTTTCCCTTTTAAATTTGTTCTCACTGTTCAGAACAGGTGATAAGAAAGATAATACAGAACATGTATCTGTATTTCAATAACATTGTATTCCATCATTCCTGCAGTCACATGTCAGTGGGTGACATAATGCACATATCAGCTCTTTGGGGCCTGTTTGGCTTTAAGGTGTGAGGGCTGATTGCTGGTCTCACACCTGAACTTCTGCTCCCTGCCCAAGGAGAGGTCATACACATTTGTATGGCAGCTTTTGTGTAATACTCTATTTCAGTGTTTCCTGCTCCCTTAAATTGTTAAAAAGAGAGTTTCTAGACCATTGAATGGAGCTGATTCATAGTGAATTAGGGAGCAATTCAAACAGAGAGTAAGAAGCCACTTTTTACCTTTTTCATTGACATTAAAGTGCACTTGTTACAAATCATTTTGAAGACTGATAGGCTTTTCTGGGAAAGGAGATATTTTCAGAAGGAGAATGAGTTTCCAGGGACTTCAGCCGAACTTCAATTTTCTTTATATATCAGTATTCTAGCAGTATTCTAGTATTTGCTTTCTCTTAACCCTTAATAAAAACTGAAAATGTAAAATGAAAAACAAAATAAAAGATGCATGTAAACAACCATATTCTGAAGTGCACATAATACCAGTGATATTATGGGAAGCAGCTTTGCTGAACTTTTAAATGTATTTGTATTTTTTCAACATCAGTTTCTTACAGGCATAAGTCACTTTTCTTCACGGATCTATTAGTAGTTGGTTTCAAATAGAAAGATAGGTTCAGTGTTGATGGGAGGAAGAATAAACCGGAGTCATCATCAACACTGATAGTGGTGCGTTAATTAATCAGTAGAATTTATGTTGTGTAAGCCGAAGTGTGAAAGTCCCACTGTCATGTCATTCATGCAGTCACAGGGTGTCTCTTGGCTTTCTGCTGGAGGATTAGGTTTCCTCAAGATCTGATGCTAAAACCTGTGATTGCATTACATTAGGGCTTGAAATGTTATCGGAATGGTTAGACCTGATTTAGATCTCAGTGAAGGCACAATTTTTTGCAGTTGGTGGCTCTGCTTAGTGCTTTGATAATTATTTCACCACTGTAAGGTCATTTCCTAGGGTGATGTATTTTTTCAGGGTTGTCCAGTCCCATAGGTATGTTCTGACAAAACCCTTAGCTTCAGTATTTATATCAGTCAGTGTCTGCTCCAAAGCTGCAGGAAGCCTCTGCTGTCTCCACTCACAACTCTGTTTCTTTTCCACTCCTACATATCACATCTTTGTTACTTCTAAGGCAGAGGAAATGTAAAGAGAAATAACATTTGAGATGGTATTCAATATTAGAAATAAGGATATGTTCTCCAGCAATGTCACCGAATGCCAGCTTTCAGAGCGTCAGACTCAGCTCAGTGATGGTTCTGCCCCCCCATGCTGGCCCAGCCCAGCTGATGGGTGCAGGCTCTGTGGGGTTTGTGGGTCCCCAGACAGTGCTCTGTGGCCCAACTCATCTGCTTAAAATCCTTGGTGATGCAGAGTTTCTGGCAGATTGACAGCCTACCCAGGAAGCTGGTGGCTTGGGCAGAGAAGGGCTACTTAGAAACTGCAAAGTGACACATACGAAAAATGAAATCTTTGCTGAAGTGCAAATGCACTAAGAAACTCTGTCATTCATTTAATCTGTCATATTTGGCAAATTGAATCTTCACCATAGTCTCTGATCCTCTCACCTGATGTATGACATTAAATAATTAAAATATAATGCCAACTACATTTTTTTTAAACCATGAGGTTAGCATCCATCTCTAATTCTATCCTCTATTTTTTCCCCCCATAAACCTTTGAATTATTTGGAGTCATTAAAAATCCTTACAGGTCACGCTTGACTTAAAAAGAAAAATCTCTTCCATCATGACCATGTTCTGTTGGTGTATGTGCCAGCGACATGACAGACCCTGTAGCAAATGTCTGGTCAAAATGTTGACCAGAAAAAGATTCGCTTCTACATACAAACATTGTGAGTTTCCAGACGATGGAGGAAGCGGCTCAGGAATGCTCATTGCAAGCTTCCAGAAGGTGTCACTGTGCACCTACAGTTTGAACGAGGAACCTCAACATCTAACGATTAGTGCCAGAGCACTATTCCTCCTTGTGCTGTTAGGGCTCCTCTTCTCTGCCCATGTGGAAATTAAATGATCGACTGGAGAAAAAGATTTCTCTTTTTTCATGATAGGAAAAGTAAAAATATCTTCATAGTATCACTGTCACTCCAGGGGTTCCTATGCAACCATGACCTGCAGAAGTATTCCTGACATTCTGGGTCACACAACCTAATTATTACACAGGATCCTTACCACATGTGCTTGCTACGTAATAAATATAGTTAAATTAAAGAAGAAATCAAAACTGCCATGACTGCAATTTTTAGGTCTTATGGAGCAGTTTGTAGTTACATTCCAGAGCTGATTCAGACAGGAAGATTAATGGGGAAATTTGGAACAAATGTTCCTGAACAGACCGAGGTTTCGGAGCAGTTGAGTAGTTTGAGTAGCCCAAAGCAAGTCTGAAGGCCTGGTTGCACAATGTGGCTGCACAGTAACATTCCAGCTTGACAAGATTCCTGAGGAAAAACACTGTGATTTCTGCCATTAATTTTCATCAGGTTTTGGACCTTATAAATTATGGATCAATTGGAAAATTATGCAGCCACGTTAAAAGCCTGATGGCAGAAAATATAACTCATTTATAGGATGTGGTGGAGAACATGAAAGGAGAAATACACTGTAATTCCTTTGAAAAAGAAGAACAAAAGAATAAAGAGCAGGCAATGAGAGACTGCTGAAGAGTACGAGGTTAAAGGGCAGTATCAATGAGAATGTTGCAGGCTGGTGCTGCCATGAAGATAAAACCCCGTATTTGTCCCATTGCAAACTAGATTGAGCTGGTGACGAAGAGTATTTATCCAGCATCTTAGAAAGACATATGAAGGATGATGAGAGGAGAGGATCTGATTTGGTAAGAATGACAATGAGGAGAAGGTGTGAACGCATTTCGAAAAAGGGAAGACTTCAGGTGTTATATATCTCAGTGTACTGATTTATTAGTGGTACCAAACAGATACTCTTTTAAAGAGGCCAGATTATCTCTGTTATGTAGAAGTGAGCATCCCTGTGGAAGTGAGCAGAAAGGCCTGGAGTTTCCTTGAAGAATCTATTACAAACATTTATTTCGGAGATGTCTTATGTGATTTTGCCCCTATAGGAGTATCTGCCTAGATTAGAAAGACTGTAATTACAGACAGCCCAAGTCACTGGCTGAGTACTGTGCTTGCTTTAGGCTTAGAAGTAGTGTTACAAATGCTATCAGTTCCCAGGTCTCCCTTGACACCACAGATACCGAGTTACAAGTTAAAGACAGAGGATCTCAAGTAGACAAGGAAATAAAGAAACAAACAAAACATCCCAAACAAACAAAAAAACCAAACAAACAAGTCAATAAAAACAACAACAAAAAACCCCAACAAAAAACCAACTCAGAGTTACTGAGCTTTTGGGGGAGGCACTTGGTGTGTTCCTGTGAAACCACTGATGTACCTCCATTCTGCAGGCTGGGCTTTTCCTCTGGCCACTCCAGGCTTGTCTATCATGTTTCTCTGCACTGCACTTTGCTGTGGATTCTAGAATTGTCCTGAGAGAGGGAGAACAGCACTCCAGATGCACAGAATTTTCGACATACCTATTTTTGTATTCCATCACTGTTCAAATCAACTCACTGACAAGACCACACTTGAGGCTTGTTTCCCTCTGTTACGCTACTGCTTGAAAGACCATGTTCTCCTCCTGGGCAGACAAAAGGTTCCTTCCAACCTCCTTTCTGAAGTTCATTTCAAACATACCTCCTGATTAAATACAGAAAAGACAAAGTGAGATGGAAATTGTTCTGTCTGCAATAGCCTAAACTCTTTCTCTGATCTGTAACACCTCTAACTTATTTCTCCTGATACTTTGGAAAGACTGGTAAGAATCTGTTTAAAGTGTGCCTCCTTAGAACCCAGAGGGATAAATGAGAGAGCATAGCTTTTTTATGAGTCTGAAACAATTTTATAACCAGAACATGCCACTGTTTTCCAGGTAAATCATTCAAGAAGATGCTATTGTTGTACGGAAGTGAAGCACATGCATTTATCTGCACAGAGTCTGTATGAACAGAATAAGCGCAGTGCAGTGGGGAAGACTAGTCTGTCATCGAAATAGCAACCATCCCTCAGAATCAAACATTTCAGTGAACATTAGGTTATGCTAGTTGGAAGAAATGTCCTTGGCTTTTAAGGGCTGTGACTCACTTTGTCAGTCTTATGACTGCAAAACTATTCCATGCCAAACCATTCAGAAGATCTGGATGTAAACTGAGAAACAGCTTTAACCCTCTTATTTAGAGCCCATATTCAATATAAATGTTATAGGTGTCCCATGTATTACCATGCAGAATTCTGGGTAATTTGCAGAAATCAGTGAATGGAGCAAGAATTTGAAAATGAAAAAACAGGACAAAGGGTCAGAGAGGAGCAACTCAGCCACTTCTCAGCACAGCCTGAGCACCTCTGCAAATCTGAGCATGAATTCCAAGTACCAAAAGGCACTAAGGGTGTGAGTGCCAAAGCTTACCTGGGATACTAAACTACAGGATTAGCAAGGAATCCCTAAGAGGAGATTTTCTTCCCCAAAGACATCTCTCTCATAAGAATCCTTGTGTTTGAAAAAATTAGTTTGGTAATAAAAGGAGCATGGGTTTTATGAAATGAAGCACTGCAAGGCAAGAAAATTAATACTTTAAAATATTATAATCTGCCTGTCTCTCATAATAAATTGTTATACAGTTAAAAACAAATAATTTATCCTATTTTTGTCTAAGCCTGACCCACTGTTTTTGCTGTTAGCTTGATTATTCTCAAAGGAAGCAGTTAAGTCAACAGAACAGCAAGAACTGTTTTCTTCTTTATTTAGTCCTAAAGTAAATCACACAAAATGTCACAGAAAAAATCACAGCCACTTCCTGAAATTAAGCTGTGTTCACAACTGGAAAAAAAATGCAAAAGAAAACAAAGTTGAGCCTTTCCCCTTTTTCTGTATGAGTTCCTCAGCATAGATCCGACATCTCTAGGCTCCTGAAAATAATTTTCATCCTTCTTGTGAGAGTAATTAAGTGCTTGCTACAGTGATCCAGAAAAAACGATGTGACATTTTGTGAGACAATCAGCTGCTGCTTGGCAGGCATCACTAGGCAGCTCCTGATTTATTGTAGCCTGTTCTTACCTTTAACAGTTGATATGGTATTTTAGATTAGCTTTATTTTGAGAATGACACTAAAAGTATAATATTGAAGGCAATAAGCCTCCTGAGCTGTTTCCAGCCACATAAGGTGGTACAATAAATATCTGTTAGGTTACATATCTCAACATCTAATTTCCTGAAAGTTTTGGAATCAGCATTAGGACAGGGAAGGGCTTTGGGAAAGGCCAAGCCTTCTGAGACATCCAGAACTGTCAGTAAGCAGGCACAGACCTGCTGCAAGCCAGGCTTCACCAGTTCACCTGGTCACAGATCCTTGCCATTTCCCAAGTGTTACCCCTCAGCCCACGTTTTGATGAGTCTGATGGAAAAATAATGTTCTGCCTCAGTTTTAAATTTTAATGCTTGTGAAGAAACATGCAATTACTTATATTGTACGTAAAGAAGGTGTTTTCATCCCCGACGTAGTCTCTGGGAGAAGAGTGATGGTCTCTCCCTTGAATTCCTGGCTTGGCAGGGCTTTGGCTTTGACCTCCTCTCAGAAGGATGCACCTAGCAGTCAGCTAGCAACATGGGGCTGGGCTTTGAAATTAGGATATTTGTGATAGGATCTGATCTCTTTTTGTATCTCTCTTTTGACTGGTTGAAGCTGCTTTATGAAAAGATGCAAATAAATGGGAGTAAAAAACTGTTCTGTTACTGCACAGAAGGGGTCAGCAAATGTAGGACTGAGTAAATATTAAAAGGCTTGAAATAAACACTTATTTTCCTGTAGAGTCTTTGAAAATTTTGTGGAAAGAAGTTATCATGGAAAAGCATGGGTGGAAACCACGACTTTTGTGTTTTTGCACCACTCATGGGAAATGCATCTCGGGTAGCATGTATTGTATGCACACGGGCAAGGAGAAGGAGTAAAGTACACTTCATGGTCACGGCATATACAGCAAGGAGTAATGAATTTAAGCAGCAGGAAGGGATATTTAGGCTGATCTTTGCAGCAAATGTCAGATGACACTTTCAAACATCCACCTAGAACCACCTTTGATAACCTTAGATCATAGAATGATTTGGGGTGGAAGAGACCTTCAAAATCATCTATTTCCAACCCCCCACACTCTGTGAACAGGGACACCTGTCACTAGACCAAGTTCCTTAGAGCTCCCTCCAGCCTGGCCTTGAACACTTCCAGGGATGGGGCAGCCACAACCTCTCTGGGCAACCTGTGCCAGTGCTTCACCACCCTCACAGTACAGAATTTCTTCTTTGTATCTAGTCTAAACCCTACTCTCTTTCAGTTTCAGGCCATTTCCCCTTGTCCTGTCACTCCGTGCCCTTGTAAAAAGTCCCTCTCCAGCTTTCTTGTGGGCCCCTTTTAGGTACTGGAAGTCAGCACTAAGATCTCCCTGGAATCTTTTTTTCTGCAGGCAGAACAACCCCAACTCTCTTCACCTGTGTTTATAGGAGAGCTGTTCCAGCCCTCTGATTACCATGACACTGCACCCCACATCATTCTCGTGGTCGCTGGAAGGATGTGCTAATCTGGTACTTCAGGATTCCTCTAGCACTCAGAAATCCCTGAGAAATATGAGCTGAAAACCCCCCATACACCAATTCCTCTTTCAACTAGACATGAGGTGTATTGGAAATAAATCAGAGTACGATGGGAATGCTGTGCCTGGGTGATCTCTAACACATCATGGCACCTAGGCTGAACTGTAAGGCAGAGCAACACCAATTGCATTATGCTGGGCTAGTGATGCAGAAAGGCATGTAATTTTTATTTTGTGTTTTACTGGAAGTAATTTACTTTCATCAGTTTGGGCACTAGAGATATATCACGGAGTGAGAGATACGTCATGGAGTAAAGCTAAGTTCCTTCTGACTCCCAGACACCCAAACTAAATGCTTTTTTAAGAAGGTCTCTGTGGTCTTTCAGAGAAATGTTGCTTTTCCCAGTGTCCTTCATCCAAACTGGTAATTCGTACAGGTGAAACACTATAGTAAATTAATGTATTTGTAAATCTGCAGTTACTCATATCTCAAATGAGTTGATTTAGATTTAGGCTGAGTAGGTTATTTATTAATCAGCATGACATCTTGTTCCACTTAAAGAAGGTCATTGTATATTAATAAAAAAAAATCTCTGTAATTAAGGTCAGTCTAGGATTGTTTTGCTGAAAAATTCCCAGAACTAGTGTAAAAGCACTTTGCCTTTTGGTTTTCATAATCATTAAATTCTTTCTGACAGTAATATCTTAATCAGCCCAGGAATCTGCATTTTTCCCTTTTCAAAGGTGCACATGTGAAAAGGAAGCTTTAGGACTATTTCAATAGTAAAATATGTAAATCACAGAATTAGAAAAACACATTACTGCAAATTAGTAAAAATTATCTATGAAGACTAGAAAATTTGCACAGCATTAATATGCAAGTAACCCACCCATTAATGTGCAGTACATTATTATTTTGACAACTTTTACAAAAGAATGCCCTCTGATTGCTGTCTATGCAGCTATTATTGGCTCATAGACAATGCTGAGCAATACAGCCAGCTATTCCCTGAAAAGTGTTGCCGGATGCAAAAAACCCCCGAATTTATGAATTAAAAATATTATTATGCCATATAATTACAGAACAGTTTAAAAAAGAAAGACTCTTTGAAGAGCTCTTTGTTTCAAAGAATAGTTGACATTGGAAGGGGCCCTCTGCATATTGTCTAGTCCTGCCTCCTGCTCCTCAGATTTCCTAGATCTGCGCTGAACAGGATTTGGATTCCTCTGAGGATGGAGACTTCAAAACCTCTCTAGGCAACCTGTCCCACCACCCCCACAGTAAAAGCCCACAACTTTTTCTGTCTGATAGGATAATCCTTGCTTAAGCCACATTCATCTGTTCTTTCATGCATAATGCTAAAGATTAAAGATAATGGTTTAAAAGGAGTTATATTTAATGGTTTGAGCTGCCTGGAGCAGACTAGTCTGCTACAGACATCTGGAGGAAATATGGAAAGAAAACCCCAAACCCAACATGAAAGATCTCTGCAAGGCTGCCCAGGGGTAGCCAGCAAGTGGTGAAAATGAGTCCCATCCACTGACAAAAGCAAAGCCAGGGGCTCACTGCATGTCTTTCAAGGCTAGGTCTGCTGAAGGGTGCCCCATTCACTGCACACTGTGCTCCTCCACTGCTCCCAGCAGGACCCACAGAGCTGAATCGGCCTCTCTTGGCCAACTGCTCCCAGTTCATGTACTGGGTACGGCACCCTATGGTACAGAATGTCCCTTTGGCCGGCTTGGGTCAGTTCTCCCAGCCCTGCTCCCTCCCAGCTTTTTGCGCACCCACTCACCGACGGAACATGGCAAACAGAAAAGTCCTTGACTTAGGGCAAACAGTGCTTAGCAACTTCTAAAGCTTCAGTTTGTTAGTTATGTTAGTCTCACACTGAATCTGAAACACAGCTCTGTACCAGCTACTAGGAAGAAAATTAAGTTTATCCCAGCTGAAACCAAGACAACACTGCAGGTCTCATAAGGATCGATACAGTCTGTAAAGATGTGCAGGAGCAGCCCTTTCTTAACTAGTGAAAGCACTTCAGGGACAGGATATACTCTTGTTATAAAGGATACATTTCCAGCAAACAAAATTAACCACCAGAGAACATCAGAGAGAGATAATGTTCTCCAGCTTGTCCTAGAAATAATTTTGCTTATGTTTAAAACTAAGTGCATATGCTTTTACCTTATTATCTTAATCTATAACTGTTTGGCAAAATACCCACTCTTTTCCCTATCAAAGAGTATACTGCATCATCAGAGAGTTGTCACTATGACTAGTTGTTCATATTTTGGTGGTCCTAAATGCCCCATTATACTCCTATATCTCTCCCAGAATTCTGTCTCCCTTTGAAATACTGCTCCTGAAAAATATAGAGTATGAAACATATCTCAAATTTTACATCTGCTGTGTAAGAATAACTATTTTGGCATAAAGAATGCTGGCTGCATCTGAAAGTGGTTCCATCCATAGCCATACAGTTTTCATCCCCTGCCCATCTCAAACATAAAAGTTAGATAAAATGTGACTGCAAAAGTATGTTTCAGCCTGTTTAACTACGCACAACACCTGTTCAGAAGAACAGAAGGAGCGCGCTCTTGGTATAAGCTACTGCTTGGTTTGTTCTCAACACCTTCTGACAGTCACAAGCTTTCAGACACACAAATGCCATCATGACTAAGTATGAAAAACATGCTGCACCAAATAAACACTCTTGACATAAAAAATCTACTTGGTAGGGATTATATTGACTGAAAAGGGTGAGTATATTTACTAATATCAGGACTTCTCCTACTCTTATTAAAGACAACATCTGACTTCAGGGGGACTGCTAAGAATTACAGCAATTAATGACTGACAGCACTCATCAGCTGAAGACACTGGAGTACTTGGATAAAAGCAGTGCAATTATTCAACTGGCATGTCTTCCTTTGCAAATAACAACTTTTATGATTTTTGACCTCTCTGGAGTTGTTTGTGAATAGATTCCTATTTTATCCAAGAAATTATGATTCACAGCAGTTGCCAAATAATTTAGGTGAGCTATGTATGGTCATGAGTGACTTTCACATTACAAGCAGTTCACAGAATAATCCTGGACATCTCCAAGGCCAAAGGATTCCTGCAGAGCTGAGACCAGCTAGATGAAGGATAAAGGATGCCATGCTTCCCTGGGGCTGCTCCTTCAGACATCATGCTCGAGGCCATTTCCATTTCTGGTCCCCTACAGAGAATTCAAATGGACAGGACTTGGCAAGCAGAAAAGCCATGCTGGTATAACCAGGGTATCACTGTGCCTCAGCCTACAGGTTATTGTTTAAGGAGGATTAATACTTGTGCTCTGCCCCTCTGTGGTACATACCTTCTCACTTAACACTATGCTTTCCTTCACCTCTCTGCTCCATGCCCTGTGGAGGAAAGAAAGCCCTTACAGGTGAGAAAAATGTCAGCAGAAGCTGGAAAGGATTCTGCTTGAATCCCTAGCAAGAAGAGGGCTGCTCCCTCACAGAAGGTGAGCTGGAAGCAAAGGGATCCCACATCCCACCCCCACTACTTGAGCAAGGCAAGCTGAATATAGAGATCAATTCAAGAAAGATCCAGATCATAAGACATCATATCACAGTAAGGTGGAAGTCATCCCCTCAGATCAGATTTAAGATCAGGTCCCACAACCACCAGGCAAGCCCACACTGACAGGGAACAGCCAAGGTCATGCCAGGAAGTCAGCCCAGGGTGGGAGGCTCCACCACATGTCTGTCACTTGACTGGAGACCATCACTCCTTCAGGCTCAGCTCAAGAGAACAGGCCCTTGGGGCTAAACTTAAATAGAGCTGCTGGGTCCATGGGTGAGGGTGGAGGCCCCAGCTGAAGCTGGTCAGGGCCATGAACACTTATTAGTGCTCTCAGAGCCCTGACACTGCTCTCCTCTCTGTGCTTCCCCAGTCACTTACTGTCTGTGGGTGCATTATTCATGTAAACCCAAATCTGGAGACTGTATGCTTAGAAATCATACTTATGTTATAGAAGTGAAACAGGTTCTATCCTGGTGTAATCTGGACATGAACTAAAATGTAGCAGCTCTGTGGAAAACATTCTCACCCTCTTCTGAGAAAAGGATAGCAATGAGCTCTGTGGAACAGGACTTTAGCTAAATTGTGTCCATAGAAAAAAACTGTGATATATTTGAAACCTTGCACTATCTCCCTATGTCGTGTAATGTTTCCGGTGTGTTTTATTTTGTGTACTTGCAAAAAGCTTCTTGGAAACACACACGAATGTGTCTTTGTTAGCTCTGGGTTAAGAAAGTCCCTGTATCTTTGTGCTGATACTGGTAAAAAGCAGTTTATTCACTTTTGCTTTGTAACGCTTTTATAAATCAAGATGCACACACGCCAGAGGGAAAGGCTTTTTAAGCAACGTAAATGGAGATTGGAAACAAACAACTCGTTGAATTAATTTAAATGTCATGAAGAGAATTTAAAAGGTCTTTAAGTTCTGCCTACCACTTTTCAAAAACACTTCTCTTGTAATTTGGTTTCTCTTTGAAAGTACATTCAAGGATAAATAAGCCTAAATATTTATCTGTTAAAATATTTAGGGTTTTTGTTTTTTTTTGTTTTTTTTTTGTTGTTGTTGTTGTTGTTGGTTTGGTTTTTTTATTGAAAAATTTATTTGATATTTTGGCTTTTTTACTCTTTAGCATGTTGATTTAGATGCCAACTTGCTCTCAGAAGCAGCCACCGGTCACACTGCGAAATATCATATTCAAAATCTCATCTAAAGTGGAAGGGAACATGGGAATTAATGAGGACTGTGGAACCAGTCTGATCAAGGACCCTGTCAGTCACACAAATTACAGGTCTAAGAACATAATCTCTCTATAGCAACCATATAGAAATGTTTTACCGAAAGAACCTGAACTTTCTGTACACTTCAGTGCCACCAGGAATTATTTAAAAAGTTTTGATGTGATCTCCTCTGTTCTGGAAGTGTAAGTGACAAACTGGTCTTGAACCTTACAAACTTCAAGTTATTCTCCTAAATACTACTAGGAAATCATGCAAACCCTCTGTGCCATGGTTCCCTATCAGTAAAAGAGAAAGGCATTTCCCTCCCATGTAAAGTAAAGCCTGCAATTTTATTTTAGTTGCCCAGCCTTAGGGCTGTACACAGTTCTAGATGGGTAAGTTTTCTAACTCTCTATCACTAACACAATCCTTGTAGACTCATTAGCTACCAGTAACACTGCTTACATTACATATGTGATGGGATCATTTGCTGATACGGTTTATGAAGTTTTGGAGACATGTTCCCCCAGAGAATGTAGCCTCATACCTGAGCTTCCACATCACAGCAATTTCAAATTGGCTGAGCTCAGGAAGTGGTTACAGAGCATCTCCTGGGCAGTGCCTGCAGGCTGTCTGTGCTACCAGGGATGAGAGCCACACCAGTAGAGCTGCAGCATTTAGAAACAAAAGCACTAAACAAAGTAAATGGGATAGACAGCAAGCAGGAGAAGGGAAGATGGCAGCAGTGCCGTTAAAGGAACTGTGGACAGTAGCTGGCTCTGAACCTTCCAGTGGCATTTATGTTCCTCTGTAGATAAATCCTTTGCAGAATAGAGAAATAATAAGTTGTCCTCTGTGAGGTCGTTGACTCATGGTCCTGTGCACCATGTTCTCAGAGACTCAGCAACAAACTACAAATTCAGGTGATAGCCACAAAGAGCAATCAGCAAGCTGAAGGGAACAATTCACCTGGAGTGAATTAAAGGATGGCTAAATGAGAAATAACTGGGGACATGAGTTATGAAGAACTCAGTATCTGGGTTTCAGAAACTATGACTGTCAGTGGTTAACTTCAGGAGCCACTGGGCCTATGAAAAAACCCCTTTTGCCTTCATGAGAGTCAAGAAGCGCCCAGGCTTATGCGCCATAACAAGATAGATAACAAGACAGAATGACATGAAATTATGAATAGAGTGTACTTTGTTCATTATCAGAAACTGTGTTCTGATAGCAGCAAAGCAGGCTGAGCATTTCCTCTCAGCAAAAGCAATGAAAGTCATTTAGGATTTCTGATGAGTGCATTCCTGTAATTCAAATGAAATGGCCTCTTGGAAATGTGTATGCTTTGGCTAAGGAAATGCGATGGGGAGGTCAATTCTCGCTTTAACTTGAATCTTTGTAAGGCAGCTGTGGAATTGGGAATGGCTTCTTCCCCTGTCTTGGCTTTCACCAACCTTGCCAATGAACTCAGCTGGATGCCTTAGCCCCTCTCTACTCTGGTTCCAAGTCTGAAAAAAGACAACCTTTGTGGTTCCAAGAGTGCAGGACTTTGCTATCACATTCTTTTCCCCATCATGCACCACTTTTGCCCCAAAGCTTTATTAAGATACAGTTTCTTGCATTTGTCTCCCTTGCTGTGCTGCATAGGAGCATGCTTCTCCCCATAAATAATATCAGTTCTCCCTTCAGGCAGCTTTCAGGCTCTTGACAAAATCTAGAAGACACAAGACTGTTGTTTTTAATTGAGAACTACTCGACAGGTTCACTAAAGGGGATTTACTGTAACTCCCTAATAGACTTCAGTATTATGCTGTGTTTGATTCCTTTGGCATATCTTCTTTTGTCAACTATCAATAAAAACCATCTGACATAGTATCAGTAAAAGCTGCAGACCTCTTCAGTGTCTAAATACCATGGAACAACATATTTTCCCCCACCCTTTTAGCAATGGATTAGCTCCACAAAATACGAATAATTTTTGTTAGTTAGATGGATATGTTTACTATGTTCTTTGAAAGCAGTCAGTGGGAAGGCGGATCACCACCTCCTTTGTCACTGTGGTTGCAACACACTGAGGAACAGAGGGCAGGGGTTGAAGCTCAGGAATTAATGAAAACTAAGTGAATAGTGATGTCTTGGTGATAAACAGTCTTTGGCTGTTACTCATGACATTAATATTTTCTTTCTCCTCCTTTCCATATACACCATTTCACCCCCTCCTACAGGACATTTGGATAATCAATCCTGCATTTTTTTCTTACCTTGAAAATCCACTGTGCAGCTTTAATATCTGCTTCGTCTTCATTTTGGAGGTTCTCCTTTGCTTGAAAGTTGTCTGCATGGTAGCTGTGAGTCCTGAAGTAGAGCACAACTTGCCTCCACATCGAGAAGTAAAAAGGCTGTTCCTGAATCAAATTTTACAATGACCTTTCTTGGGAAAGTACCACTTATATTTAATGATGAAACGAAACCAAATCCCAGACATTGGGCTGAATGATAACAACATAAAGATTGCTTGTCCTTACACCGATGGACAAATGTCCAGGCCTCTTGCAGCTTGCCAGTTCTTCCTGCAGCCTCCACAGTTCTGGAGACAAACAAGATTATCTGCCCTCAGATATCTGCAATGTCTCATCCCCTCAGCATGTGCCAGCTTAGAGATTAGACTTACAACTTTGTAGGTTTTAGTAAACTGCAAAGGAGAAAGACAGGCACATAGTGGTTGAACACATGTCAGAGAAACAAGCTGTAACAACCACGAGACACTTGTTATCACCTCAGAGTGAATGTATTTCATTTACAACTTGAAAGAAGAATGAACTCAGCACACAGTTACACTCTGCAGGCAGCAGCAAATGGAGATGTCTGTCCTAGGTCAGTGGTACCTGTCAATCACGTGTTTTTCCTCACTGGCTGAACAGATGGTCTGCTGGTAATCCTTGCAGGGCCAGTGAAAACAGCACACGAGCCGCAGCCGTGTCTCAGGATAGAGACACACTAAATATAAAGACTAAGGCTCCAGGTAGATTATTAATAGATTATTTCCTCTAGCTATATAGAGGGCTGCCAGGTTTTTGCCAACACTCGCTTGCTATTGTTTACATCTTTTTTCAAGTTGAAAAATACGTCTAACCCAACAATTCTTTTCTACCAAGAGTCCAAAGTTTTGACAATTTAGCATTGTAGAAACAAGGGAGATATAACACATCTGACCACATCTCTTGTGAGAAGAGCTGCCTTGGTCACATTTCTGTCCTTTTTCCAGAGAAACCCAGTAATTGCTGAGGAGAAAAACAATGAACAATGAGGCTTGACAAGGTAAATCGCACTAGAAGTCACTGTACAGTAAGCTCCGGCACAGAAAGCTGTAGCATAAGCTCCAGTAATAAGTTGACTTTGGCAGAGATGCTGCTGAGGTTTAGGAAAGCAATTTTTTTTTTTCTGTCCTCTAGCCAGGCTTACCATCAGCAGCACTGGGTAGCTCAACATTTCCTTTTTTCCACTACTGCTCTGACCTTATCTTTTCCTGTGAGAGAGAGAGGGTGAAGTTAGAGGATCTATTGCTTTTTTTTAATTTTTTTTTTAATATTTTAATCTTTTTATTTTAACCCAGAGATGAGCTTTTCTTCACCTGGTACTGCAGTGATTTCTGAGAAAAGAGCACTCCTTCTACATTTCCTTCTAAATGTGGACCCCCTTGTACAGACAAAAGCTGTTGGCACAAAGCAAGAGAGACTGATGGTGAGAGGAGAAGATGCTGTAGGCTCAAAGAGTAGCTGGAGACTCCGAGACCCTTCAGCTTTCAGTACAGAAGTACATGTTCATGAGACAGAGACACTTGTCCCTTCTCCCTAAAGTAATAGACTCTACTATTTTAACCCCAGATGCATTATTTCTGAAGGCTACAAACAGTATTGCACTGGCCTTTCTGTTCTTGTTTTTGCACAGTACTTCACTTCCAGTTTTCTGGCATTACAGCATTGTTCCATTATACTAGGGGAAAAAATAGAAGATGTGTTTACTACAATAAAATGTTAGTTTATTCTTCTTTCAAAAAGACCACTCCTATTGCGGATAAGTTACATGTGGTTCCTTCACTGAGCATGTAAAACCTAATTTCAAAGAGGGGATGGAACAATCAGAAAGTTGCCTGTTATAACATACGCACAACTGTGGCATATTAGCTTTGCCAGATCCTTTGGGCCAGAATATGGTTAATTTAAAAGAAAAAAATGATCCAAGTTCAATGACCTAGAAGTCATGTAAGTCCATACTGGCTGCAGGAAGCAGGAGTTACTGTTGAAAAAAATAATAGCAAAATAACATTCTCCCACCATGACACACATAATAAAACAAAGATAAAATAGGAGGAGAAAACAAAGATGAAGCACTAAGAATTCCAGTTCACAATGGGCCAATCTTGCTATAATTACTCAGAAAAAACATCTAGTGAAGTACTCCACATCTCCTCATATTGAAAAATCACTTCTGTTTCCATGCAAGAAGGCATCTTCAGTAACCCTCCACAATTAGACAGGAGAGAAAAAAAATGAGTCTTTAACATTTTTTGAATTAGAGAAGTGTGTTCATTTTCCTAACCTTCTAAGCATGTTTTGTTTGGATAAACTTTCAAAGCATTTTCTTCTACATATGTTAAATACTTGTGCAGACATGCAGGAGCCAAGTGATGTACAGAATGCTGAAAGGTTAAATGGCAGGTGTGCAAAACACTTCTGTAATTTGGAGAATATGTGATAGACTATGATACATTGTTCTTATTACAAAAACAGAAAGGAGAACAGAAAAACACTCACGATCCAGCTGTCCATAGTTTTAGTGTGAGGATTACTCATCTGCATTAATTTTCTGGTATTAAACTATTGAGCATTCTTATTCTTTGTGATCCAGGAAACTGATGACTTTTATTCCTGCATGCTGATGTGCTTTTCACTTTTCACTCTGTTTCACACATCAATAAAGTAATCTAAACATAGCAACTTCAAGTGAAGTTGTGTTGCCAGAAGTTAATGGACAAGCACTGATGTGCACTGATGACCAAAAACAGCTAAATGAGAATTGTTTAGCACACCTGACTCCTAAAGGATAGATGCTTGCCAAAAAAATAGGCACACAGCACTTTTACAATCATTACCTTTAGCAAGATCCAGAGAATCAACCAGCATGAATAAGGCACCATGGGATGCTCCAAGCTCATGACACAGGATGGGTTTGTACTGGCTGCTGAGAATTGCCTCTTGCTGTTGTAGTGGTGACAGGCACAGGAGACAGGCTCCTGCAATGACTGCACAATGCTTTCCTTTCTCAAAGCTTTCCCTTGCAATGAAGTTCCTTCACACAGAGAGTGCCTCATGGCACTTGCACGGGTGAAAACTTTCAGCTGTGCCCAAGTGTTTGAAGATGGGGGATAAGAGCACATGTGAATCTTGGTAGCTTACCCACCATCCTCTGGCAAGGTGGTTCACAATTCCACTGTGCACTTGTCAAAGGAGTTACACTGTCACCAATAAAGTTTTCACTATGCTATTTACCTCCTTTCTCAAACATTTCCCAGTGTGCTGAACAGAACAGACTCCAACCAGATGTTTTTTGCACTCTACTGAAGACCCTTCTGTGCCAGGGTGTGACCCCTGCCCGTGAGGGCGCCTCGTTGCAGGGGCTCCGCGACGGATCCCCGCTGGGCTATGGCTGCGAGACCGGGCTCGAGAGCGGAGCCCTGGCCGCAAACGCACCAAGGGTGCGACGAGGGCTCGGTCGAAAAGGCGCTTCGGAGACGGGAACAAAGAGGGACTCTTCGTGGGGGGTGCAAGCAGGAAGGGTTTATCAGAGGCGCAGGGAACCTAACACGAGGGAGAGGGGAACACGAAAGAGCCGGGGGGGAGGGCGGAGCACCGCCTTTGAAGGGCCATGAAGGGGAGGAGTTGCATAGGAATCTCCCAATGCTGGGTCGGAGACAAAGGGATTGACATAGAGGGTACCCCAATAGGAGCAACAGAGGGGCGTAGCTCATAACCGCAACCAACCATCTACCGAGGAACACAGAACCTTCCAGACCGGTATCGCATATGCATCAGCTGGGAGTGGGGGAAACCCTGGGGATTTACATGAGTAACAAGGGGAATTGTGGGGTACACGACACATCCTTAAGTTGGGGTGCATCAAAGGTACAGGGACTGATTGCCAAAGCAAAACCTCTCTCATGTAAGCGTCAGAGAGCCCATGCCTCCTTGGGCAAAGAGGAATAGGTCTCTCTAAACGAGGGAGTCTGGGGCGGTGGCCAGGCCTGCCAATGCACCCATTTCTGGGTTTTGGGGTGACCTGCAGGCCAGGCGGCCGACCATCGTCACACTTCTGTACTGTGAAAGCTGCTAATTTTTTCCTACCGTCTGCTGTATGTATCTCAATCATGAGTTATGAATCACTGCACAGACTTTCCCTCTCAACCCAGGAGAGCTGTTGACCACATCTTACACACCTTGTCTATATACATGAAGAACCCTGCAGAACTGAGACATGACTGTCCCTTACAGATCTATAGTGACTCTTTGTTAATGTTTTGCCTTTATTCCATTACATGACATAGAAGAATATGTAAATTAAATATATATTTATGTGGGTATACTCAGGAACAATGTATTATTTGCAGTCTTTAACACAACACACTGGGTTCACTAATTTGATTCCTTCGCTAGATGTTCTATTACCTTGCCTGGAACAGATGTCATGCTTTCATAGTTCCTTAAATACCCCCTGGAACTCACGTTAAAAAAAAACCTAATTACTATTACAATTATTTCTACCCTCTTTGCCTTTCTGCTAATTCAGTAGATGCATATTTTCAACCATCATGCCTCACTCCAAGGTTACAGAAAAGTTACAGGGAAATATTTTTTAATGTAGCCTGGGAAATCAATAGTAAAGCCAGAGTCTGCAATTTATGATGAAGTCAACATGCCAAATCACACCTTTTTAAATTTCTTTTCTACAGAAAAATGACTACGTCACTGTAGTATCAAAATTTTGACTGCAAATAGCAATCCATCTTCTTTATCCAGACTCCAGGCTGAATGGATGGTGCTACTTTTACAGGTAGTAGAAATAGGCAAAAAAAGTCTGCTATAAAAAAAAAGACCACTGATTACCTAATCCATATTTCAAACAAGAGATCAGTTTAGGCACCAAATTGAAACCATGAACTTATTATTCCCTGCTTACAGTAAGGTTCTGAAACAATACTGGAAGCAGGAACTACAAGTGAGAGAACCACAATCCTCAGTACAGTGCATACCTGTACTCAGGTTCAGACAGAGTACTGTGGTACTCTTCGGTTAGGCCAGAAGTGCACTAAAGGGCTGGGAGAAATATGCTGTGCAAAGTAGACTACAGCTTTTCTGATGATTTCCTCGAAATAGGTGATCTCTGGCAGAAGAAATGGCTTTGCATGCCCAAGAAAGAATTCAGGACTGTAGCAGGTTTAGTTTGAAACTGGGCAGAAACACCAATTTAGTGTAGTGGGTTGGTTTGCATCTTTTACCTTTTGTGAGATAAGAATTAGGAGAAATGCAAAGCAGGCTCCAAACTTAAAGAATATGAAGAAGTTTATTAACATAACTAAAAGAAAAGGATTAATAAGAGTCAAAATACACCATCAGAACACTTCTCCCCATCCTCCCCCCTCTTTCCAGTTACAACATAAAGACACAAACTTGAGATTATTTCAGTCAGTTTATCAGCTCTGTAATAGTCTTTCATCAGTTCATTTAGGGAGAGGAGTCTCTTTTGCCCATGCTATGGGGTTTCTCCACAAGAAGGAGTCTTCTCGTGGCTTCCACGTCACAGCACAACAGCCGCCTGGGGTGGTTTTCTGCTGGCATGTGAAAGTCCCTTCCCTCAACTTACAGCTTTCCCCACAGCTGTTTTCAAGGGTTCAGTCTTAGCTAATGGGGTACTATTTTAAGGATGAGCAGTTCAAGAGCAAAGGTTCTTGTCATCTGCCTGTAGGGGCATCTGCATCTCAGGAACAGAGCTCCTCTTTTCCCCTGGGAGCAAGGGGTCTTCACTTCATCGCTATCTCTCTCTGTTCAAGCTTTTCAGTGGATCAGAGCCACTTCAGCATTTACTGATTCCAGCACAGGCATCCTTGCTCGTGGCTCCAATTTGAACAGCTCCACCCCCCATGCTTATCCCAAAATTACAAGGGGTGCTGGAAATGCACATTAAGAGGTGCTGATCCAGTTTCCAAGGGCTTACTTAAACTATTGGACTGAGCTTGGAAGGGTGAAGATGGAAGAATATCATACCTGGCCTAGGTAAGAGAACACACAAAGTCATCAGTGTTTCCAGTGCTGGGACAGTTTGGGGTTTGGGCAGAAGAATCATTGTGGACAACTGAGGAAGTTTCATGGAAGCAAAGCCTGATGTGCCTCTAGCTAGACGAGGGCTGAATGGTAGCTTGTAGGATCACCGTAGAGGCCTTTGAAGCCTTGTTGTGATTTAACCCCAACTGGCAACTAAGCACCATGCTGCTGGCTCATTCACTTCCCCCCATGGAATAGAGAGAAATGGAAAAGTGAGAAAACTCATGGTTTGAGGTAAAGACAGTTTAATAGGGAAAGCAAAAGCTGCTCATCTAAGCAAAGCAAAACAAGGAATTAAGTCACCACTTCCCTTTGGCATGCAGGTGTTCAGCCATCCCCAGGAAAGTTGGGCTCCATCAAGCGTAACAGGTACTTGGGAAGACAAACACTATCACTCCGAATATCTCCCCTTCTTTCTTCTTCTTCCCCCAGCTCTGTATGCTGAGCATGATGCCATATGGTGTGGGATATCCCCTTGGTCAATTGGGGTCAGCTGTCCTGGCTGTGTCTTGTCCAAACTCCTCGTGCACCCTCAGCCTGCTCACTGGTAGGGTGGAGCGAGAAGCAGAAGAGGCTGTGGCGCTGTGCAAGCCCTGCTCAGCCATAATGAAAACATCCCTGTTTTCAGCACAAATCAAAACATATCAAAACTCATGCTAGCCACCTAAGAAAACTAATTCAATCCCAACCAAAACCAGCACACACCTTCATTATGCAAATTGCATTTTAAAAGCTTCAAACCTTGTTCTGTTTATCTTGCAAGGCCTTTGGCTTCGGTTTCTTTATGAAATGGGTAGAGTTGTATGTATCATCATTGACAACGTGATTTGAAACTACTGTGGAAAAGGTGAATATGTTTATTCCAGGTGCCTGATGCTGAACGCAAAAGGAGTGGCAAGTGAGACATGCCATAAACAGGCAGAGCAGAAGCAGGAAATACTGAATGCCAGAGGACAGAAGTTACAAACACTCTTTTAAAAGAGGAACTGGTTAACATGAGGCCAAATTCTAACTCCCAGCTATGAAGCAAAAATCAGATTCAAATAAACTTTCAAAGTAACAGATTTTTATTCAAAATGGTGTGGAGATTTTTATGCTACAGATAAGGAGCTGGGCCAGTATTACTTATAACTGGAAGTAAGCAATGTGCAAGAAGACAAATTTATTAGATTAAACCTTTAAGTCCCACATGTTTGGTAATCCACAGAATCACATTAATGGATGTATTTATTACAGACTAGATGACACAGAGTGCGCACAGGGCTTGAGGAGCTTTTTTCTGATGCAGCACAAAGAAATGCAAATGCTGTTACTTGGACTGTACCTGGGATTTATGCTTGTGTTACAAAGAAAGCAACAAGTTTTTTGTGGCATGAAGGAAGACCTATTTTAAAAGAAGAATTCTGTGGAGGAAGTATAAATCACTGGCACAGTAACAGCAACTGTCCTTGAGTTAAAAAAAACCCATCTACTGAGATACTGGCCAGGCATAATTTAAAGAACAGTGTATCCTCTAAATGGAAAATACAGAGAGCCTAGAGAAATTAAGTTAGCAGTAGACCAGCTCTAAGCCAGCTTTACATTGGCTGTCTTGATCTGCTTACACACAAAATCCTGACAATTTTTTTTCTCCTTATATGTTAGCACAATGTCCTTTCAGGGTCATTTCTGACTGGGAGTGGTATGTCTATGCACTTCAGCACAGTATGACTGGAAAACCTCACTCAGCATCTGAATGCAATGAGGTTGTTTTTTTTTCTCAGAAACATGCAAGTTTAGGCCTGTGGCTTCTGAAACACTTGGGCCTTTAGTCTAAAGTTTCCTGCACTTTTTACCTGCAGAGGCAAAACCCAACATATACAAGACACTTTCTGAAAAACAAAGGAGTTGTGCAGGGCGCATCTCCCACTGAGATATGACTTGGGAGGAAGGAAATGGTGTGACCCTGATGCTCCCCCTGGAGCTGTGACACAGCAGACCGAGGGCTGGCACAGCACAGCCAGCACAGGCAGCCAGGCGCAGGTGCCCAGGAACACCTGCTTGATGCCCAGGAACACCTGCTTGGTGCCCAGCTGTAGCAAAGAGCAACCTTTACATTTCCACTGCAGCGTGGGAGGCAGAAAGCAAGAAAATGCTGGGTACTGGAAAAACAATGCAGAGCTCAAGAAGGCATTTCAGCACCAGGGCCACTGCCCGCCGTCTCCCCAGCCCTTTGACCTCCCACGGCTCTCTCCCGAACTCGGAGGCCCCTCACCCGTGTGGGGTGCAGGGGAGAGCCACAGGGATCTTCGCGGGGACCAGGAGGAGCTTGCCCTGGGGGGCAGCGCCGAGGAGACTCTCTCGGCCATTCCCAGACAGACTTGCTGTCTCTGTGGAAACGCTGAGCCATTTCTTGTCAGCAAATAGCACAGGCGGGCACATGTGGGCATATGCTTTATCATGTCTTCCCAGTACGGGATTAGATCCCCTAAATAAAATCATATACGTATACACAAGTCTTGCATGTGGGTCAGGGCAATCCCAAGCACAAATCCAGGCTGGGCAGAGAATAGGTTGAGAGCAGCTCTGAAGCGAAGGACTCGGGCGCGTTGGTTGACAAGAAGCTCAACATGACCCAGCAATGTGCACTCACAGCCCAGAATGCCAACCCTTTCCTGGGCTGCATCTAAGGGGGGTTGGAATCAGACGATCTTAAAACGTCCCTTCCAACCCAAACCATCCTACAGCTCTGTGATATGTGTAGGTATATATAAACGTGTATACTTAGGCGCCCTGAATACGTGTATACGGTTACAGCAGCAGAGTCCTGCAGTCGCACGTCTGACTGCGCGCAGGCGCTGGCGCGGCGGGATGTCCCGCGCAGGCCGCCGTCGCGCTCATGTGAGCGGCGTCACATGACAGCGGCAGCGCCGGGGCCGTCGGGTGCGCGGTGCTGCCCGGGCTGCCCAAGGGTGCCCGCGGCCTCCTCTCGCTCTTCTTCCTTCCCCCACTCTCTCCCTGCACGGCCCCCGCCGCCGGCGTGCCCCTGCGGTGAGTGGGAGCTGCCCCGGACCCTGGCGCGGTGGGTCCCGGGGTCGGGGCGTGCTGCCGCACGGCTTCTTACGGGGGCTCTGGCTGGCCCGGGGGGGTGCGAAGGGCTCCGCTGCTTCCCCGAGGGTCTGGGCTCTGCCGGGCCGCTCGGGAGGCGGCAGTGCCGGTGAGCCTGTGCAGGGAGCGGCAGGACCGTGCCTGGTTTCTCCCTGTCCCAGGCGCCTGTTGCCTTCTTCGGCGTAACTGCAGCTTCTGAAACCGCTGTTACCGACTCTGCCCTCGGGCAGTGTTTAAATGGCTCTGGGTGGGTCAGTAAGCGCCTGGAAACCTTCAGTGGTCATTGAAGGACATAGTGGTGCCGTCAGTGTGCGTGTCTGCTCACTGAAGTGGTTTCAAAGGGAAGACATTTGTCCTCTGTTTGCCCAGGATAGTTCCTCATTTTTTTTTTTTCCTTTCTTTTGCTAGACCTGTGTTTTCCTTCAGTCATACACGCGAGGTGTGCCTGCTAGGGATGGGCCTGAATGTGCCAGTGTCCTCTTGCTTTCCCTGTAAGGGGGAAACCCTATAAGGGGGGCCAGAACAGTCCAGAAAAAGGCTGCATGGAGAGGCTGGGTACAGCTTAGGTTGTAAGGAATTCCAGCTCTAGCTGGATCTGAAGTCTCTGCAAACACACTTCTTGTTTTGGCATCAAAGTCAGGTGGAGATTAAAATCATAAAGGAAGGGGAAATAAGTGGTGAAGGTCACTGTCTGGTTGTGTGGTATATCCTGATGAAGAGCTTCTGTTCATACTTATTTTTCAGTTTGCTCTCTGACACTAATGATCTTAGTTTTCTTGTTAGTCTGTGTAGCATGGTTTTAATTTATATACTTATGGGTTTTTCTCCTGAAGTTGTAGTTGCATGTTTCTAATGTCTAAATACTCTTAGACAAATACCTGAAGTAAATCAGTCTTAATATGTGGGGGTGGGGAGGATATGCACTGAATTTTAACCCTGGAAAGAAGATTTGGAAAGAAGACAGCTTCTCTTATCTGTAGGGCTACTTGATGTTGCAGAAGAGCCACCTTAATTCAAATAACTTAATTTCATTGTTTAAGGATTCACAAGACTGGGAGTTGTTTAGTAATGGTCTATGTCTTTTGTTTTAGCAAACTTGTGATTGGTTACAGTTGAGTGTGTAGGTATGGCTTATTTTTGTTTGTTATAAGTCATGTTATAAATGTTATATAAGTCATGTTTTAAATACTTTATAAAACTTTGATTTTTCAGAAACTGCCTAGTACAGTACCTGGAAACAGATTTTTCTTTTTATTTCTTTAAAATATTGAACAAATACTCTGCTCTTTGGTAAGGGGTCTCAAATCTGACTTGCATTTCTAGGTACGTTTTAATTATCAGTCAAGATGGATATCCGAGGTGCTGTAGATGCTGCTGTCCCAACAAACATCATTGCTGCCAAAGCTGCTGAAGTTCGGGCAAACAAAGTAAACTGGCAGTCATATCTCCAGTGAGTAAAAAATTTCCACATTTTTTTCCCTGTTTAAGTGTTAGAGCTTTGGAGATTTTAGGCTACAGTGGAACATTAGGTTGCACTGAAGAATGTTCTGTCTACGTGGAAGTAGTTGGAAAATGTCTGTGTTAAATGGTTGTGGAAAATTTTCTGCAGACTTATTACCAGAAGGGGAACTCTACTTTTGTCAGCTGAATGCTGTAATAGCAAATAGTATAGGTTTGCACAAATGTGTGATAAAACTGTCTGGGTTTTTTCCTCATAATTCAAACACCATTCTCAGTTTTAGCCTTATTGGATGACTGCTGGATTAAGAGTTTACAGTAATAATTGTCTTGAGCGTAAGTATGGTATGTCTATTGCTGAAGTGCTTTTTGTGGGAATGCAAACTGTACTAGCAAAACTGTAGTGGTGGTCCAGGAAAATAAGCTGTATGTTAAGTAAAGGAGGAATAATTCTGGAGGACAACTGAAACAAGTAAACTGGGGAGCAGGCTGAAACAAATACTTCAGTCTGGGGAGAGCTGTGCTGCTGTTCCAGGCGAGCTCAGAGTTTCCTTTGGCATGGATATGATGGCACTAGGAGAAGCAAGAGAAATACTGTCCTAAGAGGACATAGGGACAAGCCAAGGAGAAGGTTTATGGGTGAGGTAGGTAAAGGGAACAAGGAACAGACTTTCACTAGTCAGTGTACAGTGTGGTACTTGGTGGCTTTGCAGGCAAAAGAGAAAGGCTGGGGTGGTAACTTGACAGTGGCAGCTCCCAAGCACTTTTCAAACTATCTAAGGGGCTTTTGCTGTTACTTTGTGCCCTCTTATCTGATAGGAAGTGTGTCCCAAGGATACCTGAGCAGCTGTTCCTGTGCTGTCCTAGTGGCAGTGAACAGCTAGTTTGCACTTACTCAGGATGAAAGTGGGAGTACAGTTGTTCGCTGTTAATGGAAGTGAATATGAGAGTCTTTCACTGCTTCTCTGTTGGTTCTGTAGGGCTGGTGAGAAAAATCTGTTGCTTTTGTTGGTATAGGGGATGGTCCTATTTGAAAAGGAGTTACAAATAATGTAGTATTATTTGTTTGACTATGTGGTCTGCTGTTAAAATTTTTCATTCGTTCTTGGGATAATCATTTTCTGGTGAAATATAAGAAACAGGAAGTTTGTTTGTAAATTTGGCAGCAAATTTTTACATAATTTCTTTTGACCAGAAGGCAGAGTTCTTTTCCAGATTTTACCTGTAGAATTTGACTTTGTTTTGTTCTAGAGCCTATGAAAGAAACTGTTTCTTCTCTTTGAATTAGCTAGGGTTTGGAGGCTATTGTAGTGCACCTGGCTATTGTTCGCGATCCTGTGAGAGGAGGAGTGAGACTTTTTGCTGCTTGGTGCCCTTTGTATGTCAGTAACAGTGTGCTCTAAAATAAACGTAATTTTTATGGCTTGTATTTACTGATAACAGCTTGGCTGTCTGGCTGAGTTGGCTTCAAGGATTGACTTAAATGATGCCAGAGGGATTGTGGAGCATCTTGAAGATAACTAGTTCTTTGGCTGACGAGCTTCCTTATAATTAGTTATTGAAAAACATCAGCAGAACTTTTGGATCTTCCAAAGGAAATAAACTCATACCTCCTTTTGGACACATCCTTTTTACAAATGGACAGGTTTGGATGTGATGGTGTCTTTGAGGCTGAGCTTTAAGGGATTTCTTGGGAAGTTGGTCAGTGCAGCTATATAGATTCATTTCTGGAATGAAGCACACTATTAAACAAGTGGCAACTACTTTCTTTGGTGCACCTGTTAGAGGCAGGTCAGCGTGGTTTGGTTTGGTCTGGTTTGTAAAGCAGAACGAAAATTGAGTGCTTGGAAGGACAGTTCTCTTTTGAGCTCCTTGTTCTGACAGTCTGTGCACTTATTGTGGTAAATTTGCCTATAAATATATGAAGGCAATACTTCAAGTCATCAGATGTTTTTAAATTAGAGGAAATATTTTTGTTTCCCCTAAATTAACACATCAACTCAGGTGTGACATAATTTATGTTTCCTAAACTAGAGATAGTATTTATGTAGTTGAAGAAACTATAGGTAGTTCTTATGTAGCTGAAGTCAAAGAACTTCACAAGAAATTCTGACGAAATTTGTTTCCCCTCTGGCTGTGGCAGCTGTATGTGTATAATGGTGCTTTAAAGATTGCATCACTTGCAATGGCATTGGAGTTTGGGTCACACAGAAGGGCATTCTGAAGTTCTTTTCTGCTCTCTCTGTTCTTCAGTGCAAAAGCAAAATGGCTTACAAAAAGTAGCTGGTCAGACTTCAGTAGCCTGACTTTTCTTATAGAGTCAATTCAAGCTAAAGATTAACTGACATAGTGTTTATTCCATCTCTGAAGGTTGTAACTGTAAACTAAATACCAAACTACTCTAACACACAACTGCTGACTTTTGTTGTTTTTTCTGTATACTATTGGCACGAAAGTGAAATACTTGAATATGACAATTGTATGTATTACCAGTTTGCCAGCGTGTTCACTGCTCCTTACAAAATCAGGCTGTAGAAAAAGATAATTTGTTTTCTGGTGCTAAAATTTATCCTTTCTTTGTCTTATATTCCAGCTGGGGTCTGTGTCTTAGGGGGAAGAAAATAACAAAGTTTGCAAGAGTGGAAGGTGATGTGTAGGTCTGCCTGTGTTCTGGAAACAAAATGTAGTTGAGGCCATTAGTTCTGTACGGACTTTGCTGCCTTTGGATCTTGAGACTTGTAGCAGTTCAGAGGTGTCGATGCCCTCTGTGAGTTGAAAATGCAGTCGCTGTTATACAGTGTGTGGTTGCTTTCAGCATTTGCCTCAGGGTGTCAGAGTGCCAGGGGAGGGTGTGTTGGCTTGCTTGAAGCAGGTTTGGGTAGCTTTCTTAGGGCAGTAAATGAGTTCTGTGGAAAAATGAACTTGTTGCAGAGTTTAAGCTGCATCTTACTGCACTGTAGGTTTTCTGGAAACACAGCTTTGATAATACTTTATATTTAATCAGGTGAGATACCTGATGGCTAATTTGTACGTAGCCTCCTGTGTGTTTTCAAATACTTCACATGCATGTTTGTGAATTCTGATGCTAAAATATCTGTTCTATTTTCCTGGGGGTGGAAAAACGTTCTAAAGCAGGTTAAGTATCTCAGACTGTAAAAGTCAGTCTTGTCTTAAAAGAAATATAGAAGTTTCCTAATCTGTGGTGTGTGGGGGGTTTTTTCTGGGTGTTTTGTTTTTTGTGGGTTTTTTTTTGTTGTTGTTGTTGTTTGTTTTAAATCTGGTTGAGTCTTGTAGAGTACATTCAACCTGTTTTACTGTGTTAATTTTGTAGTACTAAAACTGTTGAGCAATCGGATAAATTTAGTGTCCTTAGGTACATGCAAGGTACTGTAGATATCTGGATAAAAGAAATTATGCCTTAACATGATGGCTTCATATGAGCTTCATATTTGCTGCAGATGTAGTCACTTTTTTTTTATATTAAAAACCCAAAACAAAGTAAAAACCAAACAAAAATACCCTAACCTCTGAAGTGTCTTTTGTTAAATCATTCAAACAAAAAAAAAGGGAACAGGGGTTGCTGGAGGAAATGCATAATTAAAAGAAGGAATCACAAGCTTCTGAATCACATTGAGAGATCAGGAGGATTTAGAAATGGTGATCTTGCAAATTCATGCTTTCTAAATCTTAGAGTTTCAGTTTTGTCTCCTGTAACAAGTGCTCTCAAAGGCAGGTCTTGGTATCTCAGGCACAGAGCCTTGAAAGGCGCTTATAGGGCTCCTGGTCTAAACCTGATATGCTCAGACAGGAAAAAAAAAAAAGGAACATTCACATGTTGAGATAAAGGGACTTTATCAGGGCAGAAAAGGAAGAGGAAAAAATAATAAAAATTCAAGGATTCATACTAGATCTAGAGCACAGAACTATACCAACTACTGGGAAGAATATTAACTATCCCAGCTGAAACTAAAACACAGCTGAAGCTCAAAGTGACTTCTGTCTTGGCAAAAGACTGTAGACACATCCTGGAAAATAACAAATTAAATGGCTGCTGGCTGCTAGGAAGAGGGATAGAGGGAGGCTTTGGTTACTTTATAGCTAAAAGGTGTTGGGAAATTTCTATTGCTTTGAAGAGGGGATGAGGAAAATGTGTAATAGCATCACAGGACCCAGTATCAGCTGTCTGAGGCTGTTCTGTACTTTCTCATGTGTTTTGGTTTTTCTTGCCCCCCTGCCACTGGTTAAGGTTTACTGTATAATCAGTTATTTTAATTTTAAAATGAGATGAATGGAAATAGATACATTTGAAATTATTAAAACTAATAATAAGATGTATGAGTTCCTTGATAAAATATTAACAGCTTGTTTAAAAAGCTGTCAGATCCCTTGTAATGTTTTGTATGGGTTGGAAGATGTCTTTTTGAATGATGCTAACGAAGCAATAAAGAGTAAACCTTAATGTCTTTTTTTTTCTCACAGCAATATCAATCCCCACATCTTTTTTTCTTTTTTTTCCTGTGGCCTAATGTAGGATAAAAGCAAAAGCTTGAAAGCTTTTTTCCTCTGCAGTTGGCAGACCTCTTCTAATAGCTTGACTGTGAAGAAGCATCTCTCTTCATGGGCTGAGGCTTTCTCCAACATTAAAGCTGAAAATTAAGGGTTCATCTAATGTCGTCTTTGAAGTGTTTTGTAAATGGCAATATTCTTATAAACAAGCAGCTTATCTGGTAACTTTTGTATCAGTTTGATCCATGAGTCCCTGGCTTGGTCAGCATTATTTGAAACAAAAGTGGCTTCTAGTTAGGGGTCTTTAAATCCAATATTTCTGGCAGATGAATAGTCCACATCTTTCCATAACTGTTCAAATTCATCCTTAATAGGCAAGAAAGAACATAGGTCAGTCTAAAATGCATGGTAGCAGCATGGTCATTGTTGGCTAATCACATATAATTCATCTATAATTAGCTAAGTTTTAGTAGAAGTTGGGCAAGGACTGCCCTACCATTTGCTTTATGAATCTTCCATCTAGTAAATCTTGATTGCCTTTCCTCAGTGCATATGAGGGTATCTCTAACAAAGGAGCTGGAATACAGGAAGAGCACACATGGCACTGGACTACTTATGTTCTTTGCTTGAATAGGTAAAAGATGATTCTGTGATGAGGCCATACTCAAGACATAATCATTTAAGTACGAGGAAAGAAAAGAACACATTGTAGGTTTTATTTCTCTATTTCAAGAATCCAGGTGAGCCTGGGTTGAAAAAAATAAGTGAACACTTCCTGTAAAGTTTAAAATTATTTTAATGTAATCTCTAGTCAGGGAACATCTGAAAACTGACCTTGAATGTGGAAAAGATGGGTGAAGAGTCCATGCTACATAGCTTTGCAAAGTGGAAGAGGTGTTTCATTCAGTGGAAATGTTAAGAGGAGATGAGTCTTAGAAATAACTGAAGCAGGAATGTCTAATACTTTCATCCACTGTGACTTTTGTATAGATGATGTGAATGATTTTTCTTCTTTCCTGAAGCCCTCCTGGTATTACCTAGTAAAGTTAGTCACCTATTAAAATCTTGGATATTTTTACGACTACTTGATTTAAAATGACTTTTCTTACTTGAAGAGTACCTGACTGCACTATTTTGGCAAGTTTTTTATTTCTTGTGATGTGGAGTTTTGTATTATAAAGAAACCCCAGTAGTTTTCTGCAAGTCTGACTCTTCAGCTGAGTCAACAGCTTTCTGAAATAGCACTGATGATGGCAGTAACCACTTGAATATTAAGTTGAAGAGAAGATTAAGTAGACAGAGTAGACTCTGTTAGCTTATAGGTGTCCACAGCAGTTCACTACATCAAGCCCCCTTGCGATGTGTTTGGATGAACTTGCGTGCATATCAGTTTGTAAACTACCAGGAAAAACTCAAAATGTGATTAGTGAAAGCTAAAAATAAATTAGGAACCATGATCTCTGTTCTCCTTACAATTTTCTTCAGTGCTTATGGCAAACTTAAAGTAACAATTAATTTTGTTTTTCAGCACTTATTTCTTTGTTGGGTTAGACTGTTATTCATGTTATGTATTATAATTTTGGCATAACATGCTAGCTGTACGTATTTCAGTTCTTACCACTGACATTGCATTCAGCCCCTGGAAGTTTAAAAATTATTTAGAGAATGTTGTTCAGCGGTGATGCGTAGGGAAGACTTTTGAGAGATTATTCCACCATTAGTTTTAAGTTCTTTTACATGAGACCCTTTGCAGAACAGAGCCCTTTACATTTATTGTGGGATACAGCACTGGTAAAGTGATATGGCTGATACTGTATCCTCTCTACTCTGCCCTTGTAAGACCCCACCTGAAATGCTGCATTCAACTCTGGGGTCCTTAGCACAAGACAGACATGGAGCTGTTGGAGCAGGTCCAGAGGAGAACCATGAAGATGGTCAGAGGGCTGGAGCACCTCTCTTATGAAAACAAGCTGAGAGAGCTGGGGTTGTTCAGCCTGGAGAAGAGAAGGCTTTGAGGACACCTTCCAATACCTTAACAGGCCTTATGAAAAGGAGGGAGAGAGACTTTCTGTACAAGCACATAGTGACAGAACAAAGGGCAATGGTTTTAAACTGAAACAGGGCAGGTTTAGATTAGACGTTAAGAAGAATTTCTTAACTGTAAGGTTGGTGAGGCAGTGGAACAGGTTGCCCAGAGAGTTGTGGCTGCTTTATCCTTGGAAGTGTTCAAGGCCAGGTTGGATTGGGCCCTGAGCAATCTGATCTTATAAGTGACATCCCTGCCCATAGAAGAGGGGTTGGAGCCAGATAATCCTCAAGGTCGCTTCCAAACCAAACCATTTTATGATTCTATGATAGCTCAAGAAGAAGAAAACAAGGTTTCTGTGGCAGGTTGACATGGTCACCAGGTGCCCATCAGGACAGGACACTCTTGCTCCATCAAAAGAGCAGGGGAAAATACATGACAAAAAGTTCTGGGGCTGAGGTGTAAGGACAGGGAGATCACTGACCACTTACCATCATGGGCAAAACAGGCTTGCTCTGCTTGGTGCAATGAAATTAATTTATTGCTGATAAATGGAGTATGTTAATGAAAAANNNTGGCTGTGGTCAGTTCATAACAGTCTCTGATGCTCCTTCCTGCTCACACTCTTCCCCTGCTCCATCCTGAGGTGTCCAGCCCATGAGTTATGCTCATTCACAAACTCATCCAGCATGGATTCTTTCTGCAGATTCCAGTCTTTCAGGGATGGACTGCTCCAGCATACGTCGCCCTTGAGGTCCCAGGTCCTGCAAGAAAGCTGCAGTCCATGCAGGTTTCCTGTAANTCTGCATCCTTGCTTTGATCTGATGTAAGGGAATGGAGTGTGTTGGCTGTGGTCAGTTCATAACAGTCTCTGATGCTCCTTCCTGCTCACACTCTTCCCCTGCTCCATCCTGAGGTGTCCAACCCATGAGTTATGCTCATTCACAAACTCATCCAGCATGGATTCTTTCTGCAGATTCCAGTCTTTCAGGGATGGACTGCTCCAGCATACGTCGCCCTTGAGGTCCCAGGTCCTGCAAGAAAGCTGCAGTCCATGCAGGTTTCCTGTAAGGCACATCCGCCTGCTCTGGCATGGGGGTCCTCCGTGTACTGCGGGTGGATCTCTGCTCTACCTAGGACCTCCATGGGCTGCAGGGGGACAGCTGCCTCATCATGGTCTTCACCACAGGCTGCAGGGGAATCTGGCACGTGGATCACCTCTTCTCCCTCCTTGTGCACTGATCTGGCAGTCTGCAGAGTTGTTTCTTCCACATATTCTCAGTCCTGTCTCATGGCTGCTGTTGCACGGCAGTTCTTATTCCTTAAATATGTTATCACAGAGGTGCTACTGTCATTACTGAGTGGCTCAGGTTTGGCCAGCAGTGGGTCTGTCCTGGATCTGGCTGGAACTGACTCTGTCTGACATGGGGGCCACTTCTGCTGTCTTCTCATAGGAGCCACCCAAGCAGACCCCGACTAACAAAACCTCCCCATGTGAACTCAGTACAGTTATTTCCAACTTACTGTTCAAGTTACTTACAATTTCATGTTTTGTTTTTCAGAGGTCAGATGATTTCAGGTGAAGACTGTGAATTTATTCAAAGATTTGAACAGAAAAGGAATCCAGAAGAAAAACAGGAGTTGTTGCAAACAGAAGGCAATCAAGTAACTTTCTTTTAATGAAGTCTCTTGGGGAGGAAGGAAATTTTCATACCAACTCTTACTTTATTGTTGGCTGTATACAGTTAAGATGTTATGGAATAAGTATAAAGCTTGCTATTGCAGTTCTTTTATTTTTCCTTACATATAGGTTGGATGTTATTTTGTTATTTTTAAAACTTAAATAATTGTTAAATGTCATCTGACTTTGACTCTGTTGTGGGACAAGCTAGCTCAAGTCTTTCCTCATCCCAGTTCACTTAATCATGCACACTTGTACTTGAGTCACTTTTTGTTTTTGAGCTTTTTTCTTTATAGTTTACTGGTGACAGCTGCTACAAGTAAGATTGCTGCTTAGTTATCTAAGTAATTCTAATTTAGTTACAGCATAGAGTCCACTGACTACTCAGGTGGATTCAGTTCACCCTATCTGAAAATGTTAGGGTATCTCGTGTCATTTTAGGCACTGTAAGATACGAGACCTCTGCGTTGGACAGAGCTGATTCAGGACTGAATTAGCCTTTTGCCCTTAAGGAGTCCAGGCAGGATGCCCAAAGATACTTTAATGATATTTGAATCAGTAAGATCTTAGCCTGAGGTTCTAGCACAGCGTATCAGACATCAGGAGGATTGGGGGACGCAGGGAGGAAGGTGAAGAGTGATGCATTCAACACACAAAATTTCTATCAATTTTTTCTACTTTAATTTTAGGTTGTTCTAGGTTTTGGTTTTGTAATTCTTTTCTCTCCAAATTGTACTGTGTTACTGTTATGTAATGGATCATAGTTTGCATAGTAACAAAAACATATTTGGTGTACCTTATATGTCACCATATAATTATGTCGTAGCAGTTCAGAGTTAATTTTCTTTCAGTTTTAGTTGAATATGGTGAAGGAAAAGGAGGAAGTATAAAAAGTAATGTTGTAACTATTTCAGCCTGTTTCTGAAATTGTAACATTCTTCAAAGATGAACAAAGATTTCTCTACAAGGTATATAGTAAGTGAACAGAAGAGTTACCTGTCTTCCTTCCTCCCATTCAAGTTGCCAAACTTTTTTTATACTATGTCTGACTTAGTTGCTGTTCTTTCAATTTACTTGATCTTCTCACTACCATAAACAAAGGATTCTGAGGGAGACTTTACTAATCTGACTTTGAGCAAAGCATGTTGGTGACTTTGACTGGTGAGTACATATTTAATTTGAAAGCCATAAAACAATTTGTAAAGGGTAAGAACCAATGTGACAGAAAATTTTCTTTGTGAGATAATGTCAAATGTATTCATCTCTTACTGCCATTGAATTAGATACTGGGATGCTCAATGCTTATGTAAGACTTCACTGTGAATTAATAAGGTCCTGTTTTATATTATCAAAAGGAATGAAGACAATGGCTAATATTAATTTTAATGTCTCTCTTATTTTTCTAGTGTGCTAAAACATTTATAAACTTGATGACTCATATCTCCAAGGAACAGACTGTTCAGTACATTCTGACTATGGTTGATGATATGCTGCAAGTAGGTCAATAATCTGTATTATTTTTAAATTTTTAAATGCATGCTTGAATGTTTCCTTAGTGTTATTCATGTATCTTCAGGTGTTTGTCATACTGTGTTAAAAGTATTCTATTAAATTTTCAGATCTTGTCTTCAGAGATTAAATGTTAGACCTGAAGTTGTAAGGGTAACTTAGTCTTGTAATATGTTCAAGTCCTGGAAATAAAACAAACTTGCATGCTTGTCTGTTGGTTCTCAACTATGTTTAATGCAAAACTTGGATGTTAAGACTAGTGTTGCATAGTGGTTTCATTTTATATGATCTTAATTTGCAAAATTTTTTCTAACTACCTCTTGCACATGATATATTGGCTTATGCTGTAGTAGACTTGTTGTGTTAGATTAATGGTTGGATTTGGTGATCTTAAAGGTCTTTCCCAACCTAAAAAATTCTAAGATTCTGTAACTTGTGACCTCAGCCCTTTCCTGTTGTTTAGGTAGGATATGACTTCTCACTTGAAGTTGTTGAAGCTTTTCCTATGAAGGTATTAATTTGGCCACCCTTAGCAAGAACGTGTAGTTTCTGCAGCTTCAGGTTTCCAGCATAAGTTAGGTTGTTTAGGACAACACGTTCCGAAATTCTGCATGGTTAATTATAAACCAGGAACTTGTAATTCAATGTAACATACAGCTCTTTGTAGCTATGGACAACAGTGACTTATAAGAGTAGGCTATTAAACGTGGTCTCAGGACTACTGAGCTGACTGGGACAACTCAAGAAGAGGCTTTACTCAATCAGATAATCCTGTTTTTATGTTTCCTTGCTCTGAAGCAGGCTAAGAGAAGGCATTTTGAGTGATGTAACAAGATGAGTTGAGTTGTGTGAGGTTTTTTTCCTAGTATTCACATAAACTATCTGTGTTTGATAGTTTCTTTTCTCCTGTTTTATGTTATAGTTGATACAAGGTTACAGTGAAATGTGTCTAGTGCTATTGGTTTAGGGTATTGCCCTAGGAGGTGAACCATGTGGGCTCTGATCCCAGTATTTCAACAGGAAAGTTGAAAAGCGTGACCTTCTCCACAGTTTGAGTAACATGGGGACCATGGTGTTCTTTCAGGTGCCTGTCTGCACATTAGAGCCCTAAGTGAGTGCCCTGATGTATAGGATAATAGCTAGTGGTGGTGGCAGCAATTTATTCATCTGTAGCTTGGTCGCTTTTTCTCTGTTAGTTTTACTCTTTTTCAAGTGTGACACAAACATCGAGAAGCAGAGAAGACAAAAATGAGCCTCAGTGTCATTCCTTGATTAGGACACTGAGTTGGGAATACCTTGTTTTGGTTTACACATTGGATGACAAACTTTGTCTCAGTGTGTGAGAACTGTGTTTATTATGCCACCTTTTGTGAGGAATGGGTCTTGCTTTCTGTGCATCAATGGCCAGGGAAGTCATAATTTCATCTGCCCTTTTTCAGGACTTCTTGTGGGTGTTCGTAGGTCTTGTTTTGCTAAGGTGCTTTGGGATTAGCACATAGTCTGCAGCTACAGTATGTGATAGCTGATATCATCTCCTGTGCTGTGGAATTAGTACCTCACAGGTAATGCTTTCACTGGCCCACTCTTGAACAGATGGAGTAGTTCTCAGTAGTCACATAAAGTAGTTTTGAGTAACCTCTCTTTTGCTGTATTGTTTCTGTCATAAGTGGTTAGAAACATAATGTGCTTTCTTGACTTTATGACATGGCTGTATTTTGGGCCTTACCCTGCCCCAGAAGTGGCATGTATGGCATTCTGAATGTTAAACATAATGGCTTTAAGCTTTTCAGGCTTTATAGTGATACAGGAGAATAGAGATGTTGGTGCACACTATATATATGCTTTTGTTTGAAGTTGAATGCCTTTTTCACTTTAGAAATTCGCTTCAGTATCCAAAAGGCTGCACTGACTTTTGCAATGCTGTGTGTGCTTGCATTATTCAGGGATGTCTTGCTGCTGGCATAGAGGGCTTGTGTGCAGGCATCCACATGGCATTATCTCAGAGTCTCCTAACCTGTGACATCTCCACTAAGCAAGGCTGAAACGGGACTTCTCTTTTGTTTTGGTCATGTTCAGGGGTGGAACACACTGGCAGTGGTGCCTTATGGACCCCTGCTGCACATTTTCAAGGTGTAAGATTCTTGTCAGAAAGCAGCGTATTGACCAGTAAAGGCGTGACTGTGAGTTTAGCGCAGGGTCTCTGCAGACTGCCTGGGCACAAGAATCCACAGTATCACAGAACTGAAGAGTGGTTTGGGTTGGAAGGGGACCTTGAAGGTCATCTGGTTCCAGCTCCCCTGCTGTGGGCAGGGACACCTTCACCTAGACCAGGTTGCTCAAAGCCCCATCCATCCTCTTCTTGAAGACCTCTGGGGATGGGTATTACAATCCAGTTTAAACCCAGAAGAGCAGAGAAACTTAAGTCTCTGTGTATAAACCAGAAAGAATTTGAAGGTTCAAAATATACCTAAAAACGAGATTAAAACCAAACGAGGTTAGATGTTGGTGCCAAAGAATGGATGTATTTTATTTAATAGTAAAAGAGGCAAAGAGATAGAAAGAGAAAAGGAAGAAATAAAGAAAGAAAGATACAGAGAAAGAAGTGTGCGTGGGGGGTGCGGGGACAGGGAGAAGTGACAGGGGTTAGGTGGAAGCATATCACCCATCTGAGGGTCCCAACGACGTCTCATTGCTCTCCTCCATGCGGTCTTCTGGTGGTGAGGGTCCCCCATTGCCACCGCTGTGCCGCACACTCACTGCCACACGCTGAAGAGTATAGAATCCTGTGGCTTAATATACTCTTTGGGCAGGTGGGAACACCCATGAGCCTCCCTTGCAGGGGGCCAATCTGACACTGTCCCTTGCAACACTGGGGATTTGTTGCATCATCTCTGGTTCAGGGTCTGGGGACCCCGTTGACGGGCCATGTCACCCGCTCTGTCCTTCATGTGCACGCATCTTCTCCCCAGGTGAAGGGGCCCCTCAGCTGGCTCCTCTGCACATGGGAGGATAGGTGGTCACTGTGCCTCTCACCAGAGGCTTTTCCAACACACATCCAAAGCTTCTTGTCCTCCCACCCTTTGGTGCTAGGGTCTGTTCGAGCTGAGCCTGCCAGCTGATAGCCCTGGGGCTGGGGCCCCCCCTCCAACCCGAAGATGCTAAGCTTGATCCCTCTGGATGTGCTCTTCTCCCACAGCCCAGATCTGAGTAACTTTATCTTACCTTCATCAGCGAGCGGCACGTAGCACCTCACAGAGCCCCATTCAGGGTGTGGTAGTCTTCTCTGCAGCTTTTGTAATATAGTTTTAAAAGTCCTTCATGAAAATGTTAAGTTATAAACTGTAACATTTCAGTCTCTGACAATGGGGTATCCCCAGCTTCCCTGTGCAACCTGTGCCAGTGCCTCACAATTTTTTCCTAATACCTAAACCTACTCCCAGTTTGAAGCCAGTCTCCCTTGTCCTGTCAATACATGCTCATGTAAATAGTCTTGCCCTATTTTTTCTGTTGTGGATATGAAGCTTCCACTCTTTGTCTGACTCAGTTCAGTACATTTGAAGATTTTAAGCACGAAATTGTTCGACATGGCCAGTCATGGTGCCATTGACTCTGAGTAAAATTCGCCTTGAGAAAGTATGTTTGCTGCAGTTTCATGAGACAAATAATAGCTGTGTTTGATAGCTGAAACTTTTAGAAACTATCACAGGTAGCAGTATCCAGCTTTTGTCCGATTATGACTGACTGTGGTTCTTCTATCATCTTTCTGTGCTTTTCTTGTGAGGTGGTAAAAATTATGTCAACTGTGTTTTGAGCTCGCCAAAAGCCTGCTTGGGTGTCTAGGATTGTTCCAGCAGTTCTACTTACTAATTTGATGGCCTTTCTAAAAAAGATTTCTTTTGAACTCTGGCAAATGTGAAATTAGTGTTGTATTTACCGTCTAAGATTATTGCCATTCTGCTTACTTCTGAAGGTGGAGAGTGTTAGCATATTGCCATCCCTGAGGAAACATTTCTTATTTTCTTTTTCTGATAAATTATTGGAACAATTTCTTTGGATTAGTGACCTTTTCACACTGCACAGTCTATTTCTTATGAAATCTTTAAGAACCTACACTGTAGTTGGTGCAGGTAGCAGTACCACCCGAATGAACTTCATTATGCTTCTTCAGAAATGACAGCTGCTAAATTATTCAACTGTTGATGTGAGAGGTTCAGAATTTTCTTTTTATCAGTGTAGCCAGTAGCTTCCTAGGAAGGTGCAACACTACATATTTCAGGGCTGCGGGGAATTTTCCACTCCTTCCCTTCTGTCTTGATCATGCACCTTAACAGCAAACCAGACAAGTCTTCTGACTGACAGCATGTTAAAGCTATTTCAGCATTTCTTCTTCCAGTCTTGTCTGTCTCCTTCTTAGTTATGTTGTAAACTGAACTCATTGATCTGCTAAGTTTTGATCTTTTTTAGTGAGACTGTGTAGCACAAGCAGATGCTAACAGGGATTTATTTGCTCAAACTGCCATTTCTCATCAAACAAGCCCTCACAGAGTAAAAGCTCTCCACCAAAGGCTCTGTGTTCCTGAGATCTTACTTTTTTATTTACTGCATAGTTTGAACAACAAATTTTGAGAACAAATTTCTGAACAAATTTGAGAACAAATTTCTGGGTGCTTTTTTACACATGCCATAAAGAGAATAGATTGCTGTAGGGGTTATAACTGGCAGATTACTGGTGGCATCTGGGCTTCCCCAGTCTGTGATCAGGGCAGGAATTTGCAGCCCGTGTGGTACAGTACTGTCGTGGTTTAACCCCAACTGGCAGCTAAGCACCACACAGCCACTTGCTCACTCATCCAGCAGTGGGATGGGGAAGAGAATTGGAAGAGTAGAAGTGAGAAAACTTGTGTTTTGAGGTAAAGACTTACTTTCAAGGAAGGGTTGGTTGAAGCTCTAAGGCTTAGTAAGATGCCACTGTTTGGATCATGGATACATTCAGACCGTTTTGTGCTTAATGGATCATATTCCAACAAGGAGGCTTGCCTAGCTGGTTCTTGGTCCCTAGAGTTGGGTGCAGAATTGATGGAAAAAGTCCTTTTGTTTCTCATTTGCCTTCCTTGGTACAGGTTATGTGCTTGGTCGTAGTAGTTTGACTTCAATGGGGAGACATCTCTTCAGAAGGAAATATTCCAATCCACCAGGCCGGAAAGCATATAGAGATGCTTGAGGAAAAGCAAGAATTCAAATGTTAGATTTTTTGGGAGACTGTCTATATACTAGGCTATTAGGAAACAGCAGAGCTTTTCTTTCTCCTTTATGATTGTACGGCCTGTTCTCTGGCCTGCTATAAGGAGAACTGCAATAGCTGCTTTGCATAGTGATTATCAGGGGAAATACTTCAAGAGGCTGTCCCCAGTGCCCAGCCTCAGGTAGTAGTGGTCTCTTGTGGCTCAGGGTAGGAGCCCTGGAGAACAGACCTCTGGTGAGTGTGTCCTCTTGTAGATATGCACGTTGCCTGAGATAACTGCTGAATCAGTTGCCGCCTCATCTGGGAGAGAGGATGAGAGGAATGGAAAGGCTAATTTACACCCCCAAGGTTTCACTTTTAGCAGAAGTTGAACAACAGGCTCTTGTGTGGAAGTAGAAATACGTTGAAAACTTTGTATGGACTTTAATCAAGCATAACTGATTGGATGAAGAGTAGTGTTCCTCTTAAAACATGACAGTATTTAGCTTGTTTCTCATTTGCCTTATTCCACTTGTGTGTTCAAAAGAATATATGTGTTTTTGCTCAAGCAGGTGTCGGAGTACTGGGACGCAGCTAGGGCTTTAAGGTTTGTTTCCTCCACCCGAAATCTCCAACCTTACTGTTGGAGTGCTGAAATGAACTGTATCCACGAGTAATTGTCTCACTGAGAAATTTCCGTGGGCTCTTACAAGCCAGGATATGCTCTGATAATTTATGCCAGCATAACAAGGAGCAAGTAACTGCTTTATGTCGAATGCTTTTACAAGTCTGTCATCTTTTCCTCTCAAATTTTACAGGAAAATCATCAGCGTGTTTGCATCTTCTTTGATTATGCAAAACGTGGTAAAAACACTGCATGGTCCTATTTTCTGCCGATGTTGAATCGACAAGATCTCTTCACTGTGCATATGGTAAGTTTTAAATGAACCTGCCTCTGAAGATGGTAGAGAAAAATGCTGTTCTATTTTTCTTCAGGAGATTTTGGAATCTGAAACTAAACTTCTGCCTGCACTGGAAAGTTTTCCTCTTGCAGTCTAGACAAGTCATTCTTAATACAAGCTTCACCTAACTACATTTTAAAAAGCAAAGTTACATTGTTTATTTGCATTGATTTATTTCTGGGAGATTAGGGCAGATTTTAAAAATTCAGAAAAGCAGGGATTTTAGAACTAGTAAGTACAGTAAAACGTACCTGAAAAGCTTTTATCACAACTGCCAGGCAATTCTGTACAAATATTAGAATTTAAGTTCTCATCTTGTGAAAGGGGAGTATCTTTACCTCGATGAACCTTATTTTTTCATGTGCTCAGATTGCCACCTGACTCACTGAAAGTGTAGAGTGAGAAACAGAGAAATACTTGATGCTGTGCAAGTGCTGCTCAGCAGCAACTAAAACATTGGTATGTTACCAGCACTGTTTTGGCCACCAGTCTAAACCACAGCATCATATGGACCGCTATGAAAAAAATTAAGTCCATCCCAGCCAAACCCAATACAGCCATATGCAGTGTATGGTTTCTGCTATGCTTTGACTGCTGTTTGCTGCTCCTGTACATGGAGTAACTTTTCTGGAATCCTGATATTCTTCTGTCACCAGTGGTGAGAACTGGTCATTTCATCTCAAAAGGTTTTTTTTCTTGTAGGGCAAAAGTATGGTTGTATTACTGTATATCCCTAGCGGAGACCAGTTTCCAACAGTGAAACTTATATTATGGCTTGAGGAAGAGAAAACCACACAGCTATGGATTATTCTTCACTGCATATGTTTGTGCTGGCATGATATGGTAGAGTCAAATCAGAGGCTTAAGCTACAAACCCACATACCTGGCCTGCATTAGGCAGTGGTGGCAGAACTGGTGCAAGGATTCCAGGACACCGAGCAAGCCACGCTGCTTGCCCTGAGGTGTGGCCAGTGCAACTGTGTTTGGGGCTGTACTCCCAATTTGAACAGTGAGCTGGCATGTTCTCAAGAAAAATGTCAGGCTTGATTTATTTATTTATTTATTTATTTTTAAAATCTAGTTGGTTGACTGCATGGATGTGAATCCTGTTTCTTGGTGTAGCTGGGGTTTTTTTTTTGGTCAGTGTAGTTTATTTTGTGGTTTTTGGGTGGTAATGCTACTGAAGACCCATCCTGTAGAACTGCAGTTTGAGCAGTCAGACAATACTGACTGCCGAAATATGCAGGTAAAACATAATTTTTAGACCCTTGCAGTACAAACTGTTTAATCTCTCTGGAATGGTGGCTTTTAAATGTATGGTATAGAAATTTTCATGGTCAGCATTTCTCTACTCAGATTTGTGTTATTCAGATATTGTTTTCTTTATGTACTGCAGAAATATACGAATAATTTAACAAGTCACAGAGAACCTCATGTGAAATGAATCCACTTTAAGTGGATCCACTAAGTTTACTGCCTTATTAGACCTTTTAGTGCTGTGCATGTTTTTTAAAGCACTTGAGTGTTTTCAAAACCAAGTTCAAATTTGTGTTATTTTTGTTGGGTTTATTTTCCTCTTTACTATGCACACTGGAAGACTTTTGATGCCATATCATTACATCTGCCTAGACAGATAAAAATACTTATTCTCTGTGTAGGCTCAAATTCTGCTGAGCATAAACTGTCTCTCATTCAGGGGCCACGTAGCAGTTTTAACTCAGGAGCACAGTTGACTAGAGAGCTAATACCTTGTGGTTTAAAGCTGGAGGGATTTTATGGGGTTATTTAATTGCATTCAGAAGGGGATTTGACACACTTTAGTGTACAGATTGTTGTTCCAGAGTCACACTTGTAATCCCTCTGGAAATCAGTGGTGGTGGTGCTGCACATGTGAATGCAGTCAGGTGGAAAGGTGGCTGGAGTAGTGTCCTCAGTGCATCATGGAACTGTGTGCACTCAAATGAACCCCTTCTTCAGTAATTTCTTGGTTACACTGCCTCTTTATATATAAGCTGGCTCAAATGCTTTTGCAAATAAGCTTCAGGCTGCAACATAGACTTATTTCAATCATAATTTGGAAAGACTGATGTAGAAATAAACTCTTCTTTAAGTACTCTTGGCTCATAGGCATCATGAAAATTCTTAACCTGACCACATTTTTACTCCCCAACTTCATTCTTAAATTCTACCTTCCATTTTGCTTTTCTGCTCTTCTTTTTCTGGGCTTGAAACTTCTCCCTTCTTGTAGATGACTTCCTTCAGTTTAAGTACAAAAGACCTTCAATACTACATTATCATTTGTATTGGCATATGCCATAGTTGCTTAAATCAAGCCTGCATGTGTTAGGCCATCAAGTGTCTTGCTTTTGATTGATTACTGCTGTTCTACAGCAGTAGCCCATCGACAGCTTCCCTCCATCTCCTTCTGAGTTTTTATTCAACAGCTACAGACAACTGATAACATTGTGAAAATAAACGAGTTACTGAAAGTAGAAGCAGCAGAAAGCTGAAGAGAAAAAACATTACTGGGCATGAAGAGTCCCCTACATAGAAAACAGCTAGATTTCTGTAAGGGACTATCTTTCATTTAAACTTGGTTTCCAAAGTTTACAGGACTTCCCCATGAGTTCTGAAATTGCTGTGTTTAAAAAATCTGTTTATTGCATTATTTTTCAGGCAGCAAGAATTATTGCCAAACTGGCTGCTTGGGGGAGGGAGCTTATGGAAGGCAGTGACTTGAATTACTATTTCAACTGGATTAAAACTCAACTTAGTTCACAGGTAAAAAGCTGCTTTTGTTTAAACTTTACAGTAACTTTGGAAACTTTTTTCAAGAATATGAATGTATAAATGTGCAAGCAAGAGGTATATTTTCAGTTTTTTTTTTTTTAAATGAAATTTTACTTTGTCATTTTTAAAGCTAAATGTTCTTTATTCAAGCACTTAGTTTTTTACTTAGTATTTTAAATGTTTTACTCTTGTCCTTGAAATGTAAATTAATGATAGAGCTTCTTGCCTTTTCTGTTAGTTAACACTGGTTTTTTTTTTTTTTTTGGACACTGAGAAAATAGGAGATGAGGGGTTTTTTGTCTTGCCTCTGTTGTTTTGGTTATCAGAGCTATTTTGCTGGAAGAAAAATCACATGGCAGCAGGAATTGAATATCAAAACCTTTTTCCAGTTTACTGTAGTAAAAAGCTTTCACTTTTAGTCCTGTGTCTTGAAACGGAATAAATTCTGACTTATTTGGACAGTGTTTTTATGCTATGAGCTCAGTATGAACCACTTACTTCTGGCTTGTCCTTCAAAGATGAATCATTCTCCTTTGTATTAAGTTTTGGATATTTTTCCTTCAAAACACAGTGATTTGTCGCTCATTCTCTTAGTGTTGTAGCAGAAGTGGATTCTGGAGTGTGGAGAAACATTCAGTAGATTTAGTAATGATATATTTTTCATAGTTTTCTAAACTGGGCTTATTAAAAAGGAGTGTTATTTTTTCCTCTGGAAGGAGAATCTTAAAGTTGGAATTTCCTTCACAAAGATGCAAGAGTACAGTTTGCAGATTCTAAGATAAATAAATGTCTTGAGTAAATCCACACTTAAATAATTAAAAATTAAATGCTGGTATACCAGATCAGCTCCAAGCACGTTCTTCTAGACATGAAGTGTGTGTGTGAAATAAATACAATATATTCCGGTATTATATTAAGAAGAAAAAAATCTAATAAGATTCTAAGTTTTTTTTTTTTTCTATCTTTAGAAAGATTGGAAAACTGAAAGAAACTTTGTAACAACTGTTCCTTAAGGGTGAAGAACAACTCTGATTTTAAACTTTTATTTTTTCTTTTCCTAGAAACTACGTGGTACAGGGGGTTCTGTGGATACCGGAGCAGTCTCCACAAGTGATGTGAGTTTATCTTTGAAATCTGTCAATCTGCTATTTTGGGCAGGTGATATCCAGTCCTCGGATTAAGGTGCAGATCTCTTCTGGTGCCAGTGATAAGAAGTACTTGGAATCAGAACTGTTCAACAGAGTGCCAGGTGATGGCGCCAAGAAACAAAAGTATTTTTAAACACTGATTTCACATAGAATATTGGCAGTGGAAGCGTGTATTTTACAAGTTAGTTTGTCTTGTTAAAGCTGTAGATGTATCCAAGATTCTCTTTGTTGAAACTTGAAAATATTGTATAAAATTAATATTCAAACAATTTTAAGTCCCTGACTTGGTGACCTTAGCAGTCTTTTCCAGCCCAAATGATTCTGTGATTCAGTACTGTCTGTTTACCACTGAGCTGTTGGACTTGCAGAAGAAACCTGAAACTGAGAAGCTTTTGACTGTTGTGCTGTGCAGGACTTAGAAAAGGGCACATCAGATATTAAAGCTGGTATTGCCCCTAAACCACTGTAGCATGAAATGGCAAGAGTGCTTTCAAAGCTGTAAGCTTTTCATATTTGAGTAGCTTGAATTCAGAGGAAAATAGATTGCCCTTTTTGCATCAATACTTTTTTTAGGATTGAATTTCATGTAGCTATAATAGCTGCTGAGCTTGGAGATGAACTGTGGCAGTATAACAAATGCAAATGATCATCCTAACTGGATTTCCTGTGGTGTTGTGGCACGATGAGGCAGTTTATCATAGTTCTTGAACGTGGAATAGAATTCAGTTTGGTCTTTTGTTCCTTTTGTAGCCTGGAAGTGGTCACAGTTTCTCAGAAGACTTAACTTGGGATTTGTTTTCTTCTGGATGTAGTCATGGCTTTAAAATGTTAGCTTCCTGTAGAGGCTAGCCTCTTAAATTACATCCTATCTGGGGTTTAAAGCAGAAAAGATGCAAGGCTCTTATGCACGACTATGGGCGTAAAACAATGGCCTGAGAATAGGAGTTGAAGTATTTCAATATTTTGTGTGCTGATTTCTGTGCCATTGTGTTAGGTTCTGTTAGACTGACAGCCCTCTGTCATACTGCCATAAAAGAGTAAATAGTTGTACAGCACACAACACCTCTTACTCTGGAGCTCCTCTGACTTGCTTAGAAATCTGTATTCTTTGCACTGTGGCACTGCACTAATGTACTGTGCCATGGCAGGGTCCCAGAGCAGCAGAACTGAAAGTGCAGATATTATCTAGGGTAATTAAATTGGGTAAGTATTGTCTTCACTTCATTAGTGTTTGGATTTCAGATCTAGCTTATGCAGGATTTTCCAGCGGGTGCTGGCTAATTTCAGAATAAATTAGAGATGCAGTTGTAGCATTTTATACAGGAAATGAGAGCTGGAATCTGTTACGAAATTTCAATTATAATAGTGTTGGAAGACAATGCTTTTATGACAGACTCTTTAAAAAGAAAACTCCAAGTTCAATAGTACATGGGTTGGTGATGCAGATTAATTAATTAATGCATTATTTGGGGTGGGAGAGCTGTCTGTGTGTTTATAGCTGTTTTATTTGCATGGGCTGTGAAAATGAATACTTTCACAGGGAAATTGATGTTCTAGATGATTTGAGCTCAGATGCACAGACTTAGTTTTTACATAAAGGACTTAAATCTCTCATGAGAGACACAGAATGAGTTACTCTTTTATTTTCAATTCTGTTTATTGCCTCCTCTCTTTTCATATGGGATTGCCTAACTTCTTTACTTCATTAAATGTTTGAAAGGTTTGATCTTGTATTGCCTGAGTGAGCTACCATGAGACTTTCAAGGAAAAGGCTTACAGGGAGGAAAAAAACAAACAACATTTTATCAGCAGCACATCTGATTAATGTATGATTAGAATAAGTGAAGGTAGTGCTGACAATTGAGTAAGAAGAGAGAAAAACAGGCTCTGGCAAATATATTCAAACAGAAGACAGCTTTCATTCATACATACTGAAGGAAGGCATGTTCAAATGTTCTGATAAGGTAAAGTGTTATCACTTGCATAACACTTCTTTAATATTCAGAACTCTTCTCCTTTTATGCCAGTAAAGCCTAATTTGGAAAGCTGTACTTCATCACTTACTACCTGACACTTCTTTTAAGAAGTGATGTGTTGTTCTTTTCACCCAGAGTTCCCAGTATGTCCAGTGTGTTGCTGGATGTCTGCAGCTGATGCTCAGGGTCAATGAATACCGCTTTGCATGGGTAGAAGCAGATGGAGTGAATTGGTGAGCATCTATTTCCATTTATATGGCTATACTTGCACTTACAGTAGTACATACCCCAATGACCTTTTTTTGGAAAAGAACTCTCTTGTGATAGACAGCTGTTCTGTTTGAGTACAAAAGAGATTTGTTTTCAAACATTAACACAGTCAGACAGACAAACGATACTTGCACTATGGAGGCTTTAAAGCAACTTTCCTGTTCAAGAAGAACTGCTTAAGTATATATCTGAACAAGAATATAACCATGTGTGTTCAGCTGAAGTTGTTCTGTTTATTATTTAATAGAACAAGGACTAATGAAATGAGTTTCTGCTCATCCTGGTCTTGGAGTTTGGAATCGTTCTGTCTTGAAAACATTAGTGAAAGGAGAAACATTTTCTAGAGCTAAGACAAATTTTTTTCCACGTGTGGCTTCAAACATTTTCTAGAGCTAAGACCAATTTTTTTCCACGTATGGCTTCAAGTAGGTCATTCTTTTATCCAATTCTCCTAATAAATAGCTTTGCATTAGGCTAGGATCTTGGCACTAACCTTATTTTAAAAATGCTTCCTATAAATAATTTTTCTGCCATCCATGCCTCTGTTGGGGATGGTTGGTACATGATTTGCACTTTAACAAAAGATACCCCTTTACCCTGAAATGAAGAAAAGTCAAAATTACTAGTGAAGTAAAATTTCAGGTGATATTCCTATGTGCCAAGATGACACTGCTGAAACCAAGGAAGCTTTTAAATCAAGTATTAAAGCGTTACAATAAGCTTGTGTTTCGCCACCTCTGAACTTGTCTTAAACTTCATAAGAATGCTTTTGAATGTAGATTGTTTTAAATTTTAAATTGAGTTAGCTATTTCAGAATGGACCTTTAAATTGCTTACTAAATTTTCAAAACTTCAGCTTAGCAAACCTTCTGCATGATGTCTTCTTGTAAATCTTGTCATACTATTATTTTTTCTAGCAGTACTTTGTGTATTTGTATCTATGAGTGATTTTCTGAGAACTCGCTGTTAAATAACGAATACTTCAGCTCATTTCAGACACTCCTGTGGACAAGTACAATTAAGGAAAGAAGTTCAATTTGTGTGGATTTTGTTCTGTTTATTCCTTCTTAAGGAGCAGCTATGTGTTTCTCTGTTTCTTCTGGAATGACAAATAATGCTTTACACATGCCAGTAGAAAAACCATCTTGGTGCACCAGAAGATGGATACTGTACCCCATCAGTTCACATGGGAAAAGCTGCTTTATGGCTCTACGGCTAAGGAGAAAATAACCATATCTTTAAAAGATGGCTTTCTGAACCAGCTGCTTATACAGTGATAAATAGTGATGCAGGTTACTGTGAAGTGTGTTGTATGCTCATCCTCAGCCCCTCTTTCCAATGAGTTCCTATTACCATTTCTATTAGTGTTTCAGATTGGAGCAACGCAACCTATGTAGTCATTATTTAAATATTAAATGTGTACTATGTCAATTTTTTAGCATCATGGGTGTCTTGAGCAACAAATGCGGTTTTCAGCTCCAGTATCAGATGATTTTCTGTGTGTGGCTGCTGGCATTTAGCCCTCAAATGTGTGAATATCTTCGTCGGTACAATATTGTCCCCGTGCTGTCAGATATTCTCCAGGAATCTGTCAAAGAGAAAGTAACCAGAATCATCCTTGCAGCATTTCGGGTAAGTATCTGTTGCCTGCAGTCGTGCTGTGCTTCTCTCACAGATTCCTAGGTCTCAAATGTTGCTGATGCACAGCTGTTTCTGCTGAACCGTATCAGTCAAGCTGATTGAAAGCTTAATTCTCCTTTTTTTGTTGTTTTTCTTTCTGTAAACTTGAGTTTTGCTACAGGTAAGAGACATGCTATTGCTAGTAATAGATATCTGCTATTCATTGCCTTCTTAAAATAAGATTGACTAAAAAACCAATGTTAACACAGGCACAAGGGATTTCTCTTTTTTAATTCACGATTCGGTTACCTACTGGTACTACTGTAAAACCCTGGCATTTCTAATAGCTGATAAATTTTACCTTATGAAGCTTTAATTAACAAAATATTATTTTGAATACATAGGTTTGTCCATATGTAAGAGAAAATTATTTTTACTCGTCCAAAAATCTTTTCTTGATGGCTCTGTCAAGGCAGATGGGAATACTCATATAAAAGTGATTAGTTGACTTACTGTGTCTGCATTACCTGCAAATCACTGGTCCTATTTAAGATAATTAGGAAGAACTGAGTACCTATGCTTGATGTTTTCACTGCGAGAGTACCATTTTACGTTCATGGATGCTACTAGTTTTATGTGCATGCTTGTCAAGTGTCTTGTGAGTAATACAGGAATGCTGTAACAACTTGTAATGCTGTTTTAAAGCAGCACTTGGTATCCTGAATAGGAAGTGTAGGTCTTGAAAGCTGTTTGTTTTCCTGGATGTGGACTGTGTTCCAATAGTGAGTATTGCAAGCAAATTAGAACAGGGAGAGGGAAATCGTTGCTTACTGACTTGCTGATTAGCAATGATAAGCTGTGTGAAGGTGCTTACCCTTTGTCTCTATCTGAAAACATCTGCCACTGAAAGATTTCTGGGTAAGGCAGATCATAAGAATCTGCTGTTTGTCTTGTTGAAGGAGTACAGTGATATGAGATGTTCAGTAGGAGCTATTCTTACTATATATTCTTACTATTCTTACTATTCTTACTCTTTAGATGTCGTGTTCTTAAAGATCTTAGTGTTAGGATTAAGCAGGGACATATAGCAAGACAGATTGGAAAAAAAATTAAAAGAGAGAAAGAAGCTGAGAAGCTCAGCAGCCTATATCCAGTTTCTTGCTATTCTGAGGTCATAAAAAGTAGGAGAAATAATTGCTAGTTCTTAGATTTACTGTGTTTTGCAGTAGGCAAAAATGAAGCTAAGTTTTTTTAAATAAAGGCTAAGAAAGAATAAGATGTTTCTGTTACAGGCTGTGGGGAATGTAACTTAGCTGTTTCCTTTCTCTGACATTAAGGACTCGTGTTGGCGTGAAGATGAGTTGTTAACTGGCAGCCAGGAACATAATAGATTAGAAATTAGACCTCAGAGCTGTGAGTTGTGAAGCAAAATTAAAATAGGGAGCAGAGGCATAATGGTCCTTTTCCTGTGTGAGATGGCACAGTATCCGTTTATGGGGGGGGGAAGGGAATTGCATAAAAGACTGGGCTTGATGATTCCCCAAATCTATCTGTGCATTACTGAAGGTACTCCATGAGTCTTGGCAACTTGGACGTCTTCTCTACTACTTGATTTTTCCTAATTTTACATATTTCACCTTTTTGTCAGTTTAATTGCCTGAAATATATAACTGCAAATGTAATAATTTTTTCTATGAAGCAAAAAGTATTGGGAGCTCCTGTCTCCTTGAATCTACTGCTTTCTCTGCCTATTATTTTATCCCCTCATTTTCACACTTTTATTGCCTTCTACATCTGTTTCCTGCCTAGAACTAGTTTTACAGCTTAAGACTTTGGGTTTTATTACTGAATAGTTTACTGATCCATTCTATGTAGTCATGTGTTTGTGTTTGTACTTTGTTAACATATCCTTTCAAATTTACTATGAAAAGCTTGAGTATCTCACTATAGGTAATAATATTTGGAGTAGCTTCCACATCTGCTTGCAATTATCTTAACCAGAAGTTCTTTGGAACCTTTATCCACCTGCTTCTTGAACCTGTTGAATTGTCTTATTTAAGATTCATTATTGGTTCATTTGCTCTCATTAGCAGTTTTAACTCTAAGTAAATTAGCACTACTTTCTGTGAATTACCTTTTAGTTCTCTTACTGAAGTAGAAACTGGGGTGGCTTTTTTTTGCACATTAAAGCTAATTGTATATGGCCATTGAAAGCAGTAATATGACACATTATCGTTTGCAAATTTTAAAATGGATTTGCAGTGTTCTGCCTCAGTAACTAATGGGACGTCCGGTATCTAAGAAACCTTAAGCGTAATAGTTCTGTGAGTAGAGTGATGCAGTCAAATTCCTTCTATATAGTTTCACTGCTCATTTCTGGTACATGTTAAGTCTTATTTACATGAACACATGTTCTGTTTGTTAAGGACTTTGTCTTTTATATGAAAATCATGTTTTCAGCTTTATCAAAAAGTGCAGGTGGCCAGCTCTGATTGAAAAACATAATTGAAAGTTGATTAAATTGAGTAGAAATGTAATGAATAAATGACATTGGAACTTGACTATTGCATTCTGTGCTTGTAATTCCAATCTTACCAACAAGCTTCTGTTTGAATAAAAATGTCTAGTTGGAATATTCCCAAACTTGAAAAGAGCTGATCTAATCCAGATGGTAACTTTGAATTGGAAATAAGACTTCAGGTTATTTTTTTTTTTAAGGCTCTGCTTTATGCTGTTGCTGCACAGAAAGCTAAAATGATAATCCAAGATAAAAGTAGTCATTTATGGTGGAGATTCTGGTATTTGGGATATAAACCTGCCCCTTTTCTTTGAATAGACTCTGTAGTCATCTCAATTTCATCTGGAAAATACTCAAAACAGGTGAATTAGTACCTTGTAGTATTGAAGAGAGAGATTATTTCAGGAAGTGGTCAAATTTGTCACGTACGAAATTAAAAAGTTCCAGTAAGAATTTTTTAAACATACCCCTTTGTTTCTAAGTAGTCTGTTCTTAAAGTAAATAAATACATCTTTTCTTCCCTAGAATTTGTTAGAGAAATCTACTGAGAGAGAAACTCGCCAAGAATATGCTCTTGCCATGATTCAGTGTAAAGTTTTAAAGCAGCTGGAGAATTTGGATCAACAGAAATATGATGATGAAGACATCAGTGAAGATATCAAATTTCTACTGGACAAGCTTGGTGAGAGCGTGCAGGACCTTAGGTATGCTTTGCAGTGTGCACTTTAAAAGTGCAGTTATGTGAATGTTGGTAGAACTTTTTTCTTTTGTAAGGCTAAAATACTTACAGAATTATGATAGGTAAATTCTATTTAGTAAGATAAAGCATACAGAGATGTGCTGGTTTTTAGTTTCCTATTGTATTTCAGTATTTAGAGGCTAAATGGAAAATAAATCCACTTGCATATGTAATCTTTGTAACTAATACATTTTTAAAGGACTGCAAGTGATCTTAAAGGATTTCCAGTCAAAACTGAAGACTACCTGATTAGAATAAATTCTACTGTCCAGATTAACTCAAGTTTTTGATAGTGTTTACCTAGTTCTTGGTCTTGTGCCTAAATTGAAGTGCATGTTGTAGGTAGTGTCAAAGGTTGAGATGGATGGAAGGTAAAGACTGAAATCCTTGACTGGGGAAGTTAAAGCATAAAAACCCATCAAAACAGAGAATTAAATTCCAAAATATTGCATTTGTGTGTGGCTTGGGGTTTTTTTGTTTGTTTCTTTGAGTTTTTTTGGTGGTTTTTGGGGTGGTGTGTTTTTGTGGGGTTTTTTTTTGGTTTTTGTTTTTTGGTTTTTGTTGTGGTTTTTTTGTGTTTTTTTGGGTTTTTTTTGGTTTTTTTTTTTTGGTTTTTTTTTGGTTTTTTTTTGGGTTTTTTTTTTTTTTTTTTTTTTTTTTTTTTTGGTTTTTTTTTCCGGAGGGGNGTTTTTTGGGTTTTTTTTCCAGGAAGAGTGTTTTGGGGTTTGATAGTGGGGTATGTTTGAAAACAATTTTTTCTTCTTTCCTCTCATGCATTTTCTTACTTATAAAATGTTGAGACAGGGAGCAATTCTCATACTCTGCAGAGCATTGATTTCCAAATGTGTCATAGCAGTTTGAGCTCCAGCTTTGTTAGGGACAGGCTTGGGCATGAGGTTCAAAGTGTTCATAGAAGCTTGGCCAGTATCTCATTTAGGTCTTATGTTGCAGCTCCTTTGATGAATACAGTTCTGAGCTCAAGTCAGGAAGACTGGAGTGGAGTCCTGTGCATAAGTCTGAGAAGTTTTGGCGGGAGAATGCTGTAAGACTAAATGAGAAGAATTATGAACTACTGAAGTAAGTTTTCAAGTCTTGAATCACATGATTCTTTAATATTTTCTGTGTTTCCATGAACCTGAATCAGTCATAGTTTTTACATTTTAACACAAAGTAGTGTCAGGAATGAAAGCAAGTCAAAACATCCTCCTAATTTTAGAGTGTATAGTTTGTTCTGTTCAAAAGCAGAATTAAAAAAAAATTATTTGCTTTTACTAGTCAAAATGTATTGATGATTGAGGGAATATCTCTAGCTTAACTTAAGCATCTAGCTTAAGCATGTTTGATTTGATTAAAAATGTTTTTACTATATCTTAATCATAGTTTTGTATTGTGTGGTGATGTTGATCCAAGTAATGAACTCCTTTCGTGGATATTTGGGAGTTGAAAGTTGTGGTACTGTTCCATGGAAAATTTGACTCAATGCATATGTTGCAACCTGTCTCTTTTTTGTTGGGACTGTGTTTGGAGTACATAGATTGTTAGATGAAATGAATCTGAAGCTCAAATTTTCTTTTGCAGTCAAGGACTGGCTGACTGGCGCATGAGACTATGTCCTGAAATGATGCCTGGCTCTTAGCTGATTCATGTTCATTGTCATTAACTGATGACACTGATGATAATACATGGTGTTCTTTCAGTTCAGTGCTTGCTAATTAAGTGCCAGATCTAACAGAAATCAGGAGGTCGAGTGGAGCATGTGAGATGTTAGAAGGCATGGCAAGAGCAAGGTGATCCTGAGCTTTATGTGCATTTCGACTGCCATGACACCTCACCAAAACAAGTCTGATAAATTCTTCCCTGAGGGCATGTTGCTGAATATGTAGGATTTTATACTTAAAGATTTTAGTTGCTGAAACTGTGGCATGAAGTTCATGTTGAGGCTTAGTATTTCCTATAGGGATTACAGTGTTTTGCTGTATTTATTTCTCCTCGTTCTGGGCCTTAATATATTGTGCTTGTGCTGCTATAGAGACAGTGATCTTCAATAGTTCCTTTAGCACATCCCCAGCTCTCAAAAAAACCCCTAAAAACTCAACACCACACCACCAAACCAAACAAACCAACCCATAAAAAACGCACCCACCCTCTGCCACAACATAATGGGGAGATGCTTGCATCTCAGAACTTCGTTTTTTGCGTTGTAAGGCTTTTGACAGACAACACTTATTTGCTTTAGGCCATTGTCCTGGGGTGACTTTCAAATTGGGACAGCCATATAATTTTATTTTTCCTCATCTGCTTGTTTATTAGTTTTCTAAATCTAATACTCTTACACTACTGTAAAACATAATTGTTTTCATACCTTGTGCTATTATTTCCTACCGTGATGGTGGACTTGTATTTTGTTCAACAATATTGTATATATCTTTGGTGTCATCTCATTAGTGTTATGGTTCAAGTTTCTGCTTCCTCTTTGTGTCAAAAGGGTCTTTTCATTTGAGAAGTGCTTTTTCTGTAACTTTCTGGCTTCTAGGGAGGCAGTGGCTGTGGTAATTTAATTTTACCATTGTTCTTTTATTTAATTCCAGTTGAATTTTTAACCTACCTATTGCAGCTTGTTTCTAACTTTCTCTGATTAGAACACATTTGTCATCTCACTAAGTATAGAATAATCTAATTTTCCAGTGATCTGTATGTTTAACCTTTTCAACTGTGCCTAACCTTCATAATCTGTGTCATTTTTTGCCCTTCTCATTACTGGCTAGAGAACAGTTTTACTTGTAGCTGTTTTCCACTAGACGTGGTTTAACTCCTTAATTAAAAAATGCAGACAGTATTAAGAGTTGAGAATCTGTTTTCTATTTCTTAGAGCTCTGTGTTTCTGTGCATGCTAAGAAAATAACATGTGGCACTGGAGTAGTTTACGAGGTAGTATAGCTTTCATCTTCTCAGTCTTTGAGTTAGGACAGAACTGCTTTTTAATGCAGCTTATCTAGAACTCAGAACTGTTGGTCTTGAAGCCAAAGTATAAAAAAGGAGAGATTTTGTAATCCTTGGTTATAGATATTTGTGTATATATCTCACTAAACTGACTCTAGTGAATACTTCAAATAATTCTGTTAATTAGGACAGGTTCTCGGTTTTGTTTAGTACAAGTGCATGTTTGGAAAATGTTCTAGCTTTACTGTTTGGGTGACTTGGGAAGCATTTTTATGCTTATGGGCTTTGTTATTTTAAGTTACTACTGATTACAAAACTCTCAATAAATAAGAAAACCAAAACAAAAAAATAAAAACCCAAAACCTGGGACTTGATTGTTTCAAATTCTTTCCTAGAATCCTGACAAAACTTCTGGAGGTTTCTGATGATCCACAGGTGCTGGCTGTAGCTGCTCACGATGTGGGAGAATATGTACGACACTATCCCCGTGGGAAACGGTAGGAAAATACCAGTATATTGTTATTGTAGAGAGTAGCAGGAGTATGTACTGTGCCTGTGGCTTTTTTTTGCTTATTAAAATATGCTACAAAGGGATTGCAGGTTATGCTTAAGTTTTATTCACTGGGAAGATAAGAAAACACAAACTAGATCAGATGAGGAAATGCGAACTGGATCTCTGACTTAAAGTCTTTCAGTGTCTCTTAACGGTGAAGGGAACCAGTGTTCAAAGTAAGTATTGAATACAATGTTTAGACTAAAGCAGAAGCCAGGCACCAGAATAAATTGAAAGAACTACCAAGAGTTTAATCAACATATAATTTTTCCTCTCTGTTGTGACAAATTGGACTGTAGTTATTGGACTTAGGGTAGACATGGACTATTCCAACAATGATAAAGAGTTTTTTGTGACTTAAGACTACAGAGAAGTTTTTTCCACAAACAGTTGCTAATGTAATTTCAGTGATGCACGGATTCAGTTGTCACTCTTCCATTTAAGCATGTTTTAGGTACACAAACACACACTTTGGTGAAAGCATTCATGTTCATTATAAACCCAAATTCCTGTTGAAATACACCCAGACATTGCTATATTTTCCTGCTTTAAAAACCTGCTAGCAAAGATGTTTACTGAATAATTTCACGTCTAAAGTAGAGACCAATGAAGCAGAAAGAAGCCTTTGGTTTTTGCAGGAATCTGGCTCATCACTCACACCGGGGGACCATGTGAGTTAGTTTTTGTAGCAAAGAAGTGGTCTGTTCCTGGTTTCTGGTCAGGGTTTAAGGGGTGTCATGGTTTAACCCCAGCCGGCAACTCAAGTCCATACAGCCACTTGCTCTCTCCCCACAGCAGAATGGGGGAGAGAAACAGAAGTAAAAATGAGAAAATTTGTGGGCTGAGATAAAGACAATTAATTAGGTAAAGCAAAACAGGGAATTAATTCACTGCTTCCCTAGGGCAGGCAGGTGTTCAGCCATCCCAGGGAAAGCAGGGCTCCGTCGTGCATAATGGGTACTTGGAGAGGCAAACACCATCACTTGGAATGGTCCCCCCTTCCTCCTCCTTCTTACAGTTTTATATGCTGAGCATGATGCCATATGGTATAGAATATCCCTTTGGTCACCTGGGGTCAGCTGCCATGGCTCTGTCCTGTCCCAAGTCCTTGTGCAGCCCCAGGCCCCTAGCTGGTGGGGTGAGGAGCAGAGGAGACCATGATGCAGTGCAAATGCTGCTCAGCAGTGATGAAATCAACAGTGGTTTTAGTACCAAGAGGAAAGTTAATTACCTCAGCTAAAACCAGCTCAGTAGATGAGAACATCCTTCTAGCCTTGCTGGGAATTTCATGAGCATTTCTTGTGCAGACTGCTGTCTTGACAGTAGTAGAATCATGAACAACAGACTGAAACTTCAGGCTATACATATGCTAGGAAGATTTGTTGACTCCAGAAATACTCACAGCCCTTATAGTCTTGTCAGCTGCTTGAACTGAAATGGTATTTGGAAGAGAGGCGAGATATCCTTCAGTAAGGTGGAAACTAATAGTGCTGCCTGCAAGTGGCAAAGCTGGAAGACTGACTAATACTGGTTGTTCTTGCTTTGAGCTGCTCTTTGTATGAAATCATTTTATTACGTGTTTGCCATAATCTTTAAACAGCTTTCACGCATCTACCTGAATGTTTGGGCTAGTATGGCCATGCTGGACCAAAGCTATGAAATCAAGAGTGGAAAACAGGACCTGTATCTTTCTGTCTGTAGCTGGAAAATGTGTAGGTTTTAGGACCACAGCTCCATGCAGCTCCCAGGCTGTTAAGCCTATTCAGCAAAGTGCCAGCCTTAAAAAGGAGTGGTCATCAGCAAATAAAAAATGTCCTAGATACTGTTCTAACCCACAATCTTATCTTAAATTCTTATACTTTAGCTGCCTCTTACAGACTTGGCTTATTTAGCTTTCTGTTCCAGTGAACAAACTGAAATGCCTCAATCTCTTTCTTTTAAAGAATTTCTTTTGTAATCCAGTGTATTCTTACCAAATACGACTTCAGCAATTTTGGAACTAACTAAAAGCTTAAAATACCTATGGATTATGTGTCAGTTCCAGCATAATAGTCCATTTCTTATGTTTTTTGATACATAGTCATGTACTTCTCCCATGCGTGGTCGGTATTTCACACTCTCATTGTATGACTCACTTTAAGAAGGGATACTGTTCCTTGGTTTAGAGGAGTAGAAGAATTCAGGTGTCTTAAATACTTTTGTTTCCATTAAGCATTTATCATCAACTCTTAACTGGATCATCCTTTAGCCTTTGAAGGTTGCAGAAATGAATTGGAACCTAAAACTACTTGACTTTACTTGCTGCATGCAGTGGAGACCTAGTTAACAGTTCTGGCTAACCTTTCCCTTTGTCTGACAAAAGAAAATGTTTGTTAAACTAAAGACTGCGTTTTTGCATGGCTGTTCTCCAATGCTTGAATAATTACAAGTTGCTTTTAAAATTACACATTGCGGACCAAATTGTCAAGACAGTAGCACTGTGAGCTTCTCACAAGGCTCACCAAGATGCATTTTCTGAGAGTGTAACAGTAGAAATAAAGTATGGCACTGGTGCTTTTTGTCACTGAAAATAAGGCAGGCCTCCAGCACAGCTTCCATGTGGCCCGAGGGTTATTGCTGTGTACTGTCAACACTTGGAATTTCTCGAATGCTATGAACGTGGGCTTTGTGTTTTATGTGTAAAAAAGATGGAGACCTAGAGCCATTCTCTTCCCTAGCTCATAATTCAGAAAAAAACTTGCATTTCCTTCTTCACCCTGGCCTGCTTTCAGGTATGTAGTGTGGATTTTATATTTGTTTTCTGCTATAACAGTCTAAATTGAATTCATTTGTCTTTATCATCTGTGTCTTCTTTCTCCCCTTAAATGGGTCATGTTAAAACCTGGGTCTTCAGCATCCAGAAACTTTTTTGAAATGCCACTATTTTTGGCTTAGTGAAGTGGTATTGTGGGGAACAGTCACTTCAGATGATGTGTGCCATAACTGTTCCACTGGGCTCCATTACTGCTGTAAAGTAAGCAGCAGTTGAGGAGAGGGGAAACTAAATGTAGTGTTTTGGACACATTTGGAACTTGGAGGAACAGGATTCACTGTCAACCTTCTTCACTGTTTAGACCTTTGGGTTGAAAACCCATGACTGGGAAGTGATTTGTACCTGTAGGCAGCATTATGCAAGAATGATAATGCTGTTCTTTGACTCTTCATGTTCTCAGCCATACTTTCAGTGATGTATTGTCATCTGAAACAGCCTATTACCATTTGTGATTATAGGCTTTTAACTTTTCATTTTGGTTCTTGCATTCTTCTAGCATAAGGAAGCTTTTGAGTTTTATGCCTTTTTCACATCCTTTCAATTCCTGAAAATCCAGTGGTTTAAGTCAGTTCTATAATAAAGAAAAAAAAAATTATTTGTGTTTCATACGCTTGCCTTTGTGTGCAGTGGTTTTGTATTTAACTTATTAAAAATGTGAGGCAGCATAAGGCAGGCATAAAGGTTTTTTGAATGTTACATTACTAATAACTTCTTGAATTCTTGGCAAGGATTTTCCAGCTTGAAACAATTGCACTTTTCTGAATCCATTCCTGCTTTACGAAACAAATGTTTTAATATTATTGGGAAATAATATTCCCTGTGGTCTTAAGGATGGTTTTGACTGAGTTAGAAAATGAAATTGAAAATTCTCTTTTTCATTTCCATGCTATGTCTTCATACCTGTTCTGTAGTTTGCAAAAATACATTGTGTTGTGCAGCAGCAATGCATTAATCTGGCCATGAAAAGAGCAGTACTACATGCAGATAGCTAAGGCAAGTTTAGAATGGCAGGACAACATCAGGTTAAGCCTAAAGTAAATGGTAGTGTCTTCACAGGATAGTATGTTTAAATGCTAAGTGACCTATGAGAGAACTGATGTAAAACAAACATATGAAAGTCAGAGAGTAAATCAGATTATATATTCCTTGCAAATTCTCTTCAAACTTACTGTTATGACGGACTGAAATGCTGCAGTTGAAGTCATCTGGATGGTGATACCTTTTCAGGTTTCAAGTGTGTTGACTTCCACTGTTTTTATTAAGAAATAATATATTCATGACATGCTATACAAGATTCCATCAGTATTTCATAGGGGATTTGGTATAGCTGTTAAAATGCTATGGCTGACTCTGGTGGTAAAGTTTGTGGTGAAAGATGCAGCTGAAGCATATACTGTTCTGGGAATGGTACCTTAACAGCCAGTTCTGCATCTTGTGCAGAAATAGCTATGGCTCTAGTACAGTTTGAATGTCAGAAAGCACTATATGTGGTGATTTAATAGGTGTTGGTGTGATTACAAGTATTTTTCTTTACTATACAGAGCCAGAAGAGATTGGGGTTTTGTTCTTGCAAAAAATTGACTGAGCTGGTTATCATCTGTTTATTGGGGGGAGGGCACTACCTCTCCTACCTAATAACTGATGATGCTGTACCCTGCCAACCCTTTTGGAGAGCTGGATAAAGTAAATAACCCTCTCTGAAAAGGGTTGTTCCCTTGATTATTTATTTCAACGTAGCAAACAGGAGTCCAGTACAAACACTTTATGATGTTGCGTATTCTTTAATTTTTATTTTTTTAATCTGTAGTTAGTAGGAGATAATCTGTATTTGTAACATGTCAGATGAGATGTGTATCTTGGGAAATAATTTTAGTAAAATAAATATTATATAATTTAAACTTAACCTCTTAATGCCTTGAATGTGAAGTGGTTGGATAGGATAGCTACCCAGAATTGAAAGTAATGTCAAAAAACCTGCTCCCCTCCTGTTTTTCAGAGTGATTGAACAACTTGGTGGTAAGCAGCTGGTCATGAACCACATGCATCACGAAGACCAGCAAGTTCGTTACAATGCACTACTGGCTGTACAGAAGCTGATGGTTCACAATTGGTATGTGAAGATTATTTAACATACTAACTAACATATTAACTAACAGTGAGAAATCTTGGGTGTGGAGAGAGGGTTCAAGACAGTCGATTTCTTTTAGTGGAGAAGTAACATTTTTATGTGGTAAGAGGAGAAGTAACATTTTTATGTGGTAAGACAGCAGATTTTAAACAGATCAATATGATGCTGATGGTAAGAACTTAGTTGTTCTGTGTATCTTGGAAGCAGTTGTGTAGCTTCACCTTATGTGGTTGAATGTCACACAAGTAATACACTTGAACAATGTATTTTAGCTTAGGCTGGGTATTAGGAAAAGGTTCTTCACCCAGAGGGTGGTTGGGCACTGGAACCCCAGGAAGTGGTCACAGCACCAAGGATGACAAAGTTTGAGAAGTGTTTGGACAATGTTCTCAGACACACGGTGTGACTCTTGGGCTGGCCCTGTGTAGGGCCAGGAGCTGGACTCAATGATTCTTGTGGTTCCTTTCCTTATCCAACTCTGGATATTCTATAATGATTCTATGAATTTAGTGGAACTGCTTGTAGAATAGCAGAAGTTTATGGGCCAAAGTCTTGGCAAGTTCAGCTGCAGAACTTGCTGCTGGGAGATGCTGCCTTTCCAGCAGAACACAGGACCTTTACAGGGAAGCACTGAAAGGCTGAAGCTCTGAAAAACTTCAGTGTTCATGGAGCAACTTTTTGTAAGTTGCCAAACTAATTAGTATGCTAAGCATAAAGCATGGAGAGTTAAAAGTACTAATTAGGAGTTTGTAATCTGATTATTAACTATGAGTGCACCAGAGCTCATATTTTCACTTTGGCATTGCCTTAAAGGAAGATGAAATACAGCAATACATCTGAGTATACCGGAACATAAGTGTTGGGATACAAAAAACTAATTTAATTTTGAATTTAAACAACCTTTTATTTCTGAAAAGCTTAGTGCTTGGACATGTCTATAACTTCTGTCAGTTTTCTCTCCTATGACAGAATGTGATCTTTTGAAAGGCTGAGTATGGATGATGCTAGCAGTGTGAAAATGGTAGGGGAGCAAGGTCTACCAAGCACCTTCTGACAGGTTGTCACCTCCTTGCTGTGACAGGCTGGCCAAGTTGACAAAAAGCTCCCACTGTCTCTCCCTGCAGTGTATCTTAGGTAAAACAAAGCTAATTTTCTCCCTTTCCTTCTGAAGAATATGGGTTTTAAGGTTTTAACTCTCATGCATGTTATATTAATTTTATCCTACTCCCTCCCTCTCACATACTGTGGGAACCTTCTATAACAGAGAAACACACATTTAAATACCCTACTATGAAAAGTCCTGCTAATACTCTCAGTAATGAGTACTTTAATAAATAACATGATACTTTACACTATGCTGTTCTGATTCTGAGTGTGTGGAGATGGAGACTAAACGCATGGTCATGTGCAATCTAATTTTTGGTCATTATTGTGTGTTATGCTCCACCCTGTTTCTCAGTTTAACACATTTCTCACTATGCTGTTCTGATGTATTTGAAACATTCTGAGTATTACAAACCATCTGTAACTCAATAGAGATTACAGCATGGAAACTTTAGTTACTGATACTGCCTTCTGCAGTAGGGACTGGTTTTATTTCATGTGTGTTCTGATGTCTTGAAAATCTGGTAGTAAGACCTTTGGTCTTTCTTCAGCACAAACCTCACTGGTAGTGAAAGTTTTCCTGAATGCCAAACCTGGCTTTTTCTCACTTTCAGTATGAGAATACTACTTGTAAAAACATCACATCCGGTCTTCTAGATTTGTTTTGGTTTTTTAATGGCATGAGCATTTCTGTGCCTGCTTTTCACAGTTTGTGAACCTTTAGACTTGAGTCTGAGAGGGAGATGGCAAAAGTACCTAGTTGCAGCTCTTCAGCGGTGTCAGTAAAAAGAATCTGTGTAAGTTAGTGCCACTTCCAGATTCATGTTGTCATCTCTGTAGGGACTGTTTTCTTGTTTAATTCATAATGGAACAAGCCTCTGGGCCACATTGGCTGTGGCTCCTATTTGCCAAAGTAGTGTTCCCCCTGGCATGGACTTACAGCTTAAGCTAAGGAAATGACACACTGTTTGCATGTGGGAAGCTTGATCTGTCTTTGTGTAGATCTGGCTCTTGATGAGTGTCAGGAGCTCTTCTGTTTCACTGCTGTCTCTTCTCACCACACAAGCTGAGTCCCCTGACTGCTGCACACTGTGGTTTAAGTGCCTGCTTACTAAGCCCTGCTTTGTCATAAGATGTGTTATTCAGCAACTTCAAGGTTTTGCTTACCTTGCTCTTTAGAGCTGGGGAAACAATAAGCGTTTTTCTTCTTGCTTCCACTTATTCTGGAATTAGAGTTATTTCATTCAAAGTGATTGTGTTTTTTCCTTGAATTTAATTGGCACAGAACAGCTCAGCATTACTGCCTGTGACACGTGTGACAAGTAGTCAGGCTTTCCCTGGAGGCTAACTGAGAGACGGATTAGAAAATAAAGCTTTGCTCTGCCACACTGAGGCTTGGTGCAAGTGCTATGCCTGGAGCCAGCACAGTAAGGAAAACTTGTGGTACTTGAATCGAGGGAGTGCCATGGGGCAGCTGAAGTAGCATTCTGCCTAAAACACAGCTGTATCATTCGACTATTAACTCAATTTAGAGACAATTAACTCCTAAGTAATTTGAGGAGCTCATTACAGGCTGCTCAACTGGCTTTTCCTTAGGGGTTTTTAAGTCAGGGATAAATGGGGGAAATCAGACTGTCAGGCATTCTCTTAAATGGTGAAGCTATGTTGGCAAAAGCAGTAACTGCTGTCAGCTTTTCAGATGAGGTAAGTTCAAGTGAAATATTCCAGATACATTTGCATGCGAAATGATCATGCACTTGATGAAATGAGGAGCAAAATTATCTTTTTAGCATCACTTACTGCCTATACATGGGAATTAATCCTGAGTTTCAATCTGACTTTAACTGTGTTAGTCATGGCACCCCATGCTGATAGTAAGAACCTGTGCAGTCGGTTGACCCTGGGTGGACGCACCCACCAAAGCTGCTCTATTGCTCCCCTCCATGGCTGGTCAGGGGAGAGAAAATACAGCAAAGGATTCCTGAGCTAAGGACCGGGAGATATCACTCACCAACTACTGTCACAGGCAAAACAGGCTCAAGTTAGAGATATTAACTGAATTTATTACTAACAAAACCAGAGCAGGATAATGAGAAGTAAGTAAGACCTTAAAAACACCTTCTCTCCACCATTCCCTCCTTCCCAGCTCTACTGCCTCCCCTAGGGGCACAGGGAGACAGAATGGGGCTTATGGCCAGTTCATCAGACTTTTTCTCCCACTGGTTAGGGAGAGGAGTTCTTCCCTTGCTCCATGATGGGGTCCCTGCCACGGGAGACAGTTCTCCATGAACTTCTCCAACATGAGTCCATCCCACAGGCAATAGCCCTCCCGAAACTACTGCAGTGGGGGTCACTCTTCTGCAGGGTGCAATCCTTCAGGCACAGACTGCTCCAGCGTGGGTCCCTCCACAGGGTCACAAGTCCTACCAGGAAACCTGCTCCAGTGTGGGCTCCTCTCTCCATGGGTCTGCAGGTCCCTGCCAGGACCCAGCTCCAGCACAGGATTCCCATGGGGTCACAGCCTCCTCTCTGGCATTCACCTACCCATGCATGGGGCTCCTGACCTCCTCCTTGATCCCAGCATGAAGAGTATGAGTGTGTTGGCAGGTGCTAAACAGTGGGAGTTAGGATGTATCACTTAGGCATGATCAAGTATGGTATGGAAGTGGAATTCATAAACAGCATGCTGAATGAGGCAACAAATTGGACAAGCTTTGAATATGCAACAGGTTCATAAATGATTTTCTAAATGCACAGCCCAGACAAAATTACTTGCTTTCCATCTTTTAAAACGAGGAGTTCTGCAGAGAGACAGTAAAAAAATCTGAAACTGCCTAGGATTTGCAATGTGCTATATTTAGAAACTGTTATTCTATAGATAGCTTCTGTACAATGCCTGCATTTGGGAGTGAGAAGTGCAGGGTGTAGTGATAGTTAACTGGCAGCCAGGAAGTTTGCACCCACCCCCAACCTCTTATTTTTTCCCCCATCCCAAAACTGAGGTGTGGAATGCTTAATAGAGTGTAGACTTAAATCCAGGGAACAATACCTACAGGATAGTGACCTCCATTATACTTACTTATCCTGGTTCTTAGCCTTCATCGTCGATACGATTCCATTTCAGTAGTTAACAGAAATTAACTAAATGAAAAGTTTGAGAAGATAGTGTCTCTGATAAAAATTAATATTTTTTAAGAGAACAGTTCCTAGCTAGAATGAGACAAGTTAAGCAAAAATCCAATTAGTTACCGGCGTAGTGGAATGTTCCATCTTTTTATTTGCACATAAATATGTATTCTTGTAAAACTTCATTCCATATAGGTGTAGGGGCTGTGGTTTGTATTGGGCATGTGCTCTCTGGGATTCACACTGTGCTCATGTTTTCTGTTATGAGATCTCTACTCTTTGCAAAAACATTTTTTAATATTTCTAGAGCTTGTGTTAGCGTGGAAAATATCAGATGTTCTGCTCAGTTTGCATTTTCTTTTCTCAAAGAAATTGCTCATTTTCATGAACTATGCTGAAAAACATGTCACCAAAGAAGTAACTATGTGATGATTTTACTTCTGGTTAGTGTTCTTTAAAAATCTGATTTCCTGATAGGAAAATTCAGTTCAACACTATTTATATTGGTCATTCTTACATATAAAGCTCTTAAGTGTTGTAAGCAACAGAATTCTTTGTGGTAACTAAATCTTCTGATTAAATATAAAACCATTTTCAAATCACATTGCATGGTTTAGTCAAGTGGGTTTTTTAAATTCACAGAATGGCTCTGCGTAACTATTAGCTCGTAGTGCATCTTATAAGTGAAAAATGGCTCATGCTTTGTCTCCCTAACAGAAAGGCACATATTGAATTGGATTTCACATTTTATTTTCTTCTAAAATCTAATGTTTAAATAATAGTTTTGTTATAAGAGCTCATTGATCTGCTGTTTCTTCATAGCTTGTATGTGAAGTTGTGAACTGGAAGTCTAGAATAACCCTTTCAAAAATTGGACAAAACCAGGGAAACTGCTGAGGGGAAGGGAGGTTCTTGCAGTGTCTCAGTTTGAAGACTCACGTTAATGCTGCATTTCATGTTGTAAGGAGGGCTTTAAACCATGCTATGAATAATGCTTTCAGTAATCAGGAGATAATCTGTAGATTGTCTGTTAATATTACTGCATTCAGCTGAAGACAAGGCTCCATAGCACCTTTCATGTAATGTTCATAATCCTTCTGTACAACCATTCAGACTGTTTAGTTTTAATGTGTGCATCAGAATGTTGAGCATATCTTTACTGTGAATAATTAAATGGAAACAATATCCTAGATTTAGTTTATCTTAACAGTTGGCTTTTGTTCCGTTTTTTGTATGAAGTGGAATCTGTAAACTAAATACTGAGAATTGCAGAGATGTTTGCAGTATCTCTTCTGTCTTGAGATCCACAGCCACATTTACAGGTCGAGGAGATACATGGTGAAAATCACCATAGTTCCACTGAAAAAGATAATTTATAAAAATCTTCAGTTTGATGTGTTAGAGGCCCAAACTGTTTGGTCAAAGTGGCTTTGATTCTGCTGTGTACATTTGTTTCTTTGTTTTTGTTGTTGGTTTGTGATGACTTACCTTCAAAACTACTTCTGGTAGGTGTTGGTATAATAGACACATTTTATAATCTTTAATACCTTTTTTTTAGTTGAAATATTTAATATTGCATTAATCCACTAAGTCAAAGAAGAAAATTGTGTTCAGTAAACAAATGACGAAAGGGAACAGCAGTTCTTCAGTGGTAGCACTCCAGCTTTGGCAGTGTTCCCAGCCCAGCTCTCTAGGAAGATGTCTCTTTGTTTTTTACATTATTATTTTCATAACTGTTCTATTTCTGTTTACTTCTGTGAAGAACGTGATAATAAGGAGCATGTAATGTGTGTGTGTGTATATATATATATATATATTAAAAAAAAAATATATATAAAAGATATATAAAAATATGCAGTGATATAACTTCAGATCCAGCAGTAAGACATGTTAATATTGCATTTCAGGAACCAAGTATTAACACCACTGCAGGTTTGATTTGAGCCTGGCTTATTTTCTTTCCTGGCTTCTGTGACTGTGGCTCTGTGGTGAAGCAAATGCACCTGTGGTGGCCCACTTGCCTTTCTCCCAGCCACCACTCATGTTAATGGGACACTGCAGTAACCACGTTCCAGGGAGCTTATTTGTGGAAAGCAATTCACTGTAATTCATTTGAGAGTTAAATGAACAAAAAAGTACTGTCTCACCAGAATACCTTGAGTGCCTTGTGAGAAAGGCAGGCTTACACAGCTGGAATGGGTTAAAGGGTCGGTGTTCCAGCTTTGTCTCCCACTGGATTAGGTGGAGACTAGACGATGGTTGCAACCTTGTCCTGGTATTGCCACTTCACCTGTACTGCTCAGAGGTTCCAGGGATGGGTAATCTGTGGAGTGTTACACTTACAAGACAATGTTTCCAAGGGTTAGTTTAGCCTGTTTAGAATTGGGAATACATCAATTGTTTAATTCAAATACCATTTGTAAAGCCACAATAAATTACTAAATCTGGTCCCTCTCTTTCTACTGTCTAATAACTTCTCTCCAGGTTACTAGACCTCTAGCAGAAATTCAGCATAAAGCTGGCAAAACTGATCAATTTGTTCAAACTATTCTATCTGCTGCCTGTCCTGTGAACTTGTTTAACTATTTGTCATATCTTTATGATTTTTCTGTAAACATTGTATGTTGGCAATGTCTTTTGAGTGTGTTGAGTCAAGTGGCAGACTTTTTGTCATACCTTTATTACACTTCTTTCATAATGGGAAGGATTTCTTTAGAACTGGCTTTTCAGTTTCATTTTCAGAAGTATGGGACTCTTGGCTTATGTTTAGATAGAGCAAAATAAAATAAATATTTTCATTTTGTTTTTTGTCAAAGAAAGGCATTCTGTCTCTTGGGAACCTCAGTCTGCTAAACCAAGCTGGAAATTGCAGATATTCAAGATTATCAATTATTTTTTGATAACTTGGTTCTTTAAGAAACAAGATACAAGAGCTAAATGTTAGAAAAGAGAAAATATGAAAATTTCACTCTTCCTTTCTTCTATGCTTCATCTGCTTTTCTTCCTTTACCTGTTAAAAAAGTAATTTTCAGTGTTCTTTAAAGGACAGGTAAATCTGACTGCACTGGAATTTGGAGTGTAACACTGAAAGTAGTACTACTTAAACTTCAAAACTTGTTCCTTTTACACATGGCCTCTAGGGATCTGTTGTATGTATCTGACAACTTTCCCTTCTATCACAGACTGTTTGTTGTTGACAATGATCTTTTAGTATATGGTATATATTAGTATAAAATTTGTAGGTAGTGTCTTGTGCCAGTTTGCAATTATCTCCTTATTCCATACTCGCTGAGCTTAGGGGCTTCCATGTTGGATCAGTTTTGTGTGCCTTTTCCTAAATAAATTTTAAGCATTTGTTGCAATTATGACATTTAAGTGTATCTCAGCTTCAAGGTGTCAGTATCTCTCATGAGAAACAAAAGCAATTAAATTTAACAAAATGAAGAAACAAATTAGAATAAGAATTTGAGATAAAATGAATTCATGTATTCACCTCTAAGCTTCCTTTTCTTCTTGGAAAAAGTGTTTTGGAAACAGTAGAAAATGTGTGTTTAAAAAGAGGCCCAAAAAAGGGGAAATTCCTAGTGTGAAAGAAATCTCACTTGATTATTTTAATTAGAATGAAAAGATTAATTTGGAAATGGAAATTACTTATGCTTCACAGTCAGACTTTTGAGTGACCAGGGAAGTGAAAATGTGTGGTGTTTCAAGTCTTGTTGATCTGAGCTTTAATTGAGAAATGGAAGATTTTATAGTCAGTCTCAAAAGTGATGTACTACAGTTCCATGTTTGAAGATTTTCTGCAGTGCAGAGGTAGTTTTTTTTGCTCTTGTAAATTTATACTGAATCAGTTAATGTTTGAATGCTGTTACCTGTAAATGCAAACTTGTTTGCACTAGCTTCATCTGCTGTTTTTAACGATGGTTTTATGTTGAAGGAAGTGAGAGGGTGGCTAAACCTGACCTTTTTATAAAGGCCTTTCTGTTACAGTGTGAGGAAAATGGTTTGAAATATCTTGTAGTCATCCAATTCATGGGCTTATAGCTTGCAATTAAAAAAAACGTAAGTCTAATAACCTCATTACTTTCCATTGTAGCATGCATCACAAACCTCTCAGATACTATTTTGAATATTTTATTAAATGATTTATCTTGATGACGAGATCCATCCTTTCATCTTACATGCTCTTATAGTGCAATGTGTTGAATGCTTGCATTCTTACAGATGACTTTAATTTTGTGAGGTAAATAGGAATTTTAAAATCCCAATTTTTCCTCTTAAGATTTAACTAAGTATCAGTGCAGGACAAATGAAAAGTCTTAGACCCTTAATTATTAATAGCGTGGGGATGGACACTTACATCCAACTTAGGAGTGAAGTTTGGAGCTTACAGTGCTTCTTAACTTCCTAATGTGATGAAATACCAGTATTTATAAAATATATTTGAATCTTCTCATTCTTTTAGTATGTGTTTTAGCAGATGCAGAACAGGGTCCTACATAACATTTTGAGTCCAGAGGAGAGCTATGAAGATGATTTAGAGGGGTGGAACCTCTGTCCTGTGAGGAAAAGCTCTGAGTTGGGGTTGTTAAGCCTGGGCAAGAAGAGGCTCTGGGAAGATGTTAGAGCGCCTTTACAGTATCCAAAGTAGGCCTACAGGAAAGCTGGAGAGGGACTTCTCACAATGCCAAGGGCTGATGGCTGTAAAATAAAACAGGGCTGATTTAGATTAGATATCAGAAAGAAATTATTTCCTGTGAGGGTGGTGAGACGCTGGAAGAGGTTTCCTGGAGAAGCTGTGGATGCCCCATGCTTGGGAGTGTTCAGGGCCAGGTTGGATGGGGCTCTGACCAGCCTGGTCTAGTGGAAGGTTTCCCTGCCCATGGCAGAGGGTTTGGAACCAGATGATTTTAAGGTCCCTTCCAACCCAAACTGTTCTATGATTCCATGTTCATCTGATCTAGACTGTGCAAGAACTTGTCCTGGGTTAACCAGTGACACTCAAATGGAAGTGATAACCAAGCAGAAAATTAACTGATCCTTCTAATAGCTTGTAATGCAAGGTTTTTGCATTTCAGTGGCCCTTGGTGGTGGCTAGAGAGGTAATGGGGTAGGAACACTACGGGATTTTCACTTGGGTTTGCGGCATGAGAATGTAGAGATGTAACTGCAGGTACTCATTCTGTACAGGGAAATGAGATGAGAGCTTTTCCTTGACCCTGGACTTAAACATCACACGTACAAAAGGTTTTGTAGGGAAGATACTGTTCTACCTACTGTAGAAGTTGAATATGTCTGTGAAGGCACTAAGTACCTACAAAATGTGCTACTGCTCTGCCTTCTTGGAGATTTTTGCTCACTACGCTGCACTCTAGTCAGATTGTTAGAAAGCCTTGGTCATGCATCTGAAACAGTGTAAGCTTTGCAATAGTTGTAGTGTTATGGGTTATTAGCTTGATTGATTTTCCTACTTCGAAGTAATGGTGTGGGAATTTCATATTCAATGTGGTTCATCTGTGCTTTAAGAATAAATAATGTTGCAGGTTTGTAATACAATGCGCAAAGCCATGTATGCGGCAAGCGTCGGTTGCTTTCAAGGCTGGATGTCAGAGAAGAAACACTAGTCAGTACATGCATATAGGCATGAAACAAATAAAAAAAAAAAAAAGACAACCAAAAACATTGAGGGAGCAGAAAGAGGTTTGCTGAGCATGGAAGTTCTTCTGTAGTTGTTGGTTGTGTTTTGGATGACTGTCAAATTTTGTTTTGGTGGTAGGGTTTTAAGTCCTGCCAAACCACAAGAGAGCAGCTCATTTCCTTCTTTGCCAGCAGGAGTCTCTGCTTTGAGAGTGGTAAGCTGCCTGTTATGAGCAAGAGTTGTATCTATTAAGTGGAGCCTAAGCATTAAAATACTTACAGCAACACCTGATGAAGCTGTAAATGAAGGTGCTAAATCATGGTTCAGCATAAAAATTATGTTATTTTCTTGCTACTGGTGTTTGAAATTAATGTTTTATAGGAATTTTTGCTTTTCTGGATGCTTGATGTTAAAGCTGAGAAAAATGGTGTTGGGTGGTGCAGTTGAGGTGCTAAACTTCATTGTGCAATCGGAATGGCAATGTGTAAGGAATAATTGTTCAACAGGACACTGAGCTGAAAACTAGTTTTTTGAAATGTGCAAAAAACCTGATCTTTTATTTTTTTTAATAAAGCGAAAGCACATACTCTTGAGTTAGGTGGGATTTTTTTGAGACTTCTTTGTGCACATCATCCCTCTGAGATGCTTCTAGTGCTTAACCTGTGTAGGTTGAACTATCTGTGTAGTGAGAAAGCACAGTACTAAGTGTACGATCAGCAGTAGAAAAAGAACGCCTACATTTCATGAGTCCTGAAATCCCTCTTTCACTTGATACAGTGGTACAATTATTGTATTTTCTGTGACAAGCAGCAACCCAGGTACTATTATTAAAGACCTCTTTCAGCTTTTTTGTGGTTTTGTGAGGTGTTGATGTTCTTTCACAAGAGAGAGTGAAGGATTGAAACATTCAGAAGTACTGTGCTGTATTTTTCCATGGAATTTAGTTCCTGTTGCTCAGGGCAAGTGCTAGTAAAGTGGGGAGTGTTCCAGTGTTGAGAGGAGAGATAGAAAGTGGCTTTGTGCACTTCAAAATGCAGATGAGGAAAACACTAAAGAAAATGTTGGTATACAGTGGGCCTGGATTGATTATCTCTTCATTTTCTCAACTTGAGTATGTAGTTGTTGAGTCAGTGTAGGTTTTGCTTGCCTATGGGTTGTGTGGCCAGTATGTCGTGTGTGTTACTTTGCTCCTGCAGCTGGGTTATGGGAAGGGATCCTTTTAAATGTTTTGCCACAGCTTCTAAAATGTGTATTCAACAAGCAAAATCTATGTGCTTTGTGGGTGTTCTGTATCAGTTGTCAGGGCTTCTAAGTGTTCCCATTTGGCTCTTCCCTTTTCTAGACAGCTTTGTTGATGTTTGATTTGTACTTTATTTTCATAGGGCAGATGATGGATATCTAAAGCTCGGGTACTGTCATTGTTGCTCCAGTTGACTGTTGACAGTGGACACTGAACTTAAAGCTCTCTCTTCTTTATCGACTTGATAATTCCCACCACTATCCCACTCCCCACTCTCCAGAGCATTTCTCAATCTAATTTTTTGTTGTGTTCCAGGGAATACCTTGGGAAGCAGTTGCAGTCAGAACAACCTCAAACGGCCACGGCACGGAGCTAAACACTTCTGTCAGTTCATGCAGTTCATGCTTACAACTACAGTATGTTTGTCTTAAAATTAATACAAAGGAAATACTGAAATCACATGTTCTTTGTCTGCTATGGGTGCATAAACATTCCAACTTTCCTCTAGTGTTGTTGGCTTAATAAGAATTTGTTTGTTGAACTAGTTCTGCTGATTATGCCTATTAGCTTCTATTCTGAATGTATATGAAGAAATGTGGCTAATATATTGCATTTGTTTTATGTATTTATTCTCATAATAAAGAATATTATTAAAGGATGTCCCTTCCATAATGGATATTATAATTAGCCTAGAAAAATTGTTCTCTTCTTTTAGTGGGTTATCAGTGTTGTCACTTTCCAAGGAAAGCAAGTAGTCCCCTTGTGTCTCAGACAAATTAATAAAGCTTTGACTTAGTGTTTCCTAAAAAGTGCAATAGCCTAAGAAATATTAATTAACAGTACTAAAATATATACCATGTCTCAAAATAGTGTTAAAATTGTATATAAAACCAAAGTATGGGTGGGGTTTTTTTGGGGGGGTGGGGTAATTCTCTAGTTAGAAACTACTTAAAAAAAATCTGGAAATGAGAAGAGGAAAAGAAAATGAACATTCCTCCATCAGTGAAAACATACACTCAAGGTTATTAGTCCAGCTGTATAACACCAATGTTAAGGCTGTGGATCAGAGATCAAGTTGAGTCTGGGGGTTTTTTTTTAAATGTGCACTAACTGCTGAACTTGGAATTTCATGGAGTTTTTGGTTATTGAAAATACTTGTAAATGATAGGGTTCTGGTTTCATTCTAAAATCTATTGTATTTCTCTTACATTAAGACAGATAATTTGGCTATCAATATTTTCTGTGTTTTGTAGCTTCTGACAGTATAAGATACGTAATCATCAATAAATCTAAGATGATCTTGGTCGACATATGAAAGCAATTTTGTTGCATAGATAGAAGCCTGGCTCCAGGCACTTGCAACACCAAGCAGTTAATATTCCTGTGATTCATTATTAGGAAAAAAAAAAAAAAGAGTGAACATAACTCAATCCTTAATCTTGTCAGCAGTCAAGTGAGGTGCAAGTCTCTGAGGAAGCTTAGAGTACTTTGTCATCAAGTGAAAAGACAAATTGGGAAAAATTTCCTTATCCAGCCTGGATTTTCATCATATGTGATTAAAATTTGACTACTGTTGCAATGGAGAGAGAAGAGATGTAGAGGACTACACGTTGATCATTTCTTGGTCTGCTTAATTAAAATTGGATTGTGTAGCTTAATGACTGTTGCTTACTTTTGCATCTAAAAGGCAAAGGCTTTGATGTTGCAGTCAGTATCATGAGAAGAGATGCTGAAGCCTGGAAAGAATTAACCCTCACTCCAACTAAAGTCAGTTTATCTGAGTAGATCTTAACTCAGCGCTGCATCTTCCCACAGTGATGGTGGATACTGGTGGTGTGGGAAGCAGCTGGAAGAACAAGGGTGCACCTACATTTCCATTCTAATCTTGGGTCAGTTGAATGCTCTTGAAATGAATCTGAGTCCTCCCTGCCTTTTACACTTCAATTTACATTGCATGGTGGTGTCCATGCATGCACAGGGTTCTTCAACAAAGCTAAAGCTCAGGATGTACATCCTGCGTGTCTTGGCTACATGGCAACTCTTCAGTGTACTGGACCATTTAAGGTTTTGTTTGAAGTGTGGCCTTTAGAAATGCATGCAGAGTGCAAGCTGGGTTCTTAGCACCAAGTGTCTTGCTGTACAAGTCAGCTTTTCATGTCACACTTGTCAGTGTAATCAGGGCCTAAGACTGCTGTAGAAGATTGGTCCTATGGTTACAGCTATATTGTTGGGTCCAAGAGCTGTGATGTGGCCTTAATGGGGAAGGAATATCCTCCCACCTTGAAAACCAAGGGTGTTGTTTCCTTTTCCAGAGGGAACACTAAAGCAGTGCTTGGTAAGGAGATCTGGGGTTTAATTGTAGGAGTAAACATGATGAATGCTACCACTGGCAACCTCTTCAATTTCTGGAGGAGCTAGAAATAACTAAGTTATAATGTGAAACAAAATTACTTACAGGGGTTGTCCTGAAACATCTGAGTATTATTTTCATGTATTATACAAATAAATTCTCCTCTCCTGCTTTGCTAGTATTACCCTGTGCATAATTTAATTCTTTATAAGGTGGTCTGTTTCTAAGCTGTGTGATACCTGGCATTCTCTGACATTTAGTTACCACCTTCTGTCCAACAGGTTTCTAATTAAAGAAATGTTTCTGATGTTTCACTTATATCCCTCTATGTTATTGATGCCCTGGTGCCTGTGAAACCCAAAAGCCTGCAAGCCCTGAGATTTCCAGCTGCCAATGGTAACATTCAGGTGGCTCAAAGGTTGGATCTGAGTTCCTGCCAATAATTGTACCTTAAGAAGCCTGGAAAACTTCAGAGGAGAGTGTTATGGAGGATTTGGCTGTGCAGCCAGTAATTTGGGCTGAAGTTGCAAGAGCTGAGATTTCTGCAGGAATCAGAGTGCTCATAGTGTCCTAGATGTCCTGGGGAATCCTGGCATAGCAGGGAGCTGCAGAGCAGTTTCCAGATGTAGGTTCTTCATCTCCCATCCCATGGCTGGCCTATACTTGCTGGTAGTGAAAGGCCTTCATCCACGGTCCCAAGAGAGAAAAGAAGACAGAGCTATTGAGCTTTTAACCTTTGGAATCAGGAAAGTCAACCAAAAGTTTTTGTTGAATTTTAATTAATTCATTAAACTTTCTGTTGCATCTGGTTTTTTGTCTCACAAGTTCAGCTTAGTGTTAGCTTTTGCTGCTGAGTGTTGTTTTTACTATTCACCTGTTTGCATTACTCGCTTTACTTGCTCAGCCTTGTTCTCCCAAAATCTGAACGGCGCAGGCAGGCAGAGGCCATGGTGGCAGATGGGGTGCTCCAGGGCTGTGAGATGACAGTGTGGGTAGAGCTCAGTGTTAGGAAGAGAAGTGTGTGCCAGCAGCTTCCTTCGTTCCCTCTGGTGACATGAAGATCTAGAGATGGCTGGAGATGAGCTGCCATGGACTAAATTACTAACTTGCTTCTAAAGCGAGGAGATACAGTCACCATCCTCCAAATTAGGATAATCAGTCTTCTCACTGTGAAATTCGCCATTTTCCTAACTTTTGATTTCACTCCTAAATTTCATCCAACAATAAATGGAGTTTAATCGTCCTGTAATTAAGGTAACAGAGCCTTTGAAATCTTTATATCAACTGACTCTAGGTTTTGCATTTGAGATTTCTCTCACTTTTCTGGTTAAATGATTTTCTTTGAACTTTGGTTTTGGTCTGGAATCTAAAGGGAAATAAATTTGACTACGTTTTTTAAGACACAGCAACTGTGAAAAGAATTTAAGCCTGTAACAATTCTATGTAGGAGGGATGCATGATGAAGTACTGACACCTAGAACTAAAGGCAGGAAAATGCCTTTAATCATGTGCTTACTGGATGTTTATTATTCCCACAAGCTGTTTGAGATCTTAAGGCCTGCAGTCAGGTGAAGAGGAGGCCAGACTTTGCTCTTGGCCAGTGTGAGATACTCTGCTGGAAACAAACTGGTGCTGAGCCCGAGATGGGCTGCCCAGGCCCTGGGTATACCCCACTACCTCAGACCTCTTTTCAGTATCTCATCTTTGCTTCAGAAATACCTTTGTGCACCTGCGTGAACAGATGAAGATGGGCAGTAATTTCTAATACTCAGAGCTGCTGGGTCAATATTTTTTCATGAATATGTCATGCTGGTTTTAGTCCAGTAAGTGACAAGGACTCAGAAGGAAATTGGTTGACTCATGTCTGTACAAAAGCTTTTGGTTTTCCCTTTGGCAGCCTCTGCAGAATAGTTGGAAGTTGTCTTCTTAGAACCACATAGAAACCTCATAAGGATCTTCTCAGTCAGAGCTGAGAAGAGAGCTCGTGCTCTTGTGATGACCAGGTATGTTATTAATTGTATTTGCTTCCTCTTAAACTCCAAAATGATTATTAAAAAAATACGAACTGCTGTGGAGATTTTCAAATGGCCAAGGGTATCATCATTTGAATAGCACAGAAAGCAGCAACCTGTCTTGCAAATGTTAGGTGCTGCATTTAGGGAGCTATCTCAGAACTCTTTACCTTGGGGTGTGCATATTTCATTGATTCTGAGATGCAGGAGACATTGCTGAACACAAATTGTGCTAAATCTGCCAATATCCTTTGTTTAAGAATACTTTTCATGGCCTGCCCCTTGGCCTTACTGATGCTTTTAACCTAAATTACTGTATACTAAGGAGCCTAATAAATAAAAAAATATAAAAGGAATAATGACTGATTGTTTTGCAGTGTTTTGTTTCTGTTTCTTGGTTATATCCAAGATAATTTCTCTACTATGGGAAAGTAATTTTAATTTGAGGCAAGACTGGGAAAAGAAAAAAAAATAATCCGTCTTCACATAAAAGTGGACAGAAAGGCTATATATATATATAGAGTTGATAACATCACAGATTTTCCCAGAAGTGCACAATGTTTCCCTCTGTAAGAAAACTAAATTTGCAAAAGGGAAAAATTAAGATTTTCAGGAGTCATCTTTGGTGTCCTGAGCATATTCATAATAAAATTTTTTCAAGGCTCTTCAGTTTGCTGTGTCTGGATTCTGTGCAGGGACAAACTGTCAAGTTGAAAATAACTTTTTAGTGTCACTCATTAAGTGTTTTAAAAAGGCTGCATGTATCCAGCTCTGCCGAGAATGGGTAAAGAAATTGGACAGCTGATGGCAGCAATGCCAGTTAAAAGCGATTGATTTGGAAATCACAGAACTGCCAGAATATCAGACTATTTTATAGGAAGGAAACATGATAAATTGTGGCCTTAAAGGTCATCGTTCTATGAACAATTTTCATGTGGTAAAGAAGGGTGCAAAACAAGCCAGTTCTGTCAGGTGTAGGTGGCTGAAATGCAGCTTCGGATTATGAGTCTTGTCAGTGTGGGGATCATGGCAACAGCTTTTTTTTTTTTTTTCTTTTTTCTGCTAGAAGATCATAGGCTATCTTAATCTTTGAGATTTGCAAAGATTACAATGCATTTACAAAGAATCACTTTATCTGGCTTCTGCAGCTGCTGCACTTGAAAGGAGCTGGTCCCTTCCTATCCAAGTGTCTGGGCAGGAGACCACTGGTGAAATACTAAAATCCATCTGGGAGGTCTTTGGTGAAGTCCTTTTACAGGAAGTGCATAAATTGTACCTTCTGTTGTGTGTCTGAATGTCACACCTCAAGATTTCAGTCCTTAGATGTCATCTAGTTCTTTCTATATTATATCCTAATTTCTCTTAGAATTGGTAGAATTTCACAATTTAAATGTATTTTGTTGCTATGTCAAGCAGATGATGGATGAGACCTAGAATAAGGGAAATGTTTTAGAAAAAAATAGTTACTTTCCTCTGGTAAGAGAAGGCTATTTATGCGTCTTCTATCTTCTTTTATTTTACCTGTTTTTCTTACATATTCTAGTTCAAATTCCATCAAATACTATTTTTAAAGAAATAGTAAACATTTCCCACTTAGCAACATTAAATGTCCTGAATTTTATCACCTCTGACTTCATCTGCATGGTGCTGATTTTTGTTTCTTCTAAGAAATCTGGAATAGGATTAAATCTTTCCTTGAAGAGAAAGCATTAAGCTTGCTAGATTTTGTGTCTATGGAAGTTCCAGCTTTCTTATCTGAATAGCCTCTAACCTGGGGCAAACTTGACTGCCCTGCAGGGATGAGGCACTGTAACTTCTCTGTATTAGTCTGTTTGTCCTGTTATGCCTCTGTGCCCTTTCTGGAGATGAAAGGAATTACGTTGATTTCTGGAATCTTCCTTTTATTGTCTTCATTTTCTAATCCACTGTAGTAATTGATAACTTTCATGAACTCCTGTGATGTTGCAAGTCAGCATGAAGGACAAGTGGTGGATCATTCCATCAAACCACTGACACATTTTTTCATCTTCTGTTCTCCATCCTATGTCCCTGCTCTCAATGCAATCTGAATTTCCCATTAGCTGGTTCATTGCATGCAAAACAACTGTACACAACTGAGGACTTTCATCTCTTGTACTGGGATGATCTCTGGTCTTCTCTGGCCTTCCTTTCTGTTACATAATCTCTGGTGTGTTTTAGGAAAATTTGGGTTTCTAAGTTTGTATTTTGAGGCGATGGAAATGTTTTTTTTCTGGAACAATGGGGATGCCAACACATATCTCTTGCTGGCTGTGAGACTACAGCCTAGCCTTTTGTTGTAGGCAGATACCGAAAATCACAGTTTTAAAAACGGTCAAAGAAGCCAATTCATAAAGACCTTATTCATGCAGTGCTTGTAATAGATGCATTTTGCTTTCGCTCTGGTCATATCTCACAAGATCCAGGCTCTGCAGTATCAGCAGCATGATATTGAAATTTAATCTGCGTGCCCTGGACTGAGTAGCCTGACAGAATTAGATAATGTATTATCAATTTAAAATAAAATTCTGAAATAAATAGCAACAAAAATAATAAAAAGGTAACTTTTTTCTCATCAGCTTCCTATTTACCATAAATTAGTAACAGTGAAGTGTAAACCACTTTTTGAGAAACAACGAAGGAACTCCATTGCAGCTTATGTGGGTGATGCTAATGACTTACACAAAAGGAAGTTATATCTCAGTTTTTGTCAAAGTAGATTCCTCCGTGCCATCCTACTCTCCCACTGGTAAGTGTCTCAAGCCATATTTAATTTGAAATATCTGTGATGCAACATCTCTAGCTGTTTGCTTTTCCCTTGTCTCCAGCTGAGGATGCTTGTCAGGTAAAGGGATGTCAAAAGAGCTCTGCAAGTGGAGGATCTCAAGCTGTCCTTCAGCTGTCAAAAGCTGGTATGGCCTTGCAAGAGGTGTCCAACAATTAATGCTGTTGACTTTCCCCCTCTCTCTATAGACAGACAGTTACCACCTGGCTTGCCTTAAGAAAACAACAAACCCCAACCCCTCGAGGGCAAGTGCTGAGGCTTCCGTGCAGCACACGCGTCGCTGGTTCGCTGTCCCCCTAAACGTGGCTGGGTTTAACTGGCTGGTTCAGGGCTGTGTATGGATACAAGTGCCAGCTCCAAGGGCAGGGAGGAACTGCTTTGCCTTCCCACTTAACCTTCTGGCTCTCTGGGAGCCTGGCAAAGCAGCAGAAGGAGTCTTGTGGCTTGTGCTGAATGTATTTCATTGCTGCCAATTTGTTCCCTTCCCTAAGCAGACCTGCAGCTTCATTTTTCTCTCTTCCACCATGTCCACAGGAAAACTTAGTCCCCCTGAGGCATAAACACCAAGCAAGCCAGGAGAGGTAGTATTTTCTCCTGGTGCAATTATGGCTAAAAAGCTCCATGCAGCTTCTCCAGGGGTGATAATTGTTTGTGCTTCCTTTAAAGCTACTATTTTTCAGGCTTGATTATATTTATTTTTCTATTATGTGAACCTGTTAGAAACTGCAGATAAACCTTGGCATTTTGTGAAGTGGTAGGTAAGTTATTACCTACTGAAGTGCCTGTGAAGTGAGGGAAATACAGTCAGACCTGATCTAATGATGCTTCTGAGACTTACTCCAAGGGCCAGTAATGGTCTCGTGGCGTTCTACCTTTAGGCCGATGTGTGCGCCATGCCCGAGAAGTCATCATTCACCAAATGGGGGCAGGAGGAGCTGGGTGGGTTGTGCAGCTAAAAATACTTGGCAGCAAAGAATCTGTGCAGTTAAAGGATTCTGCTGTGCTCCTGTAGCCTGTCTGGGGAATTGCATCAGGGAGACGGCCTGGAGGATCCTTGGTCATAACGTAGGTCCAGGTGATGGAGAGGTTTGGGCACTGTGAGGGGGTACTAGAGGAAAATGGGGAGCTGCCTTCTACCTGGATTCCTGTTTGCCTTTCCTAAGCCCCAACATTCTGGTTTTATTCCTGGTACTGATCTTTGAGAAATTAAAGTGATGCCTTATAAACCAGAAATATGTAGTCTTTTCTGTTTTGTTTTCAGAGGGCCTCCTCGCTGATGGCCAAAGGCTAAAACCCTTAAAGGTTTTGTTGACTTATGCTGAGCTGTAAGAACCTCTGCTGCCAGATCAGGTAGTAACTCATCTGTCCATTTAAAGTACCTTTTGGCTATTTTAATTTGAATACAGTAATTGCCATGAAAGGCCCTTACAATGAGGCCTGCATAAAGCTTCTCTAAATGTTTGGAAATTTGCTTCTAATAAACATCAGCTGAAATGCATGCCCTTCTCCTAGCATTTTTGAAAATGAGTGTCTGGTGAGTACTAAGTGGTGACCAAAGGAGAGGAGAGTGCCTTTTCTCAGCACAACTTTGCAGTAAAGTAGTTAAAACTAAAGGCTGCAACATTATCCGGAGCTACTGCTTAGCAAAAATAACTTAGTGATGCTGCTTAATTAAAGCAGTGCTGGGGAATGCTGCTTAATCATCACTGTTTTAGCCTGGGATGTGTAATAAGCCAATGAGGTTAAACAAAAGCAATCTGTGTTCTGATGCAATTTGTCATGAAAACAGCTGGGTTTACGCCAGGGGAAATGAGCAGGCTCCACAGCTAGCTTGCTGTGTAAGCTTGCTGAGCCTCCCTCCCGAGGGATGGCATCAGGAGGTAACTGGTTTGTCCTGAACAAGAAGGTTTTCATGAGAAGAGCCCAGCTCTTTTAGCAGACACCATGAGCAGTGCAGGGCACCGCTTGGTCACCCCGTTCTCCCCGGACCGCTATGGCAGCTTGAGCTGCGCCCCAGTGAGAGGTCTGCTGCGTTTAGCTGCTCTGGTGCATTTCCCTACTGTAAAAGTGATCCCTGATTTTATCCCTTTGAAAGGCTACTGCAGTGATCTGGTTTCCCTGGGCAGATCCTTGCAGAGGCCTCTCCTGAACCGGAGGATTCAGGGTGGTGCAAGTGTCCGTGCACAAGGTAGTGGTGCAGCAGGGAATGGAGGAGGTTTGCACTGGGAGATGGGAGGGCTCTGAAGCAAAGTCACTCCCCCCTTTCTCCATTCATTTTTCCTAGGGCTTAACCAGTATCCCTGAAGGACTGTGAATCCTGGAATTTGTGGAAGCAGAGCATTGTCTTGTGATGATAGGAAAGGTTCATGAAAGATCAGCAAGACCTGGCTTGTTGGTTCTGGGTCCCCATTCGCAGAGGCTGCAATATCAACTGCCTTTGTCTTAGTGTCGATTCTTTCTCCTGTTCTTCCTGTTGAGAGACTGGACCAGAAAACTCTGGTGGCTTTAAACCTTCCTGCTTCCATATCCACTGAAGCTATGGAAGGATCACAGAATCACAGGATTGCTGGGGTTGGAAAAGACCTTTGAAGACCAAGTCCAAGTCCCCTGCTAAAGCAGGTTCATCTCCAGCAGGTTACACAGGAACACATCCCAGTGGGTTTTGAATCACCAGAGGAGTCTCCACAACTTCTCTGGGCAGCTTGTTCCAGTGCTGTCCCACTCCAAATAAAGAAGCTTTTCCTCAAATTCACATGAAATTTCCTGCATTTCAGTTTGTGCCCTCATCCTGGGTATTATAACTTACACTTGTGCTAGTATTTTCCTACAGCTGCTGAAACTTTGGTGACAGCAACTCTTCCCCAGACACCTCCTTGAGTAATTTAGAGAGAAATCACTTAGAAACACTGTTATCTCTGTTTCTAATGGGTCCTGATAATATTGCAAACTCTGCTTTCCTCCTCAAGTCAGAATGCAAAAGTTAAGAGTGACTTGGTGTGTTAGAGGTGTCAGAAAGTCCTTACACCAACCTCACATACATGTCAGAAAGAACTGGTTTATGAGACATGACTCTGTATCTGTTATCTATAATGGAGCTAATGCCTCCTCCCAGAAAGAAAAATCCTGAGCATGAGGACACAGGAAGAATTCATGAGGTGGTGTGTAACTGGAGCCTCAATTACCACATGGATATGCTGTGTCTTTATTTATTTGTCTTTGCCAGGTCAGACTCCTGGCTGTCTGGGAAAGGTTGCAGTATTAGGCCTACACTTAAAAATGCCTTAATTAAGTTGTTTACTCACACAACTATTTTTTGTTTGCTTCTGTAGGAGAGCAAAACAGCTTTTGTTAATGTGGTACTTCATCATTATTTTGTGACTGAGTCTGCTGGCTTGACTTTGTTTCACACAAAAAGAACCGTCCTGTAACATGACAATACACTTGAGTACTATTACCTGAATTTTTTTTCTCTTGCATCTGAGGAACTCAGTGGTCAAATATGTCAATCTTCACTTCCCTCTTAACTATCCTGAGTCATCCAGGTATTATTTACTACTCCTTTAGTCCATTTCCATGGCAATGTTCTTTTGAAGATAATAGGGGAAGTCACTTCTGTTGTCTCAAAAGCCATTCCCTCAAAGCTGTTTTCTCTCTTTGAATAGTTTCTTTTTGATCTAAGTGCAAGGATATTCTGTTCACATCACACAAGTATTCTTGTTTCATCAGTGCCATCACAGTGACCTTATAATCTATTTCATGTGTAGCAAGATGAAGATATGAGGGGAAGATCTGTGACATTAAGTAAGTGCTCAGTCAGAGATAACTCTGTGCTACCTTATTAATCTGATGGTCCTTGAGGAAAGAGTCACTGCCTGTTCTGTGCTGACCCATTTCACATCAGTATTTGGGTTCTACCTGTCTTGCCCCATTTCTGTCATTCTTTCTCTTCATCCTTCACTGGCTGATAACTAAAAATACGGGCCCACATAACCTAAATCTTGGCTGCTGTGAATGACCCCGTCTGCATCCCGGAGGAATATAACTACTATGATTCTATAAAAGCTTTTAAGGCTTTGGAAAATCTGTGTATGTAAGGGTAAAATTTTTTTTTTAAGTATTTGTGTATGTGTGTTTTCCTGACTTTTTTAGCAGAGGATGAAGATTTCCTGCTTTCTCTAGTTCTGAAACTAAGGAGAGGTTAAATCCCAGTTTTGCTTGCAAGACTTAGAAGTCTTGTAACATGTTTTCCTGAAATTCAGGACTGTTTCTGCATGTGTGTAGCTACATAACAAGCTCTAATTAAGAGGATTTGCAGTCTTCTTCCTGAGCTGATTTGCTTTGAGGTGTTTCCGAAGTTTAATATGGGGATTGTTAATGCAGCAGGATTTTTTCTTATTTTTGTATTTTAAAAAAAATTTGTTTAGGTGATAAATCACTTAAATAAATTGTTTAATAATAGTATTGGTAACTACTCTGAACATGTTACCATCTCTCATGCACATTTACTTTAAAAAGAGATAATTATTAGCTGTTGAATTAATGATGCAAACGTAAGGCTCTCCAAGCGAATGAGCTGGGGGCTGGAGGGTCCCCAGTTCTGAATCAGTGTCTTTGGATGGTTGTAGTTTGTATCCAGCTCCAAGCAGACAGTGGAGCTGATGCTGGAAACAGAGTCTCGATGCATGACACTGTCTTACATTGGAAATTAAATATTGGGGCAGAGAACAGGACAAAATAGTCTGAGTACTTGTTACAGACACAGAAAACAGGTCAAATCTGAATTAGCTACACAGAATGGACCTGCTCCAGCAGAGCAAATGGGGACACTTCCCAAGAGCTCTGTGCTGGTGGTCACAACACCCAGCTAGAGAGAGCTACCTGGTTTCAAACGGATAGCTCAAATTAGGTAGATGACATATTTGTGTTTGTAAACAGGGTAAGTAGTCAAACCCCTATTGGAAGGCCTTGAGATTTTTTCATTTAGACTTCATAAATAGCTTAAATTCTTTTCAGACTTAATGGGAAGTCTCCCTAAATAAAATGGAAATTAAATCCAGCCAGGAAAACTTGATTTCTTCTTATATGCCAATATAAGTTAATCCACTTAACACCTGGATTGGAGATGGCTTTCATGCACACAGAGGAGCTGATATAATACTGTCTTGATTTTTAATGTAGCAGTTTATTGTTTCTCTCTAAAATTCAATGTAAAGTATCATCCACTTGAATAAAAGCAGTGTTGAGTGGATAACTGCAGGATTTATTGGATTTATTGAGATGAAGTTTGCTCATAAAATGCCTTAGGAGCAGGTTGTGATTCCATCAGGTTGATTTGTTCTTTAATTTATTTGACTTAATTTCCTGGATTTTGTTATTGTTGACAGCAATTATGTGATTAACTGATGTATTAACTGATGCATCTAGATCAGTTTGATCTAGATGAGCTGCTGTAATTACATAAGTCAAAATCTATCACTTGATATACTGGAGGAAAAAGCTTTGTTATTAAGAGAAAAAGTGGAAGCAATGGGATAGGGAGAAGAATTTGATGCTTGGGAAGCAACAGTAAATGAACAGGATCAGGAATCTTTTCTTGACCTAAGTGGTATCTAAAATGACAATCCCAGACACAATAACCTATTTTTATATCTTTTCTGAGTTCAGGTGTGAAATGAAATCTTCTTTTGAAAACTACTTCTATTTGCAGCAGTTTCTCCCTGCCCCAATGGGGCTGTTGCCCTTTTTGCTTGGCACTGAGCACACTGGCAGCATCTCCCGTGTTTGCCTGGAGCAGGGCCCCTCATCCCTCACATCCTGTATTAGATCCTGGGTGTTTAGAAGGTAAGCACTATTATTTATTATCAGAACTTGAGCATGTGCAGTGGGCTTTTTAGCCATAAAAAAATTTGTGATCACATTCAAGACAGTAGTTTACTACTCAGCCTCTTTCTTTAGGTGTGTAGAATACTGCAGAGGATGAATTACCAGCAGTCATGGACAGTGATGGATGTTAATTTGTCGAATTAGTTTGGTGGGGAACAGATCTCAGCATTAGGAGGGAAGAAGGCCCATTCAGATAACTTTTGGTTACTGCTCACTGTTCCCTGTGAGTAGCTGTCTGGGCCTTTGTGGAAAAGGCATCAGGTCTGCATTTGTGGCCACGAGGTTACAATAATCCATGAGCAGAGATCCTTACTGTGCTTTCTTGCAAATTGGTGTTTCACCTTTTAGATTACAAAACAGCAGCTCCTCCTTTATTTTGTGGTACTTCACTATGATTTGAGTCCTAACAGATGGACTTGGATGCTCAGCTCCTGAGTTTTATTGTGAGTCTTCATGAACTGAGCAAAGCCAACAGAACAAATCACAGAATGGTTTGGGTTGGAAGGGACCTCTAAAGATCATCTGGTTCAAGCCCCCTGCCATGGGTGGCAGGGACACTTTCCACTAGACCAGGTTACTCAAAACTCTGTGAAAACTTTCAGATATGGAGCACCCACAACTTCTCTGGGAAACGTCCCACTCAGGTGCCCCACTAGCCAATACATCCTTATTAACCACCACCACCCCTTCCCATCCTTGCTATAGGACACAGATATCATTCCCTTAGTATACAGAAAACACCTTTAAAATGTCTGTAAAATGTCCACAAATATTTACAAGGTGTCAGGAAAGTCTCCCTGGAGCCTTTGGCATTTTTGATTTCAAGATTTCTGTGGTATTAGTGACCTGAATGGTACAAAAAGGGGAATAAGGGTTTTGCCAGGGGTCTGCGGTGTCTTTGCCATGTCTGGCTTATTCCATCCTTCTGGGGGTATATCAGCATGATACGATAGGATAGATGATTTGGAAAGGCAGTAATCTCTGGCTGCCCAAGAAAATGAGTGTCTGCAGCATCCTAAATCCTTATGTTCTCTGAAAGGGCTGTTGCAGTAGGGCCCTGGTTTGGCTGCAGAGAGATTGACATCTGTGGAAGCAGCAGGTGTTTTTCACTGGCTGAGGAACAGCTGTTTAAAACAAGGCAGGTAAGAGCTAAGGTCAAAAGGAGAACTGAATCCTCTGCACAGCTCTCTAGTGGTGGCTTCATTTGCATCTGTACAATGAGCTGGATAATCTGCTATGTACTGGGGGATGGTTTCGGTTTTGGTTTGGGTTTTGTTGGTTTGGTTTAAGGTGAAGCCATATTCTGTGTGAATATCTCTAGACACGTAGAAAATCACTAATAGCAAAGGCGAAATGAATGACTTTCCATGGAGTCTGAGCAATATAATTATTATGTAGTCTCCAAAATTAATCCCTGGTTTTCTGTTTTAGAAAGGAAAGTTCTGGTTCTTCCATTTATTCATTTGCCTATTAAAATGAGATGTTTATCATAAAAAAATTTTCTGAATTCCAAAGTTCCCGATAGCTCTTCACAGAATTATATTTTCTTATGCTCTGTATGATGCAGTGTTACAGAATAATATTTATTTTGCTGAGTTTCCAGTGCTTTTGAAACCAGTGATTTATGTTTTGTGGTTTTTTTGATCACTTGCTATTACAAATGAACACTCTAAAGCTTAAGCTTTGTTCTCTGAAAGCTGGAAGTGCTCTGGAAATGCTGGCTGGCAGAGGTTTGCTGAAACACTACCACTTCGTTACTCATTTTGAAATACAGAGGAAAAATATGCTGGCACATGTATTTTACCTGGTCAGGTCTCAAATATTCTGTTTAGTTGATTGAGAAAATAAGAATAAAAAGTAATTTATTTTTTCTTAATTTAATTCTGCTGAAAATGCAGAACAGTGATTAATGAACCACCTGAAAATTTAGAATAATAGGTTTATGCAAAGAGGTTAGCTTTGGTTTTTTTGTTTCCTGTTAAGTGGTAGAAAAAAAGGAGAGAAAAAACCTGAAAGAACTATTTAATGGGAAATTTAAACATATGCTTACTACATAAATTTTTATAGATAATGTATGATCTAAATTTCAGAGTGAAGTAAGCAAGCATGTGAAGACTACCATGGACTTCAAGCTAAAGAATCTTGTTATGTTTGATCATTATTTGAGAAATAAAAATATTATTTTCTCTGTCTTATGCATACTTTTCCAGAGTGATTTATAGTTTATTTAACACTAGAGCAAGGGTTATCACTTCTTTGCTATGTCTTAATTTCTGTCTTCAAACTCCTCTTCAAAATGCACTTCCCCAAAACAGGTCTCTAATGTTCCCCTAACAGTTTATCTGCTCCAAATACCTGAGAGAAGATATTCTTCAGTTTCTAGCTATAGTTTCTCTGTATGAAAGGCTCATATGTTCTTGATACNAAAAATATTATTTTCTCTGTCTTATGCATACTTTTCCAGAGTGATTTATAGTTTATTTAACACTAGAGCAAGGGTTATCACTTCTTTGCTATGTCTTAATTTCTGTCTTCAAACTCCTCTTCAAAATGCACTTCCCCAAAACAGGTCTCTAATGTTCCCCTAACAGTTTATCTGCTCCAAATACCTGAGAGAAGATATTCAGTTTCTAGCTATCACTGCTCTGTATGAAAGGCTCATATGTTCTTGATATATATACATATATATGTGTGTGTATATAAATATATATGTATTCAGATGTAATATGGCACTGCACAAAAGACCACAGAGACTAAAGTGGACTGAAGTAAACAAAAGAATTTTGTTGGTATAAAACCAAATTAATGAGACATTAACATAAAGGCTGTAACAATGAAGGCACAGCAAAAATCCAGGAATACGGGAGAAGTCCAAAAGGGTAGAGACAAGATACTGTAGGAAGCTGCAACCATTTTATATTGTTCTGGCAGAAGTGCTGGGAGATGTTCTGTTTACAATATGAGCTCTTCCTGTGTGTCCCAGTTTGAGACAAAATTCAGAGGAACGTCCGAATTTGAACGTCCTCTCTTAGAAGGCAGGTTACAGCCACCCCTCCCCCACCAGGTTCGGGAAAGAAATATTCCTTGGAGGAAAGTGAAAGGGAAAAAAACCTATTTAATTAACAAACACACAGGAAAAGAATAAAAATGCTAAGTAATAAACCCTCTCGCTGTCGAGAAAAACCTGGGAAGATTTTAAAGTCCTTCTGTGGGTGTGGTCTCTCCTCGTCTTTGGAGCTGGATTGACATGGGGCCCACCTCTGGGCCTCGGTGGAAAGTTGTCCCGGTGTGTTCTGATGTGGTTGAAACAGAACAGAAGAGAAGAAGTGGAAAAAAAAACCCCAAAATCCCAGGGGGAAAAGGTTTAACTGTACATCTCTCTCCGGAGAAACTTTTGAGAAACTCCAGAGCGGAGAGCTGGCTGAAAAGGAGGAAGGGCACTTCCTCCGCTCCTCTCACCACAGCAGGAGAATGTAGAGGAGTGTGTATCTGTGTCCTTGAACAACTGCTTTGAAAAGTTCACCTGGCTTTTTTTTTTCTTTCTCTAGCACCGCCTTTTAAAGGCACAGAAAGGGACAGGATTCATATCTGGGCAGAGAGAGGCAATAGGGGATACAACATCATAAAGTCACCCCAAGACACTGTGCAGGCGTAGGAAGCGGTGGCTGGTGGCGTGGCACGGCTTTAGACCTTGAGGCTTGGCCAAGGGCGAGCCTGCTGGGAACACGTCGGTGTGGGCTTGGTGACTTTACTGACAAATGAAGGTGCCAAAAGCATTTGCAGAGCACATCCCCACCTCTTGTGGAACAGGAGGGTGTGGTTCCTCTCCAGGAGACGCACCTGACACAGCTGTGTGTGCACAGGGCTGGTGTTAGGTGCATAACGTGCATGAATTTGCCATGTATCATTTCATGCCACATCAAGTACTCATGACTTTTTCTGCTTCTGCACCGAAGCCTGTGCGTGCTGGAAGCTGTGCTTGTTGCCTGTGTGTTTGGAGGGAGGCTGTGGCAAAGGAGTGCTGGAGGGCGAGTGTTTTCTTCCAGCTGCAGCAGAGCAGACGCCGGGTGCCAGGCAGCAGCACAAGGGTTACAGCTCTGTGCTGCCTGTGCCTGCTCCTGCTGGGGGTCAGTGTCTCTGAGGGGATAAAACCGGGTTCTCGTAGAGTGTGTGCAGCCACTGGCTCTTCTCTGCCTGGGGGCTGAACTCCAGGCTTCCCAGAGTGCTGTGAGGAGCAGGAGCAGCAGAGACTGGTATCACAGATAGGATGCCAATCCAAACCCACGGTTTTTTCAAATTTACAGCGGCATCATCTCTCATTTCCTTGCTTTACATGGTCTCTAAATTGTGTGGAAATGAGCGAGTGAAAAACGTATTGTCTCTTTCATAAGCTCAGGTTGGAAGAAACGTCCATGACATCTGAATAATAGTACTTCAGAGGAGAGATTTAACAAATGTGCCTACTGGGCTGCTCTCCATGGATGCAGGAGGAGAGAGCATAATGAGATTTGTGGGCTTTTTAAATGATGAAATTTTTGTGTTTGCCATTGAGCAACTGCCAATTATTTAAAAGATCAAAAGTAGGCATATTAATAAAATTGCAATTTGAAAAAAAAGATGACCGGGGAATTGAGATTTAAAGAGATTTTTGCTTTCTCTGTTCAATAATGTATTGCTGGTTGGTTAGGCTTTGTAAGGTGACATAGGTGCAGTAACAACAGGATCATGATTCTTTTGCTTAATAAATGGATGCAAACAAAGCATCCTCTGGTCCTTTTTGTAGATAACAGCACTAAAATTATGTGCATGATGAATGGAACCTAAAAGCATAGCAATTCTTTTGGCCAATTTAGTTACAGGTGGTTGGGACTAATTTAAAACCCCTATCCCTATGGCACTTACAGCTGATAAGCATTGTGTTAAATTTACGTGGACAAATCCTCAGGGGCTGTAAGCCATCAGATTTAGATAATACTTTTACAAGCATGCACTGTGCAGAGTGTCTGCCACGGTACGATGAACAGTGAGCTTGTGAAACCCAATCAGTGCAAATGTAATTGTTTCAAAGGAAGCTTTCTGATTATCTGTTCATCTTAGACCTGTTTTTCAAATGAGGCAAAAAATACCATCACTGAGATTTTTTTTTTTTTTTTTGGGTCTGGTTTTGCGAAGTACAGCGGGTATTTTGGAAATCAGCTCTCATGGTCTCGTGTCTGGAACAGAACAAAGCTGGAGTTAATAAAATTAATTGCATGGGAAATCATCTGGTGGCATTGCTGGATTGTACCTCTCCCTGTTATGGTTCTTCTGTCACATAAAAATATGTATGTGTGCAGTTTGCAGGAAGAATATCGGTTATAAATGTTTAGTTGGGTTATGGTAGGGAGAGTGCTCTGTTCTTAGTGCTACTCTGAGGAATAAGCAGGTCCATTAGGAAGGCCCCAGCCAACCTCACCATGTTTGTAGCAGGCCAGAGGGTAAAATTAATCCTTGTGCAGAAGGTTGGCATATGGGTCTTGGTGGCATTAACAGCCATGGGAGAAAGAGAATGGCAATAAACTAGTTTGGCAGAAATCCTTTGCTTTCCTGTCAGGACTCAAGAGGGAAATACACACCTTCATGCTAGATAACAGGCTGAACACTTAAGTCTGTTGGAAAGCTAAATCAATAAATATTTGTAACTCGCTGCCAAAGCACTGAATAGCTCTATGGATGTTTTGAGCCTGTTCTTTAGACAAATAGCTCTGGGAAGATGACTGTGCTACAAATGACTTGGACATTATTTATCTAGGCGCTCCTGGCAGGACTTGGAAAATTATGTTGTGAGAGTTGTCATCTGGTTTTTTTTCTGGGAAGCAAATCTTTTTGTCAGTGAACTTTGATCTGTTGTAGGATCAGCCTGCTTGGAGAAGTTACGGTGTTGTAAGTAAAATGTAACTTTATGGCTCCTTTAGTGACTTGTTTTACTCCCATCATGCTGGGATACCTTTCCAGCACATTCCTGGCTGGCTGCAGGGGTAGTGCAGAGAGGAAGAGCATGGGACTGTGAGGAAGACTGCTCTTGATGAGCATTTGGAAGAGCGGGCAATCTCAGAAAGCCAGGGAAGAGGGGAAGGGCAGGGTAAACTTGGTAATATCCTAGAGTGCTTTACAAGAATGCAATAGAGTTCAGGAGCTTCTGGAGGGGGTTTATTTCTGTTTGCACCAAAATCTGTCTTTAATAATGTCGTGGTTTGACTCTGGCCAAACACCAGGCACCCACAAAAGTCGCTCAATCACCCTCCCCAGCCACAGCTGGCCAGAGAGAGAAAAATTTAATGCAGGCTTCAGGAGTTGATATAAGGACCAGGAGAAAACACTCCAAGGGCAAAACAGGCTCAGCTTAAAGGTAAAAAGTGAATTTATTCCTAGCAAAATCAGAGGAGAATAATGAGAAGTAAAATAAGCCCTTAAAACACCTTTTCTTTCCCCAACCCCTCCCTCCTTCCCACAGACAACACAGGGGACAGGGAATGGGGGTTTTGGTCAGGTTATCACTGAGATTCTCTTCCGCTCCTCAGGGAGAGGAGTCCTTCCCCTGTGAGGCTGTGGGGTCCCTCCCACGGGAGACAGTTCTCCGTGCACTTCCCGGCGTGGGTCCCCTCTCACGNTCCCCATGGACCCATGGGCTGCAGGGGACAACCTGCTTCACCATGGTCTTCACCATGGCCTGCAGAGGAACCTCAGCTCCAGCGCCTGGAGCACCTCCTCCCCCTCCTTCTCCGCTGACCTTGGTGTCACCGTGTTGTTTTCCCTCACATGTTCTCACCTCCTCATCTTCGCTGACTAGAAGCAAAAACCTGTGACTGTGTTTTGATTTTTTTCTTGAATACATCATTACAGAGGCGGTACCAGCCTCTCTCACTCGCCCAGTTCTGGCCAGCAGCATGTCCATCTTCAGAGCCATCAGCCACTGGCTCTGCCAGACATGGTGGGAGCTTCCAGGAGCTTTTCACAGAAGCCATCTGTGCAGCCCCCCACCACCAAAAACCAGGCTGTTCAAAACCAACACAAATAATCTTCAGGTTTAATTGGTTTTGCATAAGTTTGTCCAGAGCCCTTTTGAACTCAAGTCTTCATAATTACAGAGTTCTATGATGAAATCTTGCAGTGTAACCACCTCTTGGGTGAAGAAACTCTGTTTTGTTTCCTCCCAATCCCTGTATGCTCAGACCTTCTGGAGCCATCTCTATGTCCGTGTGTGGGAGAAACACTGGCAGGTAGCCTCCACACAGCCCAGGACAGCATGTCATGGAGAAAAAATTATTCCTGGGAGCAATCAACTCTATAGCCATTCACATTCATTTTCTAGAGGTTTGTTTTTTCTGTTTTACCTTCAACCTGTTAGGATTTCGTCTGAAAGAAATTGCACACTTATTCTTGCTGCCCTTTTGTGAGAATAAATGCAGCTACCCAAAGATATTTTTTTTGTGTCTCTTTTCAGCTGTGAAAGGCCTTGAGAGAAAGGTGTAATTCAAATGCACCCTCAATAAAGGCAGAGTTTTGTATATTGAAGTCAAGGAAGGCTTTCTTGGACTCTTCAACAAAACATGGTCTTGAACTCTCTGTCCTCTTAGAGAACAGGGTAACAAAGCATCAGTCCAAGGATGAGTTGGATTTTTGGTGTCATTTTCTTCATACACTGTGTTGTTACTCCTGGATTTTCCAAAATACATTTTCAGAAGGGTCTTGAGCTGAATAATGTGATGAATAGTTCAATGCATAATTTGCAGTATACTTGCCAATATTTCATTAATATTTTTTCCTGATGCTTTTAAAATTTAAAAATGATTTTTTAGCTGCAAATATCTACAAGCACAAACAGAGTAACCTGGGCTCCTATAAAAGTGAAATCCAGTACAGTCACGATAAAATTTACCTCCACACAAGTAATACTTTGAAGGGTTTAGTTTAATTGATTTTTAAAATATTTAGCCTGAGTGTCATTATCTGTGGCAGAATATTTAAATAATGAGGTAGCAGAAAAAGATAAGCAATGGCCATCAAAAGAACAGTTGCCAAGCTGGAGGGATTAAAGCAGTATTATGCCACTAAATCGAGGAAAAAGAAACAAGACACTTAAGTTTTTATCTCAAAAGCTGAGATAAAAGGATGACTTTCAGTACCAAAACTGGTAACTTTTTCTAGAGACTGTTCTGTTTATAGAGTTTCTTTTTTAATTGAAGAGGCCTCAGTTAAGTTACTTCTAGTGGCAGACTGAAAGTTCTAAAAAGGATCTCCTCTGAGCCTTCCGGAGACCTGGAGCTGTCTGAACTGATCCCAACACTGGTGGCACCAAAGATACAGGAACAGCCACCCAAGGCACCCGTGAGTCCAGTGTTGGCACATCCCTCATGCTTTATGCAGCATGCCCTGAGGCATCTCAGGTGGCAGCAGGTGCTGACGTTTGGGTGGCTGAATCAAGCTGTAGATCAGTGCATGGGAGGTGCTTGGTTACAAGACTATAGGAAGTCAAAGTGCCAGTGGGAACAGCAGACAATTTGGCTGAAGTGAGAGTGGTCTGCCTTGGGGGTCTTGCTATGTCTAAACACATCAGTAAACAAGTGAACTGGAGTGTGATCCCTAATCAGGACAGGAGCCAGGGGGTGGTGATGGTGTAACCTCATCTGTATTCTTGTGTCTTTGAATACTCTCCTCAGGAGGGGTCTGTCCTTCCTACAAAATTTCTGCTTCTGCTCTGTGACATTGTTGCAGGAAAATGCCTAATAGAAGTGAGAAGGATTTAATCCATTGATATAGTGGAAATTTTTCTGGTCAACCTTGAACCAAGCTGCTTATGATATGCTGCTCTGAAGCTGGGAGTGATCAGAAGTCTGTGATGTCAGCCTGTGTATAAGCAAGCTTGCGTGTTTCAGATTATTCTACACTTGGAAGGAACCTACAGCTATTTTTTTTCCCATTATAGTCTTTTAGTGCTTTTTTCATCTATGCAAACAGTTTTGTGAACTTTGAGAATAGTCCTCTGTGCATTAAAATGTATTTGCTGCTGAAATGTTAAATCAAACATCAGCTTGAATACTTTTAAAGGTCAGAGTTACTGAAGCAAAATACACACTACATACACCTTTTTAAACTGGTTTTTTTCTTTTTTTTTTCTTTTTAATTTAAATGGAATCTTGCAGTGTATATACAATGCTGCCATTAAAATGTGTAAGAGGAAGTATATTTTTTTCCTAAAGGAATTAACAAGCATGATGATGTTTGCACGTTCCATTTACAATTCGTAGGTGATTAAGAGGAACACTTGAAAAATGGTAATGATATTTCCTTAGGAAGAGCCCAAGACAATTAGTATTTCACCTTTTCAGTATTTTCTCCATCACTCTGAGGCTCCAGGAGCATGTCTGGGTCAAGTGCTTTGGTGGTTTGAATGAAAGATGAGGTCTGGGGAGTGCAATTCTGCAAGTGGGGCTGAATGACGCAGCAGCTGCCGCAGCTGAGGGATTGCAGCACATGAGGCTCAAAAGAAATACTCGGGCTGCTACAGGAATAAAGCATATTAAAAATACCATGTTAGATAAGAAGGAATGTTCTGTAGACATGCTTTATTATCTTGGAGTTAGACTTTGATGAACCTTGTGAGTACTTTCCAACTCAGTATATTCTATGATATTCTATTAGGATGATTCTGGTTTTAGTTATACCCGGTCGCCTGGCTGTAGTTAATGTGTTAAATCCAACCTTAATGATTCTCTTCTGGTTCTAGGTATAAATGTTAGGAATATTTACAATAGTCCTGAGTAACTACAAGCCAGTAGAATTGCATGGAATTTGGCACTGGTGATTCTTGATATACTGCATTCTTCTGCATTCAGGATAGAGAACTGCACACTCAAAAGTAAAAACTGACCCAGTAACAGCATCAGAGATGTAAATGCCGTAAGTATTACTGCTCCAGATGATGGATACAAAGCCTGAGAGAGGACCAGAGAATTTAAAAGCTTTATCTTGGGGTCAGGTCTTGGCTGATTAGACAGGCATGCAGCCTTTTAGCACAGAGGCACTGATGGCTGCTTCTCCCTCCTGGAGTCCAAGTGTCCTTGGAGTTTTGGCTCATAGGTTGACCATGGTCACATAAAAAACAGGGAGAGTTATTTGTTCTATTCAGTGACTGTTAACTCCTACCTCATTAATTTTAGGACTGACTTCTCCCTTCATCCATCCTGTGCATATTATATCACAAAGATTTTTTTTTTCTTCTTTTACCTTATTTTCTAATATAAGGCAGAGGTGATGGTATAATTATTTCTCTCAAGGTAATTATTTTAAAACTTAATTTTATAAAAAGTACTTATTAAATTGTTCATCTGCAGTGGATGAAATTAAAAATCTAATCTTTCCCACACTCAGGAGGGAGAGGATTATTCTAATTTGCATAAGTTTACATTACAATAACAACAACAAAAAAAAGGTCAAAAATTGCAATTCAATGTAGATTAATATTTGAAAAGCATTAATTTTTTTTCTCAAAAGGATGAACTCAGCCTATGGTGGTACAGGATCATTCACTCTCAAAGGTTACTCTAGTTTAGCAGAAACTGTCCATCAGAGTTGAGTCCTGCAAAGGGCTGGATGTCTTCTGTCTCTTTGTCACTCCCATCACAAGAAGTGCACAGCAGCTGATGGACCTTAATGAAATCGTTTATAATTAAGGGCTTGGATCTCCATCCCACAAATAATTTAGTCATTTGCCTCCTTTTATACTTGAAGCAGACACTATGCAATGTTGTTTACGCAATATTAAAGAACAAGTGCTTGACCCATACCTATAAAAAATGCATGTTGTTATATTGGCCCCCAACTGTGTGTGCCATCACATAAGTCTTTTTCTGAACTAATTTTATTTTTGTGTCTATGACATTAACACCCTTATGCTCTACATCAAACTAATAAATAAAAGCCCCACCTGAAAGCCACACACAGGTGGTGCCATAAACGACTGAGTTATAAATTATTAATTTGACAGATTATCATCTAGACAGAGCCCAAGTCTGTGATTAGAAGTTCTGCAGTGTAAGCCTCTGTTAACAGCAGAACACCAGTATGCACATGGCTGTACATGGAGGGTGTTTCTGTAATTGAGGAAAAAGGGTGTGAAAGTCATCTGTGAGGATGCCAGTGGAGGCAGTCAGGAGGAAAAATACCATTTGTTTCTGCAGCTGTGAGGTTGCTCATTCATCAGCACATTTTCTTTCTCTGAAAACACAGAAACGACGCTTTCAAATCCGAGTGCCTCTCTGACTCTTAAACAGAGTATTCTGCACAATCCAATGCTATGGGTGATGCATGGGTGTATAAAGACTGATGAGATCTGCACGTTTTGGATGTGATTATGAATGGCAGGACCAGTTAACAGAAATTAACTGCATGTGTTTTTAAATAGAGAGCTGAAACTTTGTGAACGCTATTCCAAAATACTCATATGCTTTACATGCAAAATCCTTGCTGAAATTTATTAAAATTTTAATGATTTAAAATCATTTCACTGAAAGGAGAATACTGTACAGCAGACTTAGAGACAAAAATCGTTTGTCACCATGCTAAAATTCATTAGCTTGATGGAGTGCTACAATCTGGACAACATCAAATTATTGTAATTAACATTTCTGCAATGTAATCAGACAGGAAAAACTGAGCCTCTGGTTTGCCAATTTTTTTGCATTTTTATTCATTTTTCTTAGTGGCTTTGACCCTCCAGTTCCTGTGAATGTCCACTGCGGCTGAACTCCCCCCACATGTATTTATGCAATAACTTAGAGTTACATAAAGTCAAAAGGATTGCCCAAACTGCTACAATTCTCCACCAAAATACATGAGTGGAAATGCACAGTGTCTTGTTGCTGACACCCCTTGTGTTTGATGGGGCAGCAGTATGAGCCATGTGAAATGCCTTTCCCCCCTCCCCTGGGTTCTGCATAATTGCTCTGCTGTAGGCAGTAAAAGGGTGAGGTCATCTGGAAACCTTGTGGTGTGTGACTGTGGGTTGGCAGCTTTCCTTGGGGTATTGTAAAGGAACTGAACCCCTCAGTGCTGGGCAGCCCGGGCGCCTGGGCTCTCCTCATGCCCAGTGGCTGTGTACCAGAATCTCAGGCTAATGAACAGACATTTTAAACCCATTCACTGTGGAAACATATGGGGTGAGGTGTAATGCACAAAGCAAAACCTTTCAGTTCCAGTTAGTCACAGATTAAAATCGATAATATTAGAGAGCAGCTAAGAGCACATGGCTTTTCTTGGTGACAGAGGGACAGCTTGCCTTTTACCATGAACCTGTATTTGTTAAAGGAGGAAGATATCTCTTGCTTTCTTCTTCAGAATAGGTTTTGCTGAGCAAAACCATCCTGAAAAACTGGGTAGTGCAAACCACAGCTGCTGTGGCTGAAGCCAAAGCAGTTCATTTGGGAAGGAAGCATAGGATGTTTCAGAAAAATGAGGCCTTCTTGAAGCATTTTATTCATGATTAAGAGCTAGCTTGGAGAGAAAAGTAAATGGGGCGGTGCTGATGGGGAAAGGGGTATAATGCAATTGCAGGATTTTAGCAGACAATTTGGAGACCTTTATTAAGGCTGTGGTATACGCTCCTTCTCAGGACATTGTGTACATGCATGCCACAGTCTTGAGTAGCCTTGATGATATTTTGCCTCCTTGGCATCATGCCTGAAGAGGAGCACTGTGAGGGGGCTTGAGATGTGCCTTAATCCCTCATGAGCCACTGCTGTTTGAGCAAGGTGCACGTCCTGCCCGTCAGCACAGCACAGCTACTCTGAAGCCATGCAGCCATTCTCATTAGGGCTTGTTTCTCCCCTCCATCAAGGTGGTTCTGCCGGATGTCTGGCTGTCATCTCAGCTGCCTATCTGGAAAGCTGGCTTACAAACATTTTATTTTGACAGCATGTCAACAATTTGTAGGAAGATTGCTCAAAAAACCTGCTACCACAGAGTTTTAAATGGGTTTTAACTGCTGGATAGATATTCAAGGGTGGGGAAGAGTGGGAAGGTATAGATTTAAAAGTGATTGGCAACTGGCAACACTGGAGTGATCAAGTCTGGCTTTGCTGTACAACAGCTGTACAACAGCTGGGATCTACCTTGTATACTAATAAATAATTTTTAGGGTACTTATGATGCAAATGAAGATAAGTTCAAGAGGTAAAGTCTTGTCATAAAGTGCATGTGCTTTTATTGTGGTAGGATTCAGGAGCTAGAAACTCCGATAGTTACAGACATAGATGCTTTTGAAGCCCTTACTGCAAATTATAAACTTCAGTGTAACTAAATTATAAGATGATAATGCAGGTAAGCGTATAATTCTATGTTCTCTCTTATGTGAGAGAACACAGTAAACCAAACATACAGATTCTGAATTATTTTGTTAGAGAAGAATCACTGAGGGAAATGTAAGCTTGAGTCTGAGATTACAGAATCACAGTACTTCAGTTCCTGAACAAAATGTGCTAACAGGAAGGAGAAACAAATATGTTTAAAACTGCTCAGGTAGGAAGAGATTATGTGATCTCAGCAAATACCTTACCAAAAGTGGTGACACCAACCCACTGAAATCAAGGCTTGCAAATAGCATCTTTTTGGAACTCAAACAGGAGAGCAAAGGGGGAAAAAACTGAAGAGCATGAGCCAGGAGATGAACAAATATAACCAGATGTACATTATGTAGTGACTGGCCTGCAGAAAGCCTGCTGGAAAATGGTACCACCACTGGAGTAAGTGCCATCAGTCACGTGAGATGATTTCTTCACATCAGTTTTTTTTTACCAAATAGATTGTGGACATCTATTCTGCAAGTTCAAGGCACAGAGTGAGGTCTGCTGGTGCAGAAGAGAGGCCATGAGGTGAGTATAGACATATATATTTTTATTTTCCTCTCTATCAAGGCTAGATGCTGGATTTTCTATACTGATAGTGCCTTTCCCTCATGGGAGAGACAGCTTCATTTCTAGTATAAAGTGAAAGTGTTTTGAACTTTTGCATTATGCTGGATACGAATCAACTAATTTTGTGCTTCAGGAAAACCTTGCTTGGTGTTCACTGCAGATGTTTCAGTACCCAAGTTGTGTATTCACTCTCTTCTGCTTCCTGAGCTTGGAAAACTCCTATATGCCTGCGTTTCCTTGGCATCTAGAAAGCACATAAACTTTCCTCACAAGTCTGTTTCTTACTCACGCCGGCAGGCTCATTGTATGGTGGGATGAAATGTGTAAGGAGGTTACTGAATTTCACCCTGGCTGTTGCAAGCTACACTCATATAAGACAAAAGAGTTGAGAAAAGATGTAGGTTTGACAGTTTCCTTTGTCTTGCAGCTATGACACTTTGCCATAGGTCGTGCCTGTTGTGTGTGCTCGGAGTGTGCTTCCCACCCCGTCAGTTATCCTCATTGCTCAACTCCAGTGCTGAACTCTGCCACCTCCTTTTTTGGGTGTTCTTGTAGGAGAGCTAGAGCTTCCGTATGTGAAGGACATCTCGGATGTCTTAAAGCTTGGCTATCTAACCCCAAGGCATCCAAAAGGACAGAGAAAATAGGACTTTTAATGCAAGAGGTAGAATGAGGAATATTCAGTACCTCTCTGTACTTGTTTCATACAGGAGATCCCATTAAAGAAGGTGATGCCATATGACAGTTTCACTATGCTGAATCTCCTTTTTGTCTGAAAAACTAATTTTGTTAGAAATTTAACTGGAAAGTGGATTTATGACTTCTCCTTGGTATCCTAATTTCCTTGCATTAATTGGAAGCTGCTGTATGGAATTATTTGTGTTGATGTATTTGGGGTCCTTATTGCAGATACCCTGAGCTTATCTTGTATGAGGAGTAGGCAATATCTCTTGCACTTTTTCTGAATTCTTTTCATGAAAATACTAGAAGTTTTGATAGTATTTTGGCCCTGGAATAAATTCCATATAATTCAGTTATTTAGTTTTATATTACTTCTGAGTTTTTAGGTTCTATAGTTTTTCAAAAAGCTTGGAAAGGACCTCCCCCACAAAAAACCCCAAAACCCCAAACCACTCCATCTACTAATTTATTATCCATGAGTAAATGGCTTCTGATTTCAGTGTCATGAGGGAACAAACTCTACCAGGCTCAAGAGAAATGGCACAGTGAACTTGCATCTGGCTGTGATCAGTGATTTTCTCTTGTAGCTGATGACCCTTTCTTTTTCCCTCTGTGAAAAGACTAAATCAGAAGAGGGTAACAGGGAATTCAGAGGCTATTTGCAATACTTTCCACCTTTTTATTCCTCTTGTTCATGACTTCTATGTCCTAAATAGTTTTTTAAAGGTGCCCTCAGCTGTTTGGCCTCTGAATCATGCAGGCACCGGTGGAAGAATGCAAGAATCTGTTACAAACTCTTAAGGTGTGCTGTGGGAAAAAGCTGCAACTTTTTAAATGGCTGCTGTTTCAGAGCAGTAAGCAACTTTTTAAATGGCTGCTGTTTCAGAGCAGTAGGTGAAATATAATTTAAAATTTCTTAGGTATTTCATAGACTCATAAAGCTTCTTGAAAGCTATGCCTAAAATTTAGTTATTCACAATATGTTTTTGTCACAGCTGAATACTTCAGGTAGATGAATATAATACAAAGTCATCTGTGTTAAAATGCTGTACTACATGCTTCATGTATTTATAATGCTTTTGAATACACAATAAATAGTGCTATTTAAAATGGGATTGTTTTATCAAGGCTTAACGTTTTGGCTGTGCTTTTCTTTGGCCTGGGATTTGCTCTGGGCAGCCACTTCAAGCAGAAGAGCCATGTGTGACTTTCCAGGTTATTTTCTATTGAGTTTGCAATAAACTGGAGCCCGCTGCAAAATCCTCTGGGGAAGAGTGGCACGGCCTTATTGTTTTAAGCCTTCTCTTTATTTTATCATCTAATGTTCACCTACTCTAATGCTTTCTGCTCTCCTGGCTCAGAGCAAAGGCACCGAGTTAATGTTACTGCAACTTTTGGGGCTTGCTGGGCGCCAGGTGGATTATCTGTGTGGGGAGGAAAAATTGCAGAGACATTTCCTGTGGCTTCACAAAGAACATGCACATTTAGCCTGGAATCCTAATGGTGCAGATGGCAGGCATTTTCCTTGCTCAGTTTTCCAAGCCTGTTTACAGCTAGGGTGCTGCCCCAGAGCAGCAGCCTTGTGGTTTCCACTTGATACCTTGTGCTGACTTTAGGTGTTTTTCTTTTTGAACATTCTCTGGCTTTTCCAGCCTGAGAAGTATGCAGCCTGCCAATCAGGCTTTGATGGTATCAAAGAGGGCAGTGTGGAAAACGTGATTGCTTGCTCTCTATCGTCCACCCTCATCCTTTTCCCCAGAATTTGCTATATTTGGTGGAATAACACCTTTTATTTGACCTCATATGAAGTGGTTTTTTTTGCTGGCCTTACGCCTTATTCTGTGTGCTGGTTCTTGAGTTCCACTTCTGTGGTACTGAATTCTTCACCAAGCAGACATTCCAAAAAGTCAAAATATTTTTCTCAGAATATCCAATTGCATTCTGAGATTACAGAACTTGGTGAAATACTTGACGTTGTGTGTGAACTGTTTTTCTGCCCTGTTAAAACCTTTCCTGAAGGGATTGTGCTTCAGAAGTGTGTCGTGGCCAAGGAAAACCCACAAGTGTGAGTGACCCAGGTGGTGGGAGCCAAGCACCAGAGTATAAGCGTTTAACTAAGAAGCTCTCAGGGTACTCTTGTTTGTGAAAAGCAAACATAATATTGGTACTAACATGACTTGGTCTCACTTCTAGCACTGATAGCTCAGTTGCTTGAAACCTCTCAGTTTACTGTGAAATCAAAAATGTTTTCTTAGAGCATCATGAATCAACATCCTCCCGCATTTCTCAGTTTATTCTTTCTTCAGAAAGTTGATCAATTTGATTACATAAGTAAAGCAATCACTATGGTATTGAAAATAAACTTTTCAGTTGCCTTTAAGTTTGAAACTGGAGAACAAATGAGCATAGAATAAGTTTATCTTTTGCAAAGCTAAAACACTGGTAACTTTCCAAAGGAGTAACAAACTATAAAGATTTTTTGACAGGAGAAGAAATCTAATTTCTTCATTTCAGTGGGTAGCTCTTCCCTGCATCCTTGGTCTGTTCAGTTTAATTTTTCATCTATTTCTGCCATGCTGTTTCTTGCTAAAAGAATTCTTTTGTCTGAGGAATCACCCCTAAGCAGCTTGTGCACCTAGTATTGAGCATTAAAAGCATGCTGGGAGAATTCTCCTTCTTCAAGTGTTCAAGGTGTTTTTCTGTGGCATGTAGTCTGTTAAGCATTTCAGGTTTAAGAGCAAGGGTCAGCAATCTTCTGCCAAAATACTTGCAATCTATTTCAGTCTCAATTGCATCAGGGGTTGGCAGTTAAGCATCGTTTTCTGCTCAGACCCTTTTAGCCAGAGTGAATTTTAGAATAGTGGTATTATAGCCTGAGGATATTTTCAGTCCAGACAACTTCAGAAATTCCTCTGAAAAGACTGCAAAACTTTAGGAAAACCAGTCCCAACCTAAAAGGCCCAAACATCCTTAGAGTCTCATGTAGGTCTGCCTGAATAGGATAAGCAGAAAGAAAATAATGATACAAGGTTAATCTTAAGGAAGGCTCAAAATCCATCCTTGTTTTCTTTTACTGTAAATGAAAATCCTTGTGCTGTCAGAGCGTGGGACAGCAGCTGGGTTATCTCTTAGAGAAATCAGGTGGTACTTCAGCTTCCAGAAAACTGAGAAATAGTGGTTTTGGGCACTGTTTTTCCATGTCCTTCTTGATGACAGTTGAACAGCAGAAACTTTGCCATGCTAGGCCATGCATGACTACAGGATTTCCTTCTGCAAGTCATTGTCTTGTTGCTATGGAAGGATGTGACTGCATGGCAATGGTCTGCAACAGTTCTTGTCAATAACCTTTGATAAGTTGACTTTCTTCAATGAAATCGAACAAAGGGGCCATTAGTGTTTCAAAGTGGCGAGGCAGCGTGGGCAGGGGGGCTTGGCACTGATTGCTTAAAGCACTTCCCTTTCATACCTGAGGCGCTTGTCTTCCCCTGTAACAATGGCTTTCCTGGGTAGGCAAGCCCTCATTCCCTGCTGCACAGATGGCTGAGCTGAGCTGAGCATCTTGAGCAGGTCTGGACTCATCTCACTGATGAGAACTGGGAATGGAAATATGAAGAGCTGTTTCTGCACGGGTGTTAAATTTTGTGAGTCTTTCAGCTGTCTCTGAAAAGTGTTTTCTCTACTGGGTACCTCAGCCTGTGCCTGCAAACTTTACCCCTTCCCAGTCTTCCCTGCTTCCCAAGACTCCGACATAACATTGAAAATACCCAACAAGCCCTCTCTCCTAGGCGTGCTCTGGGAACTCTTCCATGCTTTCATCTTACTGGATTTTTTTTTTTATTTCTGAGGGTGAAAAATGCTTGTGTTTAGCTTCAAGTAGGTGAGACTTTGTACTTCGTCTGTTCACTGTCAGAAGTACTTCTGCCTTACCTTGTGACTGCTGTATCTTATCCTAATGGATATTGTGGTGTTGTGCATTGCCTGAAGCTCTTCTATCTTGGCCATCATTAGCATCATTATAGTCCCTTTCTTTTGTAGCTATTATATTGTTGCTGAAAAACGGAGATGTGGGACGGTGGCTGAAAAGCCAGTTGCATTCAGCTCTCCTGATGAGTGTCTGACTTCAATTTTGTGGCTTAAAAAGAAAGTAATTGCAATCTTGTAGCAAACTGATCTTCCCTGAATTGCACTGTGATCATCTTAACACAGAAGCATAGTCTGTGTTCTCAGTACAGTCACAAACTCCTTTACAAGGGCCAGAAAGCAGAGGATAGCTTGTTTTTAAAGTCTGTGAGCCATGCAGGACAGCAAGGCAACTGATGAATAAAGTTCTGATTTTTCCCTCTCAGATCCTCTGTCCTCACAACAACAACAAAAACCCCCACTTGTTCCTCTAAATTGAATCTGGAATAAAAGATGGAAATGACCTTTCATCTCAAAATTGTGAAGGGGCTTTGAAAGCTTGCATTAAAGTCCCTGTTGTGTTTCTGACTTACCAGGCTGTAAAGGCAGCTCTCCAATCTTCTATATCAAAGTCTTAAAAAAGTAAATCATAAAGCCTTCCTTCCCTGCTCCAAAAAAGTGTTCAAACACGCTGAGGGAGTCAGTCCTAAAGTTTCATCAGTACGCCATTGATCCTGACATGACTGGCTGTTTAATGTTAACAAAAAGTTAGTAAGGTTTTAATTTTTAGGTGAAACTGAACTTTTCAAGATCTTTTGAACCTTTTTTCCTCCCAATTTGGTCAGAAAATGTCTTTCAAAGGGCTTGTGTCTGTGTCTCTGTAGAATAGAATAGTTTTTATTACATTTGCTTCTAAAGGCCTCTAAAATTCAATCTAGAAATCATGGTCAGAATCAGAAGAAAATTTACTTACCCCAGAACAACAGCTAAGACAGTGAGTTGGTGCATTTGCTGTACTTCGCAGCCCATGCCTTGGGCTTTTGGGGCAGAAGAGAGGGCTGTGTGTGGGTATTATTTCAACATGGATATTTTGTTTTCAACTCGCTGTGCTGGTGGAGGCAATGCTGATCAGATCCTGTTTCAGATTGGTCTGTCCCCTTGGGCTGATGATGCTTGTCTGCTCTGAAAGGCAGTACATGGACCATCCTGCACTGATCTGGGGTGATGTTTTCAGTGCTTCATAGTACAGGCAAGTAACTCTTAGTCATTTTTGGTTTCCTAGCTGGATGTCTGCTGTGGGCCTGTTCTCATACAGCACTGTGGTGCTTCCCCTCTCACCTGTTCCTTTAGTCACACTCTAAACAAAATCTCCTTTTATCAATATTTTCCTAAGACATAGTGAGCTTTCATCTCTCCCTACAGTGTAAAGTTGAGAGTTTCTCTAGTCTTTAGATATATTACTGCGCTGGTTTAGCTGGGATAGAGTTAGCTTTCTTCCTAGCAGATGGTACAGTGCTGTGTTTTGGATTCAGTATGAGAATAATGTTGATAACACATTGATGGTTGAATAGTTGCTAAGCAGGGCCTACTGCAAGCCAAGGAGTTTCCAGTTTCCAACGCTCTCCTGGTGAGCATGGTGCACAGGTAGCCAGGAGGAGGGATGGCTGGGACAGCTGACTGAGCTGGCCAGATGTATATTCCATACCAGAGCGTGTTATGCTCAGTGTGTAAACTGGGGGAGTTGACCAGGAGGGGAGGACCACTGCTCAGGGATGGGCTGGGCACTGGTCAGCTGGTGTTGAGTGATTATGTTGAGGATCACTTGTCTGTCTAAGGTCTTATCCCTCTCATTCTCTCTTTGCAGTCTCCCTTTTCATTACTCTCCTTCTTCCTTCTTCTTATCATTTATTTCAATCACTAAACCACTCGCACCCTGGCCTGTGGTTTCTACCTCTTTCCGATTCTCCTCCCCATTCCACCAGGGCTGGGGTGGAGAGTGAATGAGCAGCTGCACGATATTTAGCTGCTGGCTGGGGTTAAACCACAACAATTACATTTAGATAAATCTGGCTCCATGACAACACCAGCTTTTACAGTCTCAAAGGAACTGAGTGCTTCAGCCTGGGAAGGCAGCTGTGGCACTGCAGGAGGAAAATACACCCAGGCAGATGGCCTGTCCATCCCCACAATTACAAAGTGACATGTGCCAGCAGCCTGCACACCTTGCAGAGGTCAGGGCTTGCCACAGGTGCATGTATGCTGTTTGTGGACCAGTTGCAAGCTCAGAAATAAGACTCCCAGATCTCACAGAGCTGCCCCAAGTCATTCAGTTCCTTGGTGTGAGTGAAACCATCTTCATTTTGGCAAAATTCACTCTGCTTATTTCCTCAGTCAACAGCTTCACATTCAAGTGTCTCAGATGTTTCACTGCCTAATCTGTTTTCTTTTCTCCCCAGAGGTAAACAATTGTCAGGCTGATGCTGGGATGGTACTGGTTACTTGCACGCACTGATGGCCAGTTGCAGGGGAGTAGCTTTTCCTGTCGGGGGTGAGTGCTGCCCGTGGCTGCATTCTCATGGAAGGAAGGCTGGAGGGGAGGGCAGCAGAAGTGCAGCTCAGAAATGAAGCACTGGAGTCTCACTTAATACTGAGCAGGCACTCTCTATACTCTGGGGTTGTTTTCTTTGCTGAACTGAGAGCAGCCAATGTATAGCTCAAAGTGTTGAAGCATCTTGCTGGATTGGCGCAAAAGATGTCTTTTACTTCTGCTTCCTTTTTCCTTTCAGTTTGTCTTGAATGCCATGGATGTAAAGACCTGCTGGCTAAGACAGTCATGCAATTTTTTTAAAACTGGTTTATTGTTTTTCTTTCTTTGAAGAAAGATGACAGAAAACTCATGTAAAGTATGAGGTTTTCATAAAGCCAGAACTGAACACTTACACTTTTGGAAGTTTGGAATACACAGAATACCATGAAAGGGGCAATGGCTACTGACTGAAAGAGGGTGGGTTTAGATAAGATGTGAAGCACTATGAGTGTGGTAAGACACTGAAACAGGTTGCCCAGAGAAACTGTGGATACCCCGTTCCTGGAAGTGTTCAAGGCCAGATTGGATGGGGCTCTGAGCAATCTGGTCTAATGGAAGGTGTCTCAGCTCATAGTAAGTAGGGTGGAACGAGGGTCATTAAAGTTCCTTCCAACCCAAACCTGTGGTTCTTTGAAATGCTGCAACCCCATTTAAAATTTACTGTTGACCCTCTACCCCTCTCTTATGACACACAGGCAAAACTTCATAGAAAAAATATCACTAAAACAGTGTCCTTAGAAAACCTTGCTGTTTACTTAAGCACGTTTTTAAAGACATGCTTCAGACAGTAATGAGAGGTTGGGGTGTGTCTCAGAACACAGAATAATTCTGTTTTAATTATAGGAGGCAGTTCTTCATTACTGAGTGCTCAAAGAGAAGGGTAAAAGAAATTTCATGCCGTTATAATTAACAGGAATATAAAATTAAAAAACACCTATGTAATCAGAAGTTTGATTTAATAGCAAGGGAAATATTTTGTTTATTAAAAAATTGAAAGACTGAAGTACCAGAAACGAAACAATGGCATTCTGTAAAGAATCAACATGTGAGGAGGCAATATGAATGGATATCCCTGTGTTTTTGATGTTCCTGTTAATCCTGCTTTTCCCTTTCCTTTTGCTTTTCCTTTCACTATATTACTTGGACTTTGTGGTCAAAAGGATCTGGGGCTGAATTAATTCAGCAGCCAAGTCATAAGTTACACTTAAACTCCTGTGCAGTAGGGAACAACTTTCAGAAATGATGTCAAGTTTCTGTTCGTTGCCTTTAGAATGTGACAGTTTATGCAAACAGTGCTTTTAGTCAGTTGAAATATTGCTGTAATAATGTTTTCCTGTTTTCTCCAGAAAAAGTATTGGCTGTTCATGTGCAAAGTGCACCACTCTGTCTGAATGTCCTACTTTCAGAAAACAGATTAGTTCTTCAGACTCCAAAGTACAAATTGTGGTTGAAGTATTTCTTAAACTGGATTGTTTTTTAGTGTTTTGATTAGATATTATTCTTCGGATTCCAGTAGAAGTTTTCCCATCACTTGTAAGAATAACACTGACCTAGATATGGTTCTGAGCTTTGATTGATATCACTGCATGCAGGTGTACAGGGATATTGAAGGACCAAATAAATTTTTTTTAAACTTAAAGCAAGTGAGCAGAACTTCTGGCAAGAAAAATGATACTGCTCTGCCTTTCAAGTTGTTTTTATACTATTACTTTTTCTAGAAAAATTTATAGGAACTTACAACCAGCTGCCGAGTTGAGGGTTTGGTTTGTCTGGTATTGAATAGATTGCTTCAGAAGAAATGTATCCTTCTGTCTGGAAGTTAAATTAGACTGCTTATAGAGCACTTGTGTCTGACTTTGCTTATTTTAAAGATAAATAAAACCTTTCCTACACAAACTTTGCACAACAGACCTTGTAAAAATATTGTCTAGGTGAAAATACATCTGCAGCTTAGTTTCATCCAGCCAAACTTCTGTAGCACATTTCCTGCCCTCCAAATGCTTTTGTCATCCTGTTCACCAAATAAAGCAGGCATGCTGAGGAGAACTCTGTCATTTTACTTAAACACGTAATTATGGAACCCAGAAGCCTGGAGACTGTGTACATCATCTAAATTTTGACATTTTTGATGTTGAATGATTGGATCTGAAAACCAGAATATTTTTGTCTGAATTATTATGCATGGAGTTATTGTTACTGTTGCTTTTATTATCTTTAATTTTCATTCTAGCTCCCCAAGGTTGGCTTGTCCCTCTGTTCCACCAAATAACTCTGGCACTCAGATAAGTGTCAAAATGTGGTGGGGATGACAGAGGGACTGCTTTTACTTGACACTTTTCAGGGCTTTCTAGTCGGGGCAGGCTGACAAAATTTCTTCTCCATCTGATACCCTCAGCTGAGCACACTGGATACTGAATTGTATCCACTGAAGGATTTGGTTTCCATCCCTCTTCTCCACCAGGCTGAGCATCATATACACAGAAAATGACTCCTGGTTTGGGTCTATCACAGCTGCAGCTGTGCAGGTGTTTTGCATTCTGGAAAAACTTGTTTGTAGTTCAAGTTGCCTAAAATCAAGAAAGCTGTGCATTTTCTCCTACCGTTCCTTACATGATGATGGAAATGAAATAGACAAAAATCCACTCTTTTCCCAGCACTTATTTTGTGGGGAAAAGTTTTTTTTCCAAATTCTTGGGAAAACTTGGGCACCTTCACTAAAGACAAACCAACCCAAAGTAAAAGCAAATGTTAGTTTAATTTTGTGTTCTCCATACAACCGATCACATATCCCTGTTGAGGAACTCAGACTGGCTCTGTTATGCTTTCCTACCAAATTGGCCTTTTTCTTGCTGATAGAAAAAACCAAGGAACGTTAAGGAATCCAGGCCAAAATCAGTGTTTAAATTCTTCCAGGATAACTGTTTTAATTCAAAAGGTTGAAAGAGGCTTTGAAAAAAGTCTGGTAAGACCTGATGTGTTTGTGTGACAAATGTAACCTAATTGACCAAAATTCTCTATTTTAGAATCATAGAATTGTTTGAGTTGGGAGGGACCTTAAAGATAAAGATCTTCTTTTCCCAAACCCCCTGACATGGGCAAGGGCACCTTTCATCAGATCAGTTCTGTTGCTCAGAGCTCCATCCAGCCTGGCCTTGAACGCCTCCAGGGATGGGAGGCAGAATAATCTTTGACCTTCTTCCAGAAAGATATTGGAAGTTAGGATGACATCAGAGTTTTTCCCTTCCTCTAAATACCAACTGTGTGAATTATTAGTAATGTGAAAGATCAGTCTGCATGTCTGGTACTCTTATTACTTCTAAGAGTGTTCCTGCATAGCAAGTATTTTATTAATTGATTTACAAATGCTTTGTGTTTTGGGACCTGTATTTTGAGTAGCAGAGAAAATCAATCTGTTGGCAGCACACTGTCAAGTTGATCTATTTTGTTACATTAACCTAAAAGACTACTTTGAATGAGCTGGCTGCTATTGCAGGCTGGTATCCAAACAGAGCTGGATGCTTTTTGTGTACAAAAGAAGGAGACCCTGCAGGCTGTGAAGGACTCCAGGCTCTTTCCTTGGCCCCTGTGATGAGTGGATGTTGTTGACTTCAGTAGCTCTAGAGCCTCCAAGGTAAAGCTTGCTTGAGAGTGGAGCAGTTTGCACCGTGGAACACCTGACTAGGGAACTATGAAGTCAGCATGGTAAGAGGGTAAAATAAACTTCATTGGTAATTGGCTTTATAATGGAATAAGTCTCTGCCCTTTGTATGATATGAAGCTTATTCCAAGAAAATCTCCTTGAATTTAAACAAACATTTAAACAGTTTAAACAAAAGGATTTACCTGCATATGCCTTCCCTCCTTCTTACCCTGCTATAGTGTGCTACAGGGCCACATTCTCTGGTGGCTTGGGCCCTCTGCAAAAAAAAAAGTGTGTAAAACCATCAGGCTGCATTAGAGCATCTTGCATTTTGTGAATTTGATCTATCAGCCGAACTTAGCTTGATGTTTACACCAAAAAATCTGAAATTAAAGATGAGTTATTGATTTCTTCTTGTTTTCTTAGCCAGGTTAATTCTGTTATGCACCAGAATTCTGTCCCAGTGCTGATTTTAAATTGGGTCAGAGTACCTACAACTGCAGGATAACATTGTGGTGTCTGTGCAATAGACAGGAATAATGTCTCAGTACATCCCAAGCTGCTGGCTTGTACAGAAGTGGCATGCAAAATTAGATTTGCACCATAAAGGGAATTTTCCTAGTACTTAGTTTTCCTGAATTATAGCTCATCTTAATGTAAGAAATCAATATATTAATGTAGCATGAAGCTGGATCTGGCAAACCCTGTCTTGAACAAGGTAACTAGCAATGAAGAATCAGAGCAGGAGATTTCTGGATTTCATCTCCACTCTTTGCTGTGCCTATCCCAACTTTTATATCTGTTTTTCCATAAATAATGGCATTGATATCTGGTGATCTGGGTTTTAGGTACCGAACCCCCTTTGCATACCCTGAAGGTGGTTGATAGGATTTTATCTAGGCTTGTTTTTCAGATCCTAAATTTTGGCATGGCTTTGAATGTCAACAGTATAATGTGGTACACATAATGGTATATAGTATAGTCCTCCAATACACATAATTCCATAGCAAGAGATTTCATGCATAGCACTGGTTTTCCTTTTTTTCTTGATGAGTTTACCAGCTTATTGCTTACTGGGATTTGGGAATGATTTGCACTGATGAGATGGACAGCAGACAGAATATGGATATGATATGTGTAGTATTTTTGGCTAGTAGACAGGACAGGGCTCTGATTAAAGGCTTAATCTAGATGGATGTGATTTACCAAGAATCTAATAAGGTCTTACTCTAAATATGATGTTATTAACATTTTTCATTTTTATTTGAAAGACATGGAGATAATTGCATCTTGATGAAAAGTTAGATTTGTTCATGGTTTCTCATATCTTTCTGTCAAATTTTCTGTATTGTTTTTGTACACACACAGGGTTATTTTTCCTGTACAAATCATGCCCTTGTAAATTTTAATAATGATCATATGAATAAAGGAGTTACTTTACCATTAGCTCGGAGAAAAAATTATGCTGCCTTCATCTTAAGATTACAAGAGAGCTAAGTGTATGAAGGAAAATTACATAATACCACATTAATAAAGGAAGCTCTTAAAAGCCCAGAACTGTCTGGTGCTGAACAAGAACGCAGTTAAGAGAAGGAATTGTACATGAACAGGAACTGCAAAGCTTATAATCAGCAACTAACTAGTGACTTTCCTACACAGGGTATTTTTGGGTGGAGAGGAAACTGTAAAACGAGAGATGAATGTTGACTTCTGACAATATTCCCTTCAAGAGGAGACAGTGGAGATGGTCAGGGACATAAAAACTGGAAATAAGATTTTTTTATTTGTAAAAAAGGGGAATTCATACTCACCAAAAAGAGACATGAACAAGAGCAGGGTGTTTCAAATCCTGTTTCTGCCTATAACCTAAATATGGAAGGCATCCTGCTTTATGTTTCCCAGTGGAAAGGTTACTACCACTAGATCATTACCACCATCTCTCTGCCTAGCATCCAAGCAGCCTAGCATCCAAGCAGGAGTAACTCAGCCTGGGAAGTGTTAGGAGCCTGGCATAGTGCTGTAAGGGCTGTATTCAAGTGGCATGTCTCGCATTTTGGTGCTGCCATGCTCAAAATCCTGACTATGGGCAAAGAAGAATGACATCTACATAAAAGTAAGCCAAGAATTTATTAGAGTGTTACAGCAGATCATATTTTTCTGGAGGAACATTATGTTTGTGTTGCTGGTTTCCTCTCCCACAGCCAAACTCCACCTTGGGGAATGGCCTCCTTGTCCTCCTGGAAGCAATCAAAGAAACTAGAAATCTCACTAAGATACTCAAAATTATTGCCTATTTTGCATATGTGTTTCAAACTTAATCTGACCATAGTCCATCACTGCTGCCCCAGTGTGTCAGCTCTGTGAGAGGCTATTGTGCCTACCAGACCCATGAATAGGTGTGGGAGAGGGGTGGGTCTTGTATCAGTCAGGCATTTGCCATATTTCACATCTGGCTTAGTAACAGCAGCTTCAGCTGATGGGGGTGAATGTGACAGACAGGGAAACACCCTGCAGCTGTGCACTGTCTGCAGAGCCACTCTGCTCCCTGCGCTGCAGCTACACAGGACTGATGAGGAACTAATTAAGGAGCTGAACTCCCAGATTGCTGAAGGTTATCTGGCCGTATCCCCACTCCCAATCCCTCTCTCCTTGAACAAAGGGAGAGCTGAGAGGACTGTCTTGGAGCTGCAGTATTTTACTTAGATGTTATTTTCCATATTTCCAGAGTGACTCTCAATTATAAGTATATAAATTTGTGTGTACACACACACACACACACACATATATGTATGTATGTATAGAACCTCTCTTATTTTCTTTTTGTGGTACTGACAGTCAAGCTGGGGAACAGTGACTTTCACCAAAAATTATACTGGAGATGACTAAATTTTCAAAGACTTTCAGAGTGCCTAAGACTAATACTGCAAAGCACCCAAACATAGTTGTTGCTTTCATCCTACAGGCATTGGTAGGGGTTGAATGTCGTGTCTATAAACGTGCCTGTTAACGACTATGACCAATCATGTGAGTTGCTGAATCTGCACTGCAGTTGGATCATTCCCACTGGCCACTATGGATCATGCAGGCTTTGGCTATGCTTTCCTGCCTGTTGTCGTTGTGGACAGTGGTTGCAGCCAGAGGGATTTAGTCACTGACATGATTCAAATTAATTTTCTCTTGTATATGCTGAAGATAACTGATGCATTGGGAGATCTTGGTGTGATCTAAAATCCCAAGCAAGTTACGTCTAAGGGTTGTAGCACACTCTGCGAGCAAACTTCTGGATAGAGGCTCCAAAACTAATATTAGAAACAGTTAAAATGCAAAATTGTTCATACAGTTTTTATTGAGTGGCATTTCAAGGGGTTTATAATTGTAGTTCTGACATCTGTTGCTGAGATTAGCAGTAATCTTTTCTTCCTCTTTTGGGTATGACATACCAGTACAATCTTCATAAAGTCTGTAATGCATTTGTTAAATTTATAGGTGAGGTGGCACAGTATAAATAATTAATCCAGGGAGAAAAAAGCATTTACAATGTTTCCTTCCCTATTTACAAAACCACATTTTCTCTGTATAATACAACTTCATTTGCAAGAGGCACACTTGTGAAGACAGTCCCTGTCCTTCAGGTTCAACTGTGGTGGATTGTAGTGGGTTGGTTCGCATCTTTTACCTTTTGTGAGATAAGAATTAGGAGGAAAGCAAAGCAGGCTCCAAACTTAAAGAATGAAGTTTATTAACAGAACTAAAAGAAAAAGAAAATAATAAGAGTCAAAATACACCTTCAGAACACTTCTCTTCCCCCCATCCTCCTCCCTCCTCCCAGTTACAACACAAAGACACAAACTTGAGATTATTTCAATCAGTTTACCAACTCTGTAATAGTCTTTCATCAGTTCATTTAGGGAGAGGAGTCTCTTTTGCCCATGCTATGGGGCCTCTCCACAAGAAGGAGTCTTCTTGTGGCTTCCACGTCACAGCACAAGCAGCCGCCCGGGGTGGTTTTCTGCTGGCATGTGAAAGTCCCTTCCCTCAACTTACAGCTTTCCCCACAGCTGATTTCAAGGGT